>OX393582.1:11507001-11899139 GCA_947652605.1 Elmis aenea | reverse complement strand
GCTGGTTTTAATTTTTAATAATTTCCTAAAAATACCGTGCTTTAGTTAATACAAATGTTCCTTGAGCGACTATTTCTAAACAATTTTAATTATTGATTTGTATATCACAGGAACAGTTTATCCATCGCCTCTTTACAGGAATACAATTGTTTTGCATATGTCTTTCAATGAGCTGGTTTTAATTTTTAATAATTTCCTAAAAATACCGTGCTTTAGTTAATACATATGTTCCTTGAGCGACTATTTCTAAACAATTTTAATTATTGATTTGTATATCACAGGAACAGTTTATCCATCGCCTCTTTACATGAATACAATTGTTTTGCATATGTCTTTCAATGAGCTGGTTTTAATTTTTAATAATTTCCTAAAAATACCGTGCATTAGTTAATACATATGTTCCTTGAGCGACTATTTCTGAACAATTTTAATTATTGATTTGTATATCACAGGAACAGTTTATCCATCGCCTCTTTACATGAATACAATTGTTTTGCATATGTCTTTCAATGAGCTGGTTTTAATTTTTAATAATTTCCTAAAAATACCGTGCTTTAGTTAATACATATGTTCCTTGAGCGACTATTTCTAAACAATTTTAATTATTGATTTGTATATCACAGGAACAGTTTATCCATCGCCTCTTTACATGAATACAATTGTTTTGCATATGTCTTTCACTGAGCTGGTTTTAATTTCTAATAATTTCCTAAAAATACCGTGCATTAGTTAATACATATGTTCCTTGAGCGACTATTTCTGAACAATTTTAATTATTGATTTGTATATCACAGGAACAGTTTATCCATCGCCTCTTTACATGAATACAATTGTTTTGCATATGTCTTTCAATGAGCTGGTTTTATTTTTTAATAATTTCATAAAAATACCGTGCTTTAGTTAATACATATGTTCCTTGAGCGACTATTTCTAAACAATTTTAATTATTGATTTGTATATGACAGGAACAGTATATCCATCGCCTCTTTACATGAATACAATTGTTTTGCATATGTCTTTCAATGAGCTGGTTTTAATTTTTAATAATTTCCTAAAAATACCGTGCTTTAGTTAATACATATGTTCCTTGAGCGACTATTTCGAAACAATTTTAATTATTGATTTGTATATCACAGGAACAGTTTATCCATCGCCTCTTTACATGAATACAATTGTTTTGCATATGTCTTTCAATGAGCTGGTTTTAATTTTTAATAATTTCCTAAAAATACCGTGCTTTAGTTAATACATATGTTCCTTGAGCGACTATTTCGAAACAATTTTAATTATTGATTTGTATATCACAGGAACAGTTTATCCATCGCCTCTTTACATGAATACAATTGTTTTGCATATGTCTTTCAATGAGCTGGTTTTAATTTTTAATAATTTCCTAAAAATACCGTGCTTTAGTTAATACATATGTTCCTTGTGCTACTATTTCGAAACAATTTCAATTATTGATTTGCATATCACAGGAACAGTTTATCAATCGCCTCTTTACATGAATACAATTGTTTTGCATATGTCTTTCAATGAGCTGGTATTAATTTTTAATAATTTCCTAAAAATACCGTGCTTTAGTTAATACATATGTTCCTTGTGCGACTATTTCTGAACAATTTTAATTATTGATTTGTATATCACAGGAACAGTTTATCCATCGCCTCTTTACATGAATACAATTGTTTTGCATATGTCTTTCAATGAGCTGGTTTTAATTTTTAATAATTTCCTAAAAATACCGTGCTTTAGTTAATACATATGTTCCTTGGGCGACTATTTCTAAACGATTTTAATTATTGATTTGTATATCACAGGAACAGTTTATCCATCGCCTCTTTACATGAATACAATTGTTTTGCATATGTCTTTTAATGAGCTGGCATTAATTTTTAATAATTTCCTAAAAATACCGTGCTTTAGTTAATACATATGTTCCTTGGGCGACTATTTCTAAACGATTTTAATTATTGATTTGTATATCACAGGAACAGTTTATCCATCGCCTCTTTACATGAATACAATTGTTTTGCATATGTCTTTCAATGAGCTGGTTTTAATTTTTAATAATTTCCTAAAAATACCGTGCTTTAGTTAATACATATGTTCCTTGGGCGACTATTTCTAAACAATTTTAATTATTGATTTGTATATCACAGGAACAGTTTATCCATCGCCTCTTTACATGAATACAATTGTTTTGCATATGTCTTTCAATGAGCTGGTTTTAATTTTTAATAATTTCCTAAAAATACCGTGCTTTAGTTAATACATATGTTCCTTGGGCGACTATTTCTAAACGATTTTAATTATTGATTTGTATATCACAGGAACAGTTTATCCATCGCCTCTTTACATGAATACAATTGTTTTGCATATGTCTTTCAATGAGCTGGTTTTAATTTTTAATAATTTCCTAAAAATACCGTGCTTTAGTTAATACATATGTTCCTTGGGCGACTATTTCTAAACGATTTTAATTATTGATTTGTATATCACAGGAACAGTTTATCCATCGCCTCTTTACATGAATACAATTGTTTTGCATATGTCTTTCAATGAGCTGGTTTTAATTTTTAATAATTTCCTAAAAATACCGTGCTTTAGTTAATACATATGTTCCTTGTGCGACTATTTTTAAACAATTTTAATTATTGATTTGTATATCACAGGAACAGTTTATCCATCGCCTCTTTACATGAATACAATTGTTTTGCATATGTCTTTCAATGAGCTGGCATTAATTTTTAATAATTTCCTAAAAATACCGTGCTTTAGTTAATACATATGTTCCTTGTGCGACTATTTCGAAACAATTTCAATTATTGATTTGTATATGACAGGAACAGTTTATCCATCGCCTCTTTACATGAATATAATTGTTTTGCATATGTCTTTCAATGAGCTGGTTTTAATTTTTAATAATTTCCTAAAAATACCGTGCTTTAGTTAATACATATGTTCCTTGAGCGACTGTTTCTAAACAATTTTAATTATTGATTTGTATATCACAGGAACAGTTTATCCATCGCCTCTTTACAGGAATACATTTTTTTTGCATATGTCTTTTAATGAGCTGGTTTTAATTTTTAATAATTTCCTAAAAATACCGTGCATTAGTTAATACATATGTTCCTTGAGCGACTATTTCTGAACAATTTTAATTATTGATTTGTATATCACAGGAACAGTTTATCCATCGCCTCTTTACATGAATACAATGGTTTTGCATATGTCTTTCAATGAGCTGGTTTTAATTTTTAATAATTTCCTAAAAATACCGTGCTTTAGTTAATACATATGTTCCTTGAGCGACTATTTCTAAACAATTTTAATTATTGATTTGTATATCACAGGAACAGTTTATTTATCGCCTCTTTACAGGAATACAATTGTTTTGCATATGTCTTTCAATGAGCTGGTTTTAATTTTTAATAATTTCCTAAAAATACCGTGCTTTAGTTAATACATATGTTCCTTGAGCGACTATTTCTAAACAATTTTAATTATTGATTTGTATATCACAGGAACAGTTTATCCATCGCCTCTTTACAGGAATACAATTGTTTTGCATATGTCTTTCAATGAGCTGGTTTTAATTTTTAATAATTTCCCAAAAATACCGTGCTTTAGTTAATACATATGTTCCTTGAGCGACTATTTCTAAACAATTTTAATTATTGATTTGTATATCACAGGAACAGTTTATCCATCGCCTCTTTACAGGAATACAATTGTTTTGCATATGTCTTTCAATGAGCTGGTATTAATTTTTAATAATTTCCTAAAAATACCGTGCTTTAGTTAATACATATGTTCCTTGTGCGACTATTTCTAAACAATTTTAATTATTGATTTGTATATCACAGGAACAGTTTATCCATCGCCTCTTTACATGAATACAATTGTTTTGCATATGTCTTTCAATGAGCTGGTTTTAATTTTTAATAATTTCCTAAAAATACCGTGCTTTAGTTAATACAAATGTTCCTTGAGCGACTATTTCTAAACAATTTTAATTATTGATTTGTATATCACAGGAACAGTTTATCCATCGCCTCTTTACAGGAATACAATTGTTTTGCATATGTCTTTCAATGAGCTGGTTTTAATTTTTAATAATTTCCTAAAAATACCGTGCTTTAGTTAATACATATGTTCCTTGAGCGACTATTTCTAAACAATTTTAATTATTGATTTGTATATCACAGGAACAGTTTATCCATCGCCTCTTTACATAAATACAATTGTTTTGCATATGTCTTTCACTGAGCTGGTTTTAATTTCTAATAATTTCCTAAAAATACCGTGCATTAGTTAATACATATGTTCCTTGAGCGACTATTTCTGAACAATTTTAATTATTGATTTGTATATCACAGGAACAGTTTATCCATCGCCTCTTTACATGAATACAATTGTTTTGCATATGTCTTTCAATGAGCTGGTTTTATTTTTTAATAATTTCATAAAAATACCGTGCTTTAGTTAATACATATGTTCCTTGAGCGACTATTTCTAAACAATTTTAATTATTGATTTGTATATGACAGGAACAGTATATCCATCGCCTCTTTACATGAATACAATTGTTTTGCATATGTCTTTCAATGAGCTGGTTTTAATTTTTAATAATTTCCTAAAAATACCGTGCTTTAGTTAATACATATGTTCCTTGAGCGACTATTTCGAAACAATTTTAATTATTGATTTGTATATCACAGGAACAGTTTATCCATCGCCTCTTTACATGAATACAATTGTTTTGCATATGTCTTTCAATGAGCTGGTTTTAATTTTTAATAATTTCCTAAAAATACCGTGCTTTAGTTAATACATATGTTCCTTGAGCGACTATTTCGAAACAATTTTAATTATTGATTTGTATATCACAGGAACAGTTTATCCATCGCCTCTTTACATGAATACAATTGTTTTGCATATGTCTTTCAATGAGCTGGTTTTAATTTTTAATAATTTCCTAAAAATACCGTGCTTTAGTTAATACATATGTTCCTTGTGCTACTATTTCGAAACAATTTCAATTATTGATTTGTATATCACAGGAACAGTTTATCAATCGCCTCTTTACATGAATACAATTGTTTTGCATATGTCTTTCAATGAGCTGGTATTAATTTTTAATAATTTCCTAAAAATACCGTGCTTTAGTTAATACATATGTTCCTTGTGCGACTATTTCTAAACAATTTTAATTATTGATTTGTATATCACAGGAACAGTTTATCCATCGCCTCTTTACATGAATACAATTGTTTTGCATATGTCTTTCAATGAGCTGGTTTTAATTTTTAATAATTTCCTAAAAATACCGTGCTTTAGTTAATACAAATGTTCCTTGAGCGACTATTTCTAAACAATTTTAATTATTGATTTGTATATCACAGGAACAGTTTATCCATCGCCTCTTTACATGAATACAATTGTTTTGCATATGTCTTTCAATGAGCTGGTTTTAATTTTTAATAATTTCCTAAAAATACCGTGCTTTAGTTAATACATATGTTCCTTGAGCGACTATTTCGAAACAATTTTAATTATTGATTTGTATATCACAGGAACAGTTGATCCATCGCCTCTTTACATGAATACAATTGTTTTGCATATGTCTTTCAATGAGCTGGTTTTAATTTTTAATAATTTCCTAAAAATACCGTGCTTTAGTTAATACATATGTTCCTTGTGCTACTATTTCGAAACAATTTCAATTATTGATTTGCATATCACAGGAACAGTTTATCAATCGCCTCTTTACATGAATACAATTGTTTTGCATATGTCTTTCAATGAGCTGGTATTAATTTTTAATAATTTCCTAAAAATACCGTGCTTTAGTTAATACATATGTTCCTTGTGCGACTATTTCTAAACAATTTTAATTATTGATTTGTATATCACAGGAACAGTTTATCCATCGCCTCTTTACATGAATACAATTGTTTTGCATATGTCTTTCAATGAGCTGGTTTTAATTTTTAATAATTTCCTAAAAATACCGTGCTTTAGTTAATACAAATGTTCCTTGAGCGACTATTTCTAAACAATTTTAATTATTGATTTGTATATCACAGGAACAGTTTATCCATCGCCTCTTTACAGGAATACAATTGTTTTGCATATGTCTTTCAATGAGCTGGTTTTAATTTTTAATAATTTCCTAAAAATACCGTGCTTTAGTTAATACATATGTTCCTTGAGCGACTATTTCTAAACAATTTTAATTATTGATTTGTATATCACAGGAACAGTTTATCCATCGCCTCTTTACATGAATACAATTGTTTTGCATATGTCTTTCACTGAGCTGGTTTTAATTTTTAATAATTTCCTAAAAATACCGTGCATTAGTTAATACATATGTTCCTTGAGCGACTATTTCTGAACAATTTTAATTATTGATTTGTATATCACAGGAACAGTTTATCCATCGCCTCTTTACATGAATACAATTGTTTTGCATATGTCTTTCAATGAGCTGGTTTTAATTTTTAATAATTTCCTAAAAATACCGTGCTTTAGTTAATACATATGTTCCTTGTGCGACTATTTCGAAACAATTTCAATTATTGATTTCTATATGACAGGAACAGTTTATCCATCGCCTCTTTACATGAATACAATTGTTTTGCATATATCTTTCAATGAGCTGGTATTAATTTTTAATAATTTCCTAAAAATACCGTGCTTTAGTTAATACATATGTTCCTTGTGCGACTATTTCTAAACAATTTTAATTATTGATTTGTATATACCAGGAACAGTTTATCCATCGCCTTTTTACATGAATACAATTGTTTTGCATATGTCTTTCAATGAGCTGGTTTTAATTTTTAATAATTTCCTAAAAATACCGTGCTTTAGTTAATACATATGTTCCTTGAGCGACTATTTCTAAACAATTTTAATTATTGATTTGTATATCACAGGAACAGTTTATCCATCGCTTCTTTACATGAATACAATTGTTTTGCATATGTCTTTCAATGAGCTGGTTTTAATTTTTAATAATTTCCTAAAAATACCGTGCTTTAGTTAATACATATGTTCCTTGAGCGACTATTTCTAAAAAAATTTAATTATTGATTTGTATATCACAGGAACAGTTTATCCATCGCCTCTTTACATAAATACAATTGTTTTGCATATGTCTTTCAATGAGCTGGTTTTAATTTTTACTAATTTCCTAAAAATACCGTGCTTTAGTTAATACATATGTTCCTTGAGCGACTATTTCGAAACAATTTTAATTATTGATTTGTATATCACAGGAACAGTTTATCCATCGCCTCTTTACATGAATAAAATTGTTTTGCATATGTCTTTCAATGAGCTGGTTTTAATTTTTATTAATTTCCTAAAAATACCGTGCTTTAGTTAATACATATGTTCCTTGAGCGACTATTTCGAAACAATTTTAATTATTGATTTGTATATCACAGGAACAGTTTATCCATCGCCTCTTTACATGAATACAATTGTTTTGCATATGTCTTTCAATGAGCTGGTTTTAATTTTTAATAATTTCCTAAAAATACCGTGCTTTAGTTAATACATAATTATGTTCCTGGAGCGACTATTTCTGAACAATTTTATTTATTGATTTGTATATCACAGAAACAGTTTATCCATCGCCTCTTTACAGGAATACAATTGTTTTGCATATGTCTTTCAATGAGCTGGTTTTAATTTTTAAACATTTCCTAAAAATACCGTGCTTTAGTTAATACATATGTTCCTTGAGCGACTATTTCTGAACAATTTTAATTATTGATTTGTATATCACAGAAACAGTTTATCCATCGCCTCTTTACAGGAATACAATTGTTTTGCATATGTCTTTCAATGAGCTGGTTTTAATTTTTAATAATTTCCTAAAAATACCGTGCTTTAGTTAATACATATGTTCCTTGAGCGACTATTTCTAAACAATTTTAATTATTGATTTGTATATCACAGGAACAAATTATCCATCGCCTCTTTACAGGAATACATTTGTTTTGCATATGTCTTTCAATGAGCTGGTTTTAATTTTTAATAATTTCCTAAAAATACCGTGCATTAGTTAATACATATGTTCCTTGAGCGACTATTTCTGAACAATTTTAATTATTGATTTGTATATCACAGGAACAGTTTATCCATCGCCTCTTTACATGAATACAATTGTTTTGCATATGTCTTTCAATGAGCTGGTTTTAATTTTTAATAATTTCCTAAAAATACCGTGCTTTAGTTAATACATATGTTCCTTGGGCGACTATTTCTAAACGATTTTAATTATTGATTTGTATATCACAGGAACAGTTTATCCATCGCCTCTTTACATGAATACAATTGTTTTGCATATGTCTTTCAATGAGCTGGTTTTAATTTTTAATAATTTCCTAAAAATACCGTGCTTTAGTTAATACATATGTTCCTTGTGCGACTATTTCTAAACAATTTTAATTATTGATTTGTATATCACAGGAACAGTTTATCCATCGCCTCTTTACATGAATACAATTGTTTTGCATATGTCTTTCAATGAGCTGGTTTTAATTTTTAATAATTTCCTAAAAATACCGTGCTTTAGTTAATACATATGTTCCTTGAGCGACTGTTTCTAAACAATTTTAATTATTGATTTGTATATCACAGGAACAGTTTATCCATCGCCTCTTTACAGGAATACAATTTTTTTGCATATGTCTTTCAATGAGCTGGTTTTAGTTTTTAATAATTTCCTAAAAATACCGTGCATTAGTTAATACATATGTTCCTTGAGCGACTATTTCTGAACAATTTTAATTATTGATTTGTATATCACAGGAACAGTTTATCCATCGCCTCTTTACATGAATACAATGGTTTTGCATATGTCTTTCAATGAGCTGGTTTTAATTTTTAATAATTTCCTAAAAATACCGTGCTTTAGTTAATACATATGTTCCTTGAGCGACTATTTCTAAACAATTTTAATTATTGATTTGTATATCACAGGAACAGTTTATTTATCGCCTCTTTACAGGAATACAATTGTTTTGCATATGTCTTTCAATGAGCTGGTTTTAATTTTTAATAATTTCCTAAAAATACCGTGCTTTAGTTAATACATATGTTCCTTGAGCGACTATTTCTAAACAATTTTAATTATTGATTTGTATATCACAGGAACAGTTTATCCATCGCCTCTTTACAGAAATACAATTGTTTTGCATATGTCTTTCAATGAGCTGGTTTTAATTTTTAATAATTTCCCAAAAATACCGTGCTTTAGTTAATACATATGTTCCTTGAGCGACTATTTCTAAACAATTTTAATTATTGATTTGTATATCACAGGAACAGTTTATCCATCGCCTCTTTACAGGAATACAATTGTTTTGCATATGTCTTTCAATGAGCTGGTATTAATTTTTAATAATTTCCTAAAAATACCGTGCTTTAGTTAATACATATGTTCCTTGTGCGACTATTTCTAAACAATTTTAATTATTGATTTGTATATCACAGGAACAGTTTATCCATCGCCTCTTTACATGAATACAATTGTTTTGCATATGTCTTTCAATGAGCTGGTTTTAATTTTTAATAATTTCCTAAAAATACCGTGCTTTAGTTAATACAAATGTTCCTTGAGCGACTATTTCTAAACAATTTTAATTATTGATTTGTATATCACAGGAACAGTTTATCCATCGCCTCTTTACAGGAATACAATTGTTTTGCATATGTCTTTCAATGAGCTGGTTTTAATTTTTAATAATTTCCTAAAAATACCGTGCTTTAGTTAATACATATGTTCCTTGAGCGACTATTTCTAAACAATTTTAATTATTGATTTGTATATCACAGGAACAGTTTATCCATCGCCTCTTTACATGAATACAATTGTTTTGCATATGTCTTTCACTGAGCTGGTTTTAATTTCTAATAATTTCCTAAAAATACCGTGCATTAGTTAATACATATGTTCCTTAAGCGACTATTTCTGAACAATTTTAATTATTGATTTGTATATCACAGGAACAGTTTATCCATCGCCTCTTTACATGAATACAATTGTTTTGCATATGTCTTTCAATGAGCTGGCATTAATTTTTAATAATTTCCTAAAAATACCGTGCTTTAGTTAATACATATGTTCCTTGTGCGACTATTTCGAAACAATTTCAATTATTGATTTGTATATGACAGGAACAGTTTATCCATCGCCTCTTTACATGAATACAATTGTTTTGCATATGTCTTTCAATGAGCTGGTTTTAATTTTTAATAATTTCCTAAAAATACCGTGCTTTAGTTAATACATATGTTCCTTGAGCGACTGTTTCTAAACAATTTTAATTATTGATTTGTATATCACAGGAACAGTTTATCCATCGCCTCTTTACATGAATACAATGGTTTTGCATATGTCTTTCAATGAGCTGGTTTTAATTTTTAATAATTTCCTAAAAATACCGTGCTTTAGTTAATACATATGTTCCTTGAGCGACTATTTCTAAACACATTTAATTATTGATTTGTATATCACAGGAACAGTTTATTTATCGCCTCTTTACAGGAATACAATTGTTTTGCATATGTCTTTCAATGAGCTGGTTTTAATTTTTAATAATTTCCTAAAAATACCGTGCTTTAGTTAATACATATGTTCCTTGAGCGACTATTTCTAAACAATTTTAATTATTGATTTGTATATCACAGGAACAGTTTATCCATCGCCTCTTTACAGGAATACAATTGTTTTGCATATGTCTTTCAATGAGCTGGTATTAATTTTTAATAATTTCCTAAAAATACCGTGCTTTAGTTAATACATATGTTCCTTGTGCGACTATTTCTAAACAATTTTAATTATTGATTTGTATATCACAGGAACAGTTTATCCATCGCCTCTTTACATGAATACAATTGTTTTGCATATGTCTTTCAATGAGCTGGTTTTAATTTTTAATAATTTCCTAAAAATACCGTGCTTTAGTTAATACAAATGTTCCTTGAGCGACTATTTCTAAACAATTTTAATTATTGATTTGTATATCACAGGAACAGTTTATCCATCGCCTCTTTACAGGAATACAATTGTTTTGCATATGTCTTTCAATGAGCTGGTTTTAATTTTTAATAATTTCCTAAAAATACCGTGCTTTAGTTAATACATATGTTCCTTGAGCGACTATTTCTAAACAATTTTAATTATTGATTTGTATATCACAGGAACAGTTTATCCATCGCCTCTTTACATGAATACAATTGTTTTGCATATGTCTTTCACTGAGCTGGTTTTAATTTCTAATAATTTCCTAAAAATACCGTGCATTAGTTAATACATATGTTCCTTGAGCGACTATTTCTGAACAATTTTAATTATTGATTTGTATATCACAGGAACAGTTTATCCATCGCCTCTTTACATGAATACAATGGTTTTGCATATGTCTTTCAATGAGCTGGTTTTAATTTTTAATAATTTCATAAAAATACCGTGCTTTAGTTAATACATATGTTCCTTGAGCGACTATTTCTAAACAATTTTAATTATTGATTTGTATATGACAGGAACAGTATATCCATCGCCTCTTTACAGGAATACAATTGTTTTGCATATGTCTTTCAATGAGCTGGTTTTAATTTTTAAACATTTCCTAAAAATACCGTGCTTTAGTTAATACATATGTTCCTTGAGCGACTATTTCTGAACAATTTTAATTATTGATTTGTATATCACAGAAACAGTTTATCCATCGCCTCTTTACAGGAATACAATTGTTTTGCATATGTCTTTCAATGAGCTGGTTTCAATTTTTAATAATTTCCTAAAAATACCGTGCTTTAGTTAATACATATGTTCCTTGAGCGACTATTTCTGATCAATTTTAATTATTGATTTGTATATCACAGAAACAGTTTATCCATCGCCTCTTTACATGAATACAATTGTTTTGCATATGTCTTTCAAAGAGCTGGTTTTAATTTTTACTAATTTCCTAAAAATACCGTGCTTTAGTTAATACATATGTTCCTTGTGCGACTATTTCGAAACAATTTGAATTATTGATTTGTATATGACAGGAACAGTTTATCCATCGCCTTTTTACATGAATAAAATTGTTTTGCATATGTCTTTCAATGAGCTGGTTTTAATTTTTAATAATTTCCTAAAAATACCGTGCTTTAGTTAATACATATGTTCCTTGTGCGACTATTTTGAAACAATTTCAATTATTGATTTGTATATGACAGGAACAGTTTATTCATCGCTTCTTTACATGAATACAATTGTTTTGCATATGTCTTTCAATGAGCTGGTTTTATTTTTTAATAATTTCCTAAAAATACCGTGCTTTAGTTAATACATTTATGTTCCTTGAGCGACTATTTCTAAACAATTTTATTTATTGATTTGTATATCACAGAAACAGTTTATCCATCGCCTCTTTACATGAATACAATTGTTTTGCATATGTCTTTCAATGAGCTGGTATTAATTTTTAATAATTTCCTAAAAATACCGTGCTTTAGTTAATACATATGTTCCTTGTGCGACTATTTCGAAACAATTTCAATTATTGATTTGTATATGACAGGAACAGTTTATCCATCGCCTCTTTACATGAATACAATTGTTTTGCATATGTCTTTCAATGAGCTGTTTTTAATTTTTAATAATTTCCTAAAAATACCGTGCTTTAGTTAATACATATGTTCCTTGAGCGACTATTTCTAAACAATTTTAATTATTGATTTGTATATCACAGGAACAAATTATCCATCGCCTCTTTACAGGAATACATTTGTTTTGCATATGTCTTTCAATGAGCTGGTTTTAATTTTTAATAATTTCCTAAAAATACCGTGCATTAGTTAATACATATGTTCCTTGAGCGACTATTTCTGAACAATTTTAATTATTGATTTGTATGTCACAGGAACAGTTTATCCATCGCCTCTTTACATGAATACAATTGTTTTGCATATGTCTTTCAATGAGCTGGTTTTAATTTTTAATAATTTCCTAAAAATACCGTGCTTTAGTTAATACATATGTTCCTTGGGCGACTATTTCTAAACGATTTTAATTATTGATTTGTATATTACAGGAACAGTTTATCCATCGCCTCTTTACATGAATACAATTGTTTTGCATATGTCTTTCAATGAGCTGGTTTTAATTTTTAATAATTTCCTAAAAATACCGTGCTTTAGTTAATACATATGTTCCTTGTGCGACTATTTCGAAACAATTTGAATTATTGATTTGTATATGACAGGAACAGTTTATCCATCGCCTTTTTACATGAATAAAATTGTTTTGCATATGTCTTTCAATGAGCTGGTTTTAATTTTTAATAATTTCCTAAAAATACCGTGCTTTAGTTAATACATATGTTCCTTGTGCGACTATTTTGAAACAATTTCAATTATTGATTTGTATATGACAGGAACAGTTTATCCATCGCTTCTTTACATGAATACAATTGTTTTGCATATGTCTTTCAATGAGCTGGTTTTATTTTTTAATAATTTCCTAAAAATACCGTGCTTTAGTTAATACATTTATGTTCCTTGAGCGACTATTTCTAAACAATTTTAATTATTGATTTGTATATCACAGAAACAGTTTATCCATCGCCTCTTTACATGAATACAATTGTTTTGCATATGTCTTTCAATGAGCTGGTATTAATTTTTAATAATTTCCTAAAAATACCGTGCTTTAGTTAATACATATGTTCCTTGTGCGACTATTTCGAAACAATTTCAATTATTGATTTGTATATGACAGGAACAGTTTATCCATCGCCTCTTTACATGAATACAATTGTTTTGCATATGTCTTTCAATGAGCTGGTTTTAATTTTTAATAATTTCCTAAAAATACCGTGCTTTAGTTAATACATATGTTCCTTGAGCGACTATTTCTAAACAATTTTAATTATTGATTTGTATATCACAGGAACAAATTATCCATCGCCTCTTTACAGGAATACATTTGTTTTGCATATGTCTTTCAATGAGCTGGTTTTAATTTTTAATAATTTCCTAAAAATACCGTGCATTAGTTAATACATATGTTCCTTGAGCGACTATTTCTGAACAATTTTAATTATTGATTTGTATATCACAGGAACAGTTTATCCATCGCCTCTTTACATGAATACAATTGTTTTGCATATGTCTTTCAATGAGCTGGTTTTAATTTTTAATAATTTCCTAAAAATACCGTGCTTTAGTTAATACATATGTTCCTTGGGCGACTATTTCTAAACGATTTTAATTATTGATTTGTATATCACAGGAACAGTTTATCCATCGCCTCTTTACATGAATACAATTGTTTTGCATATGTCTTTCAATGAGCTGGTTTTAATTTTTAATAATTTCCTAAAAATACCGTGCTTTAGTTAATACATATGTTCCTTGTGCGACTATTTCTAAACAATTTTAATTATTGATTTGTATATCACAGGAACAGTTTATCCATCGCCTCTTTACATGAATACAATTGTTTTGCATATGTCTTTCAATGAGCTGGCATTAATTTTTAATAATTTCCTAAAAATACCGTGCTTTAGTTAATACATATGTTCCTTGTGCGACTATTTCGAAACAATTTCAATTATTGATTTGTATATGACAGGAACAGTTTATCCATCGCCTCTTTACATGAATACAATTGTTTTGCATATGTCTTTCAATGAGCTGGTTTTAATTTTTAATAATTTCCTAAAAATACCGTGCTTTAGTTAATACATATGTTCCTTGAGCGACTGTTTCTAAACAATTTTAATTATTGATTTGTATATCACAGGAACAGTTTATCCATCGCCTCTTTACAGGAATACAATTTTTTTGCATATGTCTTTCAATGAGCTGGTTTTAATTTTTAATAATTTCCTAAAAATACCGTGCATTAGTTAATACATATGTTCCTTGAGCGACTATTTCTGAACAATTTTAATTATTGATTTGTATATCACAGGAACAGTTTATCCATCGCCTCTTTACATGAATACAATGGTTTTGCATATGTCTTTCAATGAGCTGGTTTTAATTTTTAATAATTTCCTAAAAATACCGTGCTTTAGTTAATACATATGTTCCTTGAGCGACTATTTCTAAACAATTTTAATTATTGATTTGTATATCACAGGAACAGTTTATTTATCGCCTCTTTACAGGAAAACAATTGTTTTGCATATGTCTTTCAATGAGCTGGTTTTAATTTTTAATAATTTCCTAAAAATACCGTGCTTTAGTTAATACATATGTTCCTTGAGCGACTATTTCTAAACAATTTTAATTATTGATTTGTATATCACAGGAACAGTTTATCCATCGCCTCTTTACAGAAATACAATTGTTTTGCATATGTCTTTCAATGAGCTGGTTTTAATTTTTAATAATTTCCCAAAAATACCGTGCTTTAGTTAATACATATGTTCCTTGAGCGACTATTTCTAAACAATTTTAATTATTGATTTGTATATCACAGGAACAGTTTATCCATCGCCTCTTTACAGGAATACAATTGTTTTGCATATGTCTTTTAATGAGCTGGTATTAATTTTTAATAATTTCCTAAAAATACCGTGCTTTAGTTAATACATATGTTCCTTGTGCGACTATTTCTAAACAATTTTAATTATTGATTTGTATATCACAGGAACAGTTTATCCATCGCCTCTTTACATGAATACAATTGTTTTGCATATGTCTTTCAATGAGCTGGTTTTAATTTTTAATAATTTCCTAAAAATACCGTGCTTTAGTTAATACAAATGTTCCTTGAGCGACTATTTCTAAACAATTTTAATTATTGATTTGTATATCACAGGAACAGTTTATCCATCGCCTCTTTACAGGAATACAATTGTTTTGCATATGTCTTTCAATGAGCTGGTTTTAATTTTTAATAATTTCCTAAAAATACCGTGCTTTAGTTAATACATATGTTCCTTGAGCGACTATTTCTAAACAATTTTAATTATTGATTTGTATATCACAGGAACAGTTTATCCATCGCCTCTTTACATGAATACAATTGTTTTGCATATGTCTTTCACTGAGCTGGTTTTAATCTCTAATAATTTCCTAAAAATACCGTGCATTAGTTAATACATATGTTCCTTGAGCGACTATTTCTGAACAATTTTAATTATTGATTTGTATATCACAGGAACAGTTTATCCATCGCCTCTTTACATGAATACAATTGTTTTGCATATGTCTTTCAATGAGCTGGCATTAATTTTTAATAATTTCCTAAAAATACCGTGCTTTAGTTAATACATATGTTCCTTGTGCGACTATTTCGAAACAATTTCAATTATTGATTTGTATATGACAGGAACAGTTTATCCATCGCCTCTTTACATGAATACAATTGTTTTGCATATGTCTTTCAATGAGCTGGTTTTAATTTTTAATAATTTCCTAAAAATACCGTGCTTTAGTTAATACATATGTTCCTTGAGCGACTGTTTCTAAACAATTTTAATTATTGATTTGTATATCACAGGAACAGTTTATCCATCGCCTCTTTACAGGAATACAATTTTTTTGCATATGTCTTTCAATGAGCTGGTTTTAATTTTTAATAATTTCCTAAAAATACCGTGCATTAGTTAATACATATGTTCCTTGAGCGACTATTTCTGAACAATTTTAATTATTGATTTGTATATCACAGGAACAGTTTATCCATCGCCTCTTTACATGAATACAATGGTTTTGCATATGTCTTTCAATGAGCTGGTTTTAATTTTTAATAATTTCCTAAAAATACCGTGCTTTAGTTAATACATATGTTCCTTGAGCGACTATTTCTAAACAATTTTAATTATTGATTTGTATATCACAGGAACAGTTTATTTATCGCCTCTTTACAGGAATACAATTGTTTTGCATATGTCTTTCAATGAGCTGGTTTTAATTTTTAATAATTCCTAAAAATACCGTGCTTTAGTTAATACATATGTTCCTTGAGCGACTATTTCTAAACAATTTTAATTATTGATTTGTATATCACAGGAACAGTTTATCCATCGCCTCTTTACAGGAATACAATTGTTTTGCATATGTCTTTCAATGAGCTGGTATTAATTCTTAATAATTTCCTAAAAATACCGTGCTTTAGTTAATACATATGTTCCTTGTGCGACTATTTCTAAACAATTTTAATTATTGATTTGTATATCACGGGAACAGTTTATCCATCGCCTCTTTACATGAATACAATTGTTTTGCATATGTCTTTCAATGAGCTAGTTTTAATTTTTAATAATTTCCTAAAAATACCGTGCTTTAGTTAATACAAATGTTCCTTGAGCGACTATTTCTAAACAATTTTAATTATTGATTTGTATATCACAGGAACAGTTTATCCATCGCCTCTTTACAGGAATACAATTGTTTTGCATATGTCTTTCAATGAGCTGGTTTTAATTTTTAATAATTTCCTAAAAATACCGTGCTTTAGTTAATACATATGTTCCTTGAGCGACTATTTCTAACAATTTTAATTATTGATTTGTATATCACAGGAACAGTTTATCCATCGCCTCTTTACATGAATACAATTGTTTTGCATATGTCTTTCACTGAGCTGGTTTTAATTTCTAATAATTTCCTAAAAATACCGTGCATTAGTTAATACATATGTTCCTTGAGCGACTATTTCTGAACAATTTTAATTATTGATTTGTATATCACAGGAACAGTTTATCCATCGCCTCTTTACATGAATACAATTGTTTTGCATATGTCTTTCAATGAGCTGGTTTTAATTTTTAATAATTTCATAAAAATACCGTGCTTTAGTTAATACATATGTTCCTTGAGCGACTATTTCTAAACAATTTTAATTATTGATTTGTATATGACAGGAACAGTATATCCATCGCCTCTTTACATGAATACAATTGTTTTGCATATGTCTTTCAATGAGCTGGTTTTAATTTTTAATAATTTCCTAAAATACCGTGCTTTAGTTAATACATATGTTCCTTGAGCGACTATTTCGAAACAATTTTAATTATTGATTTGTATATCACAGGAACAGTTTATTTATCGCCTCTTTACATGAATACAATTGTTTTGCATATGTCTTTCAATGAGCTGGTTTTAATTTTTAATAATTTCCTAAAAATACCGTGCTTTAGTTAATACATATGTTCCTTGAGCGACTATTTCGAAACAATTTTAATTATTGATTTGTATATCACAGGAACAGTTTATCCATCGCCTCTTTACATGAATACAATTGTTTTGCATATGTCTTTCAATGAGCTGGTTTTAATTTTTAATAATTTCCTAAAAATACCGTGCTTTAGTTAATACATATGTTCCTTGAGCGACTATTTCTAAACAATTTAATTATTGATTTGTATATGACAGGAACAGTTTATCCATTGCCTCTTTACATGAATACAATTGTTTTGCATATGTCTTTCAATGAGCTGGTTTTAATTTTTAATAATTTCCTAAAAATACCGTGCTTTAGTTAATACATATGTTCCTTGAGCGACTATTTCTAAACAATTTTAATTATTGATTTGTATATCACAGGAACAGTTTATCCATCGCCTCTTTACATGAATAAAATTGTTTTGCATATGTCTTTCAATGAGCTGGTTTTAATTTTTAATAATTTCCTAAAAATACCGTGCTTTAGTTAATACATATGTTCCTTGAGCGACTATTTCTAAACAATTTTAATTATTGATTTGTATATCACAGGAACAGTTTATCCATCGCCTCTTTACATGAATACAATTGTTTTGCATATGTCTTTCAATGAGCTGAATTTAATTTTTAATAATTTCCTAAAAATACCGTGCTTTAGTTAATACATATGTTCCTTGAGCGACTATTTCTGAACAATTTTAATTATTGATTTGTATGTCACAGAAACAGTTTATCCATCGCCTCTTTACATGAATACAATTGTTTTTCATATGTCTTTCAATGAGCTGGTTTAATTTTTAATAATTTCCTAAAAATACCGTGCTTTAGTTAATACATATGTTCCTTGAGCGACTATTTCTAAACAATTTTATTTATTGATTTGTATAACACAGGAACAGTTTATCCATCGCCTCTTTACATGAATACAATTGTTTGCATATGTCTTTCAAAGAGCTGGTTTTAATTTTTAATAATTTCCTAAAAATACCGTGCTTTAGTTAATACATATGTTCCTTGAGCGACTATTTCTAAACAATTTTAATTATTGATTTGTATATCACAGGAACAGTTTATCCATCGCCTCTTTACAGGAATACAATTGTTTTGCATATGTCTTTCAATGAGCTGGTTTTAATTTTTAATAATTTCCTAAAAATACCGTGCTTTAGTTAATACATATGTTCCTTGAGCGACTATTTCGAAACAATTTTAATTATTGATTTGTATATCACAGGAACAGTTTATCCATCGCCTCTTTACATGAATACAATTGTTTTGCATATGTCTTTCAATGAGCTGGTTTTAATTTTTAATAATTTCCTAAAAATACCGTGCTTTAGTTAATACATATGTTCCTTAAGCGACTATTTCTAAACAATTTTAATTATTGATTTGTATATCACAGAAACAGTTTATCCATCGCCTCTTTACATGAATACAATTGTTTTGCATATGTCTTTCAATGAGCTGGCATTAATTTTTAATAATTTCCTAAAAATACCGTGCTTTAGTTAATACATATGTTCCTTGTGCGACTATTTCGAAACAATTTCAATTATTGATTTGTATATCACAGGAACAGTTTATCCATCGCCTCTTTACATGAATACAATTGTTTTGCATATGTCTTTCAATGAGCTGGTTTTAATTTTTAATAATTTCCTAAAAATACCGTGCTTTAGTTAATACATATGTTCCTTGAGCGACTATTTTTAAACAATTTTAATTATTGATTTGTATATCACAGGAACAGTTTATCCATCGCCTCTTTACAGGAATACAATTTTTTTGCATATGTCTTTCAATAAGCTGGTTTTAATTTTTAATAATTTCCTAAAAATACCGTGCATTAGTTAATACATATGTTCCTTGAGCGACTCTTTCTAAACAATTTTAATTATTGATTTGTATATCACAGGAACAGTTTATCCATCGCCTTTTTACAGGAATACAATTGTTTTGCATATGTCTTTCAATGAGCTGGTTTTAATTTTTAATAATTTCCTAAAAATACCGTGCTTTAGTTAATACATATGTTCCTTGAGCGACTATTTCTAAACAATTTTAATTATTGATTTGTATATCACAGGAACAGTTTATCCATCGCCTCTTTACAGGAATACAATTGTTTTGCATATGTCTTTAAATGAGCTGGTTTTAATTTTTAATAATTTCCTAAAAATACCATGCTTTAGTTAATACATATGTTCCTTGAGCGACTATTTCTAAACAATTTTAATTATTGATTTGTATATCACAGGAACAGTTTATCCATCGCCTCTTTACAGGAATACAATTGTTTTGCATATGTCTTTCAATGAGCTGGTTTTAATTTTTAATAATTTCCTAAAAATACCGTGCTTTAGTTAATACATATGTTCCTTGAGCGACTATTTCTAAACAATTTTATTTATTGATTTGTATATCACAGGAACAGTTTATCCATCGCCTCTTTACATGAATACAATTGTTTTGCATATGTCTTTCAATAAGCTGGTTTTAATTTTTAATAATTTCCTAAAAATACCGTGCTTTAGTTAATACATATGTTCCTTGTGCGACTATTTCGAAACAATTTCAATTATTGATTTGTATATGACAGGAACAGTTTATCCATCGCCTCTTTACATGAATACAATTGTTTTGCATATGTCTTTCAATGAGCTGGTTTTAATTTTTAATAATTTCCTAAAAATACCGTGCTTTAGTTAATACATATGTTCCTTGAGCGACTATTTCTAAACAATTTTAATTATTGATTTGTATATCACAGGAACAGTTTATCCATCGCCTCTTTACAGGAATACAATTTTTTTGCATATGTCTTTCAATGAGCTGGTTTTAATTTTTAATAATTTCCTAAAAATACCATGCATTAGTTAATACATATGTTCCTTGAGCGACTATTTCTGAACAATTTTAATTATTGATTTGTATATCACAGGAACAGTTTATCCATCGCCTCTTTACATGAATACAATTGTTTTGCATATGTCTTTTAATGAGCTGGTTTTAATTTTTAATAATTTCCTAAAAATACCGTGCTTTAGTTAATACATATGTTCCTTGAGCGACTATTTCTAAACAATTTTAATTATTGATTTGTATATCACAGAAACAGTTTATCCATCGCCTCTTTACATGAATACAATTGTTTTGCATATGTCTTTCAATGAGCTGGCATTAATTTTTAATAATTTCCTAAAAATACCGTGCTTTAGTTAATACATATGTTCCTTGTGCGACTATTTCGAAACAATTTCAATTATTGATTTGTATATCACAGGAACAGTTTATCCATCGCCTCTTTACATGAATACAATTGTTTTGCATATGTCTTTCAATGAGCTGGTTTTAATTTTTAATAATTTCCTAAAAATACCGTGCTTTAGTTAATACATATGTTCCTTGAGCGACTATTTTTAAACAATTTTAATTATTGATTTGTATATCACAGGAACAGTTTATCCATCGCCTCTTTACAGGAATACAATTTTTTTGCATATGTCTTTCAATAAGCTGGTTTTAATTTTTAATAATTTCCTAAAAATACCGTGCATTAGTTAATACATATGTTCCTTGAGCGACTCTTTCTAAACAATTTTAATTATTGATTTGTATATCACAGGAACAGTTTATCCATCGCCTTTTTACAGGAATACAATTGTTTTGCATATGTCTTTCAATGAGCTGGTTTTAATTTTTAATAATTTCCTAAAAATACCGTGCTTTAGTTAATACATATGTTCCTTGAGCGACTATTTCTAAACAATTTTAATTATTAATTTGTATATCGCAGGAACAGTTTATCCATCGCCTCTTTACAGGAATACAATTGTTTTGCATATGTCTTTCAATGAGCTGGTTTTAATTTTTAATAATTTCCTAAAAATACCATGCTTTAGTTAATACATATGTTCCTTGAGCGACTATTTCTAAACAATTTTAATTATTGATTTGTATATCACAGGAACAGTTTATCCATCGCCTCTTTACAGGAATACAATTGTTTTGCATATGTCTTTCAATGAGCTGGTTTTAATTTTTAATAATTTCCTAAAAATACCGTGCTTTAGTTAATACATATGTTCCTTGAGCGACTATTTCTAAACAATTTTAATTATTGATTTGTATATCACAGGAACAGTTTATCCATCGCCTCTTTACATGAATACAATTGTTTTGCATATGTCTTTCAATAAGCTGGTTTTAATTTTTAATAATTTCCTAAAAATACCGTGCTTTAGTTAATACATATGTTCCTTGTGCGACTATTTCGAAACAATTTCAATTATTGATTTGTATATGACAGGAACAGTTTATCCATCGCCTCTTTACATGAATACAATTGTTTTGCATATGTCTTTCAATGAGCTGGTTTTAATTTTTAATAATTTCCTAAAAATACCGTGCTTTAGTTAATACATATGTTCCTTGAGCGACTATTTCTAAACAATTTTAATTATTGATTTGTATATCACAGGAACAGTTTATCCATCGCCTCTTTACAGGAATACAATTTTTTTGCATATGTTTTTCAATGAGCTGGTTTTAATTTTTAATAATTTCCTAAAAATACCATGCATTAGTTAATACATATGTTCCTTGAGCGACTATTTCTGAACAATTTTAATTATTGATTTGTATATCACAGGAACAGTTTATCCATCGCCTCTTTACATGAATACAATGGTTTTGCATATGTCTTTCAATGAGCTGGTTTTAATTTTTAATAATTTTCTAAAAATACCGTGCTTTAGTTAATACATATGTTCCTTGAGCGACTATTTCTAAACAATTTTCATTATTGATTTGTATATCACAGGAACAGTTTATCCATCGCCTCTTTAAAGGAATACAATTGTTTTGCATATGTCTTTCAATGAGCTGGTTTTAATTTTTAATAATTTCCTAAAAATACCGTGCTTTAGTTAATACATATGTTCCTTGAGCGACTATTTCTAAACAATTTTAATTATTGATTTGTATATCACAGGAACAGTTTATCCATCGCCTCTTTACATGAATACAATTGTTTTGCATATGTCTTTCAATAAGCTGGTTTTAATTTTTAATAATTTCCTAAAAATACCGTGCTTTAGTTAATACATATGTTCCTTGTGCGACTATTTCGAAACAATTTCAATTATTGATTTGTATATGACAGGAACAGTTTATCCATCGCCTCTTTACATGAATACAATTGTTTTGCATATGTCTTTCAATAAGCTGGTTTTAATTTTTAATAATTTCCTAAAAATACCGTGCTTTAGTTAATACATATGTTCCTTGTGCGACTATTTCGAAACAATTTTAATTATTGATTTGTATATCACAGAAACAGTTTATCTATCGCCTCTTTACATGAATACAATTGTTTTGCATATGTCTTTCAATGAGCTGGTATTAATTTTTAATTATTTCCTAAAAATACCGTGCTTTAGTTAATACATATGTTCCTTGAGCGACTATTTCTAAACAATTTTAATTATTGATTTGTATATCACAGGAACAGTTTATCCATCGCCTCTTTACAGGAATACAATTGTTTTGCATATGTCTTTCAATGAGCTGGTTTTAATTTTTAATAATTTCCTAAAAATACCGTGCTTTAGTTAATACATATGTTCCTTGAGCGACTATTTCTAAACAATTTTAATTATTGATTTGTATATCACAGGAACAGTTTATCCATCGCCTCTTTACAGGAATACAATTGTTTTGCATATGTCTTTCAATGAGCTGGTTTTAATTTTTAATAATTTCCTAAAAATACCGTGCATTAGTTAATACATATGTTCCTTGTGCGACTATTTCGAAACAATTTCAATTATTGATTTGTATATCACAGAAACAGTTTATCTATCGCCTCTTTACATGAATACAATTGTTTTGCATATGTCTTTCAATGAGCTGGTTTTAATTTTTAATAATTTCCTAAAAATACCGTGCATTAGTTAATACATATGTTCCTTGAGCGACTATTTCGAAACAATTTTAATTATTGATTTGTATATCACAGGAACAGTTTATCCATCGCCTCTTTACATGAATACAATTGTTTTGCATATGTCTTTCAATGAGCTGGTTTTAATTTTTAATAATTTCCTAAAAATACCGTGCTTTAGTTAATACATATGTTCCTTGAGCGACTATTTCTAAACAATTTTAATTATTGATTTGTATATGACAGGAACAGTATATCCATCGCCTCTTTACATGAATACAATTGTTTTGCATATGTCTTTCAATGAGCTGGTTTTAATTTTTAATAATTTCCTAAAAATACCGTGCTTTAGTTAATACATATGTTCCTTGAGCGACTATTTCGAAACAATTTTAATTATTGATTTGTATATCACAGGAACAGTTTATTTATCGCCTCTTTACATGAATACAATTGTTTTGCATATGTCTTTCAATGAGCTGGTTTTAATTTTTAATAATTTCCTAAAAATACCGTGCTTTAGTTAATACATATGTTCCTTGAGCGACTATTTCGAAACAATTTTAATTATTGATTTGTATATCACAGGAACAGTTTATCCATCGCCTCTTTACATGAATACAATTGTTTTGCATATGTCTTTCAATGAGCTGGTTTTAACTTTTAATAATTTCCTAAAAATACCGTGCTTTAGTTAATACATATGTTCCTTGAGCGACTATTTCTAAACAATTTTAATTATTGATTTGTATATGACAGGAACAGTTTATCCATTGCCTCTTTACATGAATACAATTGTTTTGCATATGTCTTTCAATGAGCTGGTTTTAATTTTTAATAATTTCCTAAAAATACCGTGCTTTAGTTAATACATATGTTCCTTGAGCGAATATTTCTAAACAATTTTAATTATTGATTTGTATATCACAGGAACAGTTTATCCATCGCCTCTTTACATGAATGAAATTGTTTTGCATATGTCTTTCAATGAGCTGGTTTTAATTTTTAATAATTTCCTAAAAATACCGTGCTTTAGTTAATACATATGTTCCTTGAGCGACTATTTCGAAACAATTTTAATTATTGATTTGTATATCACAGGAACAGTTTATCCATCGCCTCTTTACATTAATACAATTGTTTTGCATATGTCTTTCAATGAGCTGGTTTTAATTTTTAATAATTTCCTAAAAATACCGTGCTTTAGTTAATACATATGTTCCTTGAGCGACTATTTCTGAACAATTTTAATTATTGATTTGTATGTCACAGAAACAGTTTATCCATCGCCTCTTTACATGAATACAATTGTTTTGCATATGTCTTTCAATGAGCTGGTTTTATTTTTTAATAATTTCCTAAAAATACCGTGCTTTAGTTAATACATATGTTCCTTGAGCGACTATTTCTAAACAATTTTAATTATTGATTTGTATATCACAGGAACAGTTTATCCATCGCCTCTTTACAGGAATACAATTGTTTTGCATATGTCTTTCAATGAGCTGGTTTTAATTTTTAATAATTTCCTAAAAATACCGTGCTTTAGTTAATACATATGTTCCTTGAGCGACTATTTCGAAACAATTTTAATTATTGATTTGTATATCACAGGAACAGTTTATCCATCGCCTCTTTACATGAATACAATTGTTTTGCATATGTCTTTCAATGAGCTGGTTTTAATTTTTAATAATTTCCTAAAAATACCGTGCTTTAGTTAATACATATGTTCCTTGAGCGACTATTTCTAAACAATTTTAATTATTGATTTGTATATCACAGAAACAGTTTATCCATCGCCTCTTTACATGAATACAATTGTTTTGCATATGTCTTTCAATGAGCTGGCATTAATTTTTAATAATTTCCTAAAAATACCGTGCTTTAGTTAATACATATGTTCCTTGTGCGACTATTTCGAAACAATTTCAATTATTGATTTGTATATCACAGGAACAGTTTATCCATCGCCTCTTTACATGAATACAATTGTTTTGCATATGTCTTTCAATGAGCTGGTTTTAATTTTTAATAATTTCCTAAAAATACCGTGCTTTAGTTAATACATATGTTCCTTGAGCGACTATTTTTAAACAATTTTAAATATTGATTTGTATATCACAGGAACAGTTTATCCATCGCCTCTTTACAGGAATACAATTTTTTTGCATATGTCTTTCAATAAGCTGGTTTTAATTTTTAATAATTTCCTAAAAATACCGTGCATTAGTTAATACATATGTTCCTTGAGCGACTCTTTCTAAACAATTTTAATTATTGATTTGTATATCACAGGAACAGTTTATCCATCGCCTTTTTACAGGAATACAATTGTTTTGCATATGTCTTTCAATGAGCTGGTTTTAATTTTTAATAATTTCCTAAAAATACCGTGCTTTAGTTAATACATATGTTCCTTGAGCGACTATTTCTAAACAATTTTAATTATTGATTTGTATATCACAGGAACAGTTTATCCATCGCCTCTTTACAGGAATACAATTGTTTTGCATATGTCTTTCAATGAGCTGGTTTTAATTTTTAATAATTTCCTAAAAATACCATGCTTTAGTTAATACATATGTTCCTAGAGCGACTATTTCTAAACAATTTTCATTATTGATTTGTATATCACAGGAACAGTTTATCCATCGCCTCTTAACAGGAATACAATTGTTTTGCATATGTCTTTCAATGAGCTGGTTTTAATTTTTAATAATTTCCTAAAAATACCGTGCTTTAGTTAATACATATGTTCTTTGAGCGACTATTTCTAAACAATTTTAATTATTGATTTGTATATCACAGGAACAGTTTATCCATCGCCTCTTTACATGAATACAATTGTTTTGCATATGTCTTTCAATAAGCTGGTTTTAATTTTTAATAATTTCCTAAAAATACCGTGCTTTAGTTAATACATATGTTGTTTGTGCGACTATTTCGAAACAATTTCAATTATTGATTTGTATATGACAGGAACAGTTTATCCATCGCCTCTTTACATGAATACAATTGTTTTGCATATGTCTTTCAATGAGCTGGTTTTAATTTTTAATAATTTCCTAAAAATACCGTGCTTTAGTTAATACATATGTTCCTTGAGCGACTATTTCTAAACAATTTTAATTATTGATTTGTATATCACAGGAACAGTTTATCCATCGCCTCTTTACATTAATACAATTGTTTTGCATATGTCTTTCAATGAGCTGGTTTTAATTTTTAATAATTTCCTAAAAATACCGTGCTTTAGTTAATACATATGTTCCTTGAGCGACTATTTCTGAACAATTTTAATTATTGATTTGTATGTCACAGAAACAGTTTATCCATCGCCTCTTTACATGAATACAATTGTTTTGCATATGTCTTTCAATGAGCTGGTTTTAATTTTTAATAATTTCCTAAAAATACCGTGCTTTAGTTAATACATATGTTCCTTGAGCGACTATTTCTAAACAATTTTAATTATTGATTTGTATATCACAGGAACAGTTTATCCATCGCCTCTTTACAGGAATACAATTGTTTTGCATATGTCTTTCAATGAGCTGGTTTTAATTTTTAATAATTTCCTAAAAATACCGTGCTTTAGTTAATACATATGTTCCTTGAGCGACTATTTCGAAACAATTTTAATTATTGATTTGTATATCACAGGAACAGTTTATCCATCGCCTCTTTACATGAATACAATTGTTTTGCATATGTCTTTCAATGAGCTGGTTTTAATTTTTAATAATTTCCTAAAAATACCGTGCTTTAGTTAATACATATGTTCCTTGAGCGACTATTTCTAAACAATTTAAATTATTGATTTGTATATCACAGAAACAGTTTATCCATCGCCTCTTTACATGAATACAATTGTTTTGCATATGTCTTTCAATGAGCTGGCATTAATTTTTAATAATTTCCTAAAAATACCGTGCTTTAGTTAATACATATGTTCCTTGTGCGACTATTTCGAAACAATTTCAATTATTGATTTGTATATCACAGGAACAGTTTATCCATCGCCTTTTTACATGAATACAATTGTTTTGCATATGTCTTTCAATGAGCTGGTTTTAATTTTTAATAATTTCCTAAAAATACCGTGCTTTAGTTAATACATATGTTCCTTGAGCGACTATTTTTAAACAATTTTAATTATTGATTTGTATATCACAGGAACAGTTTATCCATCGCCTCTTTACAGGAATACAATTTTTTTGCATATGTCTTTCAATAAGCTGGTTTTAATTTTTAATAATTTCCTAAAAATACCGTGCATTAGTTAATACATATGTTCCTTGAGCGACTCTTTCTAAACAATTTTAATTATTGATTTGTATATCACAGGAACAGTTTATCCATCGCCTTTTTACAGGAATACAATTGTTTTGCATATGTCTTTCAATGAGCTGGTTTTAATTTTTAATAATTTCCTAAAAATACCGTGCTTTAGTTAATACATATGTTCCTTGAGCGACTATTTCTAAACAATTTTAATTATTGATTTGTATATCACAGGAACAGTTTATCCATCGCCTCTTTACAGGAATACAATGGTTTTGCATATGTCTTTCAATGAGCTGGTTTTAATTTTTAATAATTTCCTAAAAATACCATGCTTTAGTTAATACATATGTTCCTTGAGCGACTATTTCTAAACAATTTTCATTATTGATTTGTATATCACAGGAACAGTTTATCCATCGCCTCTTTACAGGAATACAATTGTTTTGCATATGTCTTTCAATGAGCTGGTTTTAATTTTTAATAATTTCCTAAAAATACCGTGCTTTAGTTAATACATATGTTCCTTGAGCGACTATTTCTAAACAATTTTAATTATTGATTTGTATATCACAGGAACAGTTTATCCATCGCCTCTTTACATGAATACAATTGTTTTGCATATGTCTTTCAATAAGCTGGTTTTAATTTTTAATAATTTCCTAAAAATACCGTGCTTTAGTTAATACATATGTTCCTTGTGCGACTATTTCGAAACAATTTCAATTATTGATTTGTATATGACAGGAACAGTTTATCCATCGCCTCTTTACATGAATACAATTGTTTTGCATATGTCTTTCAATGAGCTGGTTTTAATTTTTAATAATTTCCTAAAAATACCGTGCTTTAGTTAATACATATGTTCCTTGAGCGACTATTTCTAAACAATTTTAATTATTGATTTGTATATCACAGGAACAGTTTATTCATCGCCTCTTTACAGGAATACAATTTTTTTGCATATGTCTTTCAATGAGCTGGTTTTAATTTTTAATAATTTCCTAAAAATACCATGCATTAGTTAATACATATGTTCCTTGAGCGACTATTTCTGAACAATTTTAATTATTGATTTGTATATCACAGGAACAGTTTATCCATCGCCTCTTTACATGAATACAATGGTTTTGCATATGTCTTTCAATGAGCTGGTTTTAATTTTTAATAATTTCCTAAAAATACCGTGCTTTAGTTAATACATATGTTCCTTGAGCGACTATTTCTAAACAATTTTCATTATTGATTTGTATATCACAGGAACAGTTTATCCATCGCCTCTTTACAGGAATACAATTGTTTTGCATATGTCTTTCAATGAGCTGGTTTTAATTTTTAATAATTTCCTAAAAATACCGTGCTTTAGTTAATACATATGTTCCTTGAGCGACTATTTCTAAACAATTTTAATTATTGATTTGTATATCACAGGAACAGTTTATCCATCGCCTCTTTACAGGAATACAATTGTTTTGCATATGTCTTTCAATGAGCTGGTTTTAATTTTTAATAATTTCCTAAAAATACCGTGCTTTAGTTAATACATATGTTCCTTGTGCGACTATTTCTAAACAATTTTAATTATTGATTTGTATATCACAGGAACAGTTTATCCATCGCCTCTTTACAGGAATACAATTGTTTTGCATATGTCTTTCAATGAGCTGGTTTTAATTTTTAATAATTTCCTAAAAATACCGTGCTTTAGTTAATACATATGTTCCTTGAGCGACTATTTCTGAACAATTTTAATTATTGATTTGTATGTATATCACAGGAACAGTTTATCCATCGCCTCTTTACAGGAATACAATTGTTTTGCATATGTCTTTCAATGAGCTGGTTTTAATTTTTAATAATTTCCTAAAAATACCGTGCTTTAGTTAATACATATGTTCCTTGTGCGGCTATTTCGAAACAACTTCAATTATTGATTTGTATATGACAGGAACAGTTTATCCATCGCCTCTTTACATGAATACAATTGTTTTGCATATGTCTTTCAATGAGCTGGTTTTAATTTTTAATAATTTCCTAAAAATACCGTGCATTAGTTAATACATATGTTCCTTGTGCGACTATTTCGAAACAATTTTAATTATTGATTTGTATATCACAGAAATAGTTTATCTATCGCCTCTTTACATGAATACAATTGTTTTGCATATGTCTTTCAATGAGCTGGTATTAATTTTTAATAATTTCCTAAAAATACCGTGCTTTAGTTAATACATATGTTCCTTGTGCGACTATTTCTAAACAATTTTAATTATTGATTTGTATATCACAGGAACAGTTTATCCATCGCCTTTTTGCATGAATAAAATTGTTTTGCATATGTCTTTCAATGAGCTGGTTTTAATTTTTAATAATTTCCTAAAAATACCGTGCTTTAGTTAATACATATGTTCCTTGTGCTACTATTTCGAAACAAATTCATTTATTGATTTGTATATCACAGGAACAGTTTATCAATCGCCTCTTTACATGAATACAATTGTTTTGCATATGTCTTTCAATGAGCTGGTATTAATTTTTAATAATTTCCTAAAAATACCGTGCTTTAGTTAATACATATGTTCCTTGTGCGACTATTTCTAAACAATTTTAATTATTGATTTGTATATCACAGGAACAGTTTATCCATCGCCTTTTTACATGAATACAATTGTTTTGCATATGTCTTTCAATGAGCTGAGTAGTTATACTATGCAGGGGAGGGATCAAATCTTGAACATAACCTCAAAGTGTTTGGGGGGTGGAGCCCCAGTTGGCGGTAGCGAGGCCTAGTGAAAAAAAAACCTCAAAGTTTACACGAGGCTAAGTTGTAGGATGGGGCCCAGCGGAGTCCAAGCTGTAGGATGGGGCCCAGCGGAGTCCTAGTTGTAGGATGTGGCCCCCCCTGTATTTTTTGGCGGGTAAATTTTTAGGTTGGTATTGTGTGTATTTTTAAATTTTGGGTGGAAGTAGTTTTGTTTGGGTTGGCAATAGCGTGTTTTTTTAAGCTGTAGGATGGGGCCCAGCGGAGTCCTAGTTGTAGGATGTGACCCCCTTGTATTTTTAGGTTGGTATTGTGTGTATTTTTAAATTTTGGGTGGAAGTAGTTTTGTTTGGGTTGGCAATAGCGTGTTTTTTTAGCGTAAAGAGGAATGGTTTAGAATTTGTTGCTTAAGAGTTGGATTAGGTTATCGGAGGAAAAAGAAAACAGAACAATAAAACTGAACAATATTTATTGAACGGTTAATTAGTTGTAAATTACATATAACAATTTACATTTTGTTGGGCACGCGTTTTGGTATTTTCAAGAGCACACAAGACTAGCCTAGGCTAGGTGAGTTTTTAAACGTGAGAGGTAACTAGTGGCGCCACCTATGGTTGAATAATTCTGATAATTTGATAATATTTTGGAGTATTTATTTCAGAACAATAACAACAGAATTTCTGAATTTTGCTGACTTATTAATAAATATTTAGTCAATTAATTATTAATAAACCAGTTATATAACATTTTTACGTTCTCTTTTGAACATTTTAAATTGTTTTGTAAATGCTGGTTACAATGGCATTTTCTGTTATTGAAACTTTTTAATAAAACATTTATGGCGGGGCACCCCAGCTCATCTAAATCTGTTATTATATTGATTCCGCTTAAAAGTTTATGTAGTAAGTCTTTTTTGTTCATTCCTTTAACTAACACATTGTCATTTTGCACAATGCTAATTATGTATGCACATATATTTTCAAATTGTATAAAATTTTTGTTTTCACTGGTCCAATCCAATCCGTGCACATAATTGGTGGTCCAATCAATATGCTGCTTAAAGTCTGGCGAAAGCCAAGTGATGATTTTGGGTAGGTTAACGAAAGTATGAAACGTTGAACCGGTACTGATATTTAAAATCGCAATTTCTTTAATAAAGAAATCACTTGTTTTGTAGTGGAAGCCTTGAATATCTATGACATACATTTGGGGTTGTAACTGAAACAATTAAATAAGAGATATGATATATATATTTTAAGTTAATTGCAATAATAAATGTTTACCTTTGTTTTAAAAAGGAGAGGGTGGTATAGTTTCCTCACACTTAAGGTTTTTATTTTCACTTCTTTTCTTTGACAATGACGATTGGTGTACAGACAGAGAATGCGCACAGAAACAAAAATACATGCAGCAACGTTGACAGAATCGAGTATCAAGTGGTTCTGTGTACACAGTCGTCTTTTTATACTCTATTACCGACGTCAATGAAATGAAGTGAAGTGGAGTAGGTAAACATGGAACGCTGTTTGTATTTGGTTGTTTCTTAATGTGATAAGATTAATTAAAAAAACGAGCAAAAGAGGATTTTAAATAATTTTATCATGAAAACCCCATGGTAAGGTGTCTGGGGTAATGTAATTAACAATTCTTTTGTCATCATAGGGAGAAAGAGCCACTTTTCTTTGTTCAACGGTATACACTTTATGTTTTTCAGATTTAATTAAATTTTGAACCGATTCTGTTATGATATTATTAAAGAGGCACTGATAATAATCCGCAAAATTAATAGATTTTATAGATGATGTTTTGATTCCCTTTGCTTTTTTAGTTACTCCTAAATTTGAAACAGCTTTTTCAATATCTTCATAATCTACACCTTTATCTATTAGCTTTTGTTTATATTTTAGAATGTCAGATTGAGTTTGTTGTACTCTGATTGAATATAATTTAGATCGCAATCCAATGAATTCTGTCATGATCTTACCATTGTTTTCATCTTTCATGAGACCTACGACTTTTTTGTTTACTAATGGTATTCTAAAAATATTGTCTTGCAAGTAATCAGAAGTGTCAAATTTGGAAATGTCATCTCTAATGTGTTTGTAAATGTCGTCAACAAAAAAATGATATATTAAACTGTCTGTGTCAGTGTACAAAAGTTTGACTGTTTGAGTTCCAAATTTATTTAAAACGTAATTATAATGAAAGTTGTACAAAAATAATTTAGAAATGTCTAATACACAAAAACCTATAAATATTGGTTTGTTAAAGTTTATATTTAGACGATTCATTTCAATAATTACCATGTCTTCACCGAAAATTGTGCAACTATGAAAATTTGGTTTGGATATGTAATAACTTGCACCATATCGACCTGACCATTTCGTCACCAATTTAATGTCTCTGTATTTCTTTACATTCTCTAAGCACTTGCCAAATATTGCGTTATTAAGCAATTTGTAAAAATTTTTCTCAAATTCGTTTTTACTTTGTGTTCGCAAATTCGTATTCAGATCTATGTATTTTTTTAACCAACATGATTGATTAAACCGAAGACATCGATGTATTTTTTGAATTTTTAAACCCAATTTAACAGCCTGCTGTAAATTTAGATAATGAATAATATATTTTTTTTTATCATATAAGGTTGTTAGTAATTTAGAAATTTTCGATTGTGACGTTGGTGGAACCATGCGTTCCGGACAAAGAGGTAGATCTTTATGAGTTTCAAATAACTTTTTAGGATACTGTATGTCTACCTCAAAAATAAATCCAATTTCACTATCATCAGGAATAGTTAAAATTTTCTCTTCTGTCATCTGCAGATTTTCAACCCACTGAAACCCTCCTGTTGGTAATGGGTAGCGCATAGCAGCTCCATATAAGTTATTTACGTCATAATACATGAGATATGATGATGCAATATTAGGATTATATTCATTTTGCATATATTTGTTGTTTGCCTTACCATAACGATTGGAACACTGTGAAACGCCTCCCCTTACTCCTCTTTCAAAAAACATAATCATATCAACGCTCGTCAATAATTCTAATTGTACTTCAGAAATTTTCATCATACTGTCGAAAGCCAAACCTGGTGCTGTGTAATAGTGTAGACTATCTAATTTGTATGTGTTTATACAGGTTCTTCTGAAATTTTCAAAAATATCGGCCAAAAGCAGCACGTCAGTTTTTAAATATAACTCTGAGTATTCTCTTAGGTTTGTTGTTTTAAATGTGTTCCAAACGTTACAAGCGTGTTCATAATCGTTTTTTGAGATACCTTGTCTTTTAATTTTGCTGTAAAAAGATTCACGCGGTGGTAAAGTGGTGTCTTTCAATTTTTCCCAACAGTCAAGATATTCGTAGGGAAAGACTCCTTTACGAGTAACCAATTTAAATTCTTTTTCCTTCTTATAATAAGATTTTGTAATAGTTTTTTGATTTTCATCCAAGTAAGAAGATAATTTTTCCAAACTACTTGCCATGAATCTGTATGAATCCAAAAATCTAAATTGAATTTTGGTATTAAGAATATATTTTGTAAATGAAATATATTTTTCTTTATTGATAGGTAGTAGGCTTATTGGTCCAGGAATTTCAGTACTAAGTGCTTTAATTAAAAAATGACTATCGTATCCTGATAAGTTATGAAAAACTACAGGCACTACATATGAATTTGTAAAATTTAAATTGCAATTATTATGTGCAGCGCCTCTGTAATCACCAGTCAAATGACAATGATCTCTAACCTTCATATCGGCAGGTAGAAACAACCTTGAACACACATGACAACAGGTTGCAGAATTGAAATTTTTTTTTTGCTCGACTGATAGAGATTTCATTGGAAGTTTATTGGATAAGATTTTATTTAATTTGTGCGCTAAACTTTTTAATTCATGAACAAACCAAACTTCACAATTTTTACCAGTATACAAGTTAAACTTTGAAAGAGAATCATCATACGAACACTTGAGATAGTACGCAATACTGAAAGCTTCATGAATTTGATATCGTTTTAATTTACTAGTGAATACTGTATCTTTATATTTACATAATATACTTTCTAAATCTGCGTAAATAACAAAAGGAACAGGCAGTGTATTTTTATAATTTTTAAATTGCAAGATTTTTTCGTTTTCTTTTGGTAACGTAATTTTTGTTTTATTTAGAGTTTTACAATCTATGGAATGTTTTGCTAAAGCCAAATCTGTATTAAAATGATTCAAACATCGTTCACACAAATATTTTTTATTTTTAATATGTCCTACCTGTTTATTTATTAATTTTGACAAATTTTTTATATATGCAAAATGAAATAACCAATTTTTTATATTATAATCATGAGTATCATCATCATCATTACAATTATAATTATTACAAGGAACCATTATCAAATTAATTCTCGGTTCAATATTACTTTTGCTAAGAATTAACGGTACTACTTGTAATTTTTCAGTTGTAAAAATATTAATAGCTAAATTATTAAGTTTTTCAAATTTAGAAATGTTTTTTAAAGCAATAGGGAAACTAATATCATCATATCTTAGAACCGACTGAAAATGTGGGTACGATGAAACTCTGTTACAATTTTCGGTAACAGGATATAAAGCACATACAATTGACCATAGAAAGCAGTATTCATCATTATTTTTGATATTTATTACACTTCTAGTTTTCCTGATAAATTGCGGCATTTCAACAAATGTTGAAATACCACAATGTATAGGTGTGTAATTGTTAATGTTCACTTTTAAATGTAAAATTTCATAAACAGCCCATCCAGACTCACGCTCTTGAAACTCTTCCAATTTTGTTAACAATTTATTACTTACATGCGTCAGATACCATTCTTTTAAGTTTGTACCATTATCAATTACATTATTTTTAGTTTGAAAATGTTTTATGTCAGTTTCACCATTTTGAGGCTTCACAAATTTAGCTGAAAATATAACGTTCACTTTTAATAGTGACGTTTTTAATGCATTTTTAATTTTGATAGAAAAACTTTTGAATGCCTTTTTAAAAAAATCTTTGGGTTCTTTGATTGAAACGTTGGTTATTACACCTGTCCTTAATCTAGTTCTAAAACATGATTCAATATCTTGCCAAAGTATCAATTGTTTTTTTGTTGGTTGCTTGTTCATTTGAATTTTGAAATGATGTTGATAAGATTTAAACAGTGCCAAATCTGATTCCAATTTAGAAAAACTCTTTACACACGACAATTTATTTTTAATACATTTTTTCACTAAACAGATGTTTTTTTTCAAATATTTAATGTAAAATGTATAATCCTCTTTTGTTTTAATTAATCTACTCACAATCTCGATTTTCTTAACAGCTTCACCAACAACACCATCAATAACTTGTTGAGATGACATTTTATTTTTATTGTTTTCTGAAAATATATAATGGTTACAGTTAATCATCCTTCTTTTTACTAACAAAATTTCATAAAGAAATATTTACTTTAAATAACAAACTCAACATCAACAAGTTGCTTCGTTTAAAAAAATTAAAAAGGTAATTTTATAAATATTAAGAAGCAATCAAAAATGTAAAAATTTAACGTACCTTGTGTAATAGAAACGTTCACTCACTAATAATCAACACACGCTACAACGTTTAAATAGCTGTAAAATTAATGATTGTTGTTGTTATCGTATGCACGTGTGTTTAATCAGTTGGAACTTATCAAATAAATATACATTACCATTAATGCTATCGCGTGCACGTGTGTTTTAGGAGTTGGAAGGTCGCAAGTATAATTATTTGACAAGTTCCAACTTGCATAAATTATCATTGTCGTTATCGTTTTGTTTTTGCTCAAATAATCATATTGTTGTTGTTGTTATCGTATGCACGTGTGTTTAATCAGTTGGAACTTATCAAATAAATATACATTACCATTAATGCTATCGCGTGCACGTGTGTTTTAGGAGTTGGAAGGTCGCAAGTATAATTATTTGACAAGTTCCAACTTGCATAAATTATCATTGTCGTTATCGTTTTGTTTTTGCTCAAATAATCATATTGTTGTTGTTGTTATCGTATGCACGTGTGTTTAATCAGTTGGAACTTATCAAATAAATATACATTACCAATAATGCTATCGCGTGCACGTGTGTTTTAGGAGTTGGAAGGTCGCAAGTATAATTATTTGACAAGTATTGTCGTTATCGTTTTGTTTTTGCCTACGTGTGTTTAAACTTTCTGTTACAAAATTATTGCATATAAAAGAACGTTTTGGTTGTATTAATTATTCACAAAGAATTACATTGTTGTTGTTATCGTATGCACGTGTGTTTAATCAGTTGGAACTTATCAAATAAATATACATTACCATTAATGCTATCGCGTGCACGTGTGGTTTAGGAGTTGGAAGGTTGCAAGTATAATTATTTGACAAGTATTGTCGTTATCGTTTTGTTTTTGCCTACGCGTGTTTAAATTTTCTGTTACAAAATTATTGCATATAAAAGAACGTTTTGCTTGTATTAATTATTCACAAAGAATTACTTCGCCATGGCTACAATACCATCTACGATTATCATCTTCAGTAGAGATGTTGTCGAACTACCCATGAAAGCACTCTATGTGATTATCAAACAAATCTTTCAGTAAGTTAATATTTTGTGTTTGCATTTGATTGTAATTCAAATAATCTGTTTTAAGTTGACATTTTTTGTATAATATATACATATACATATAATATATATATTTTAATTAGATATGGAGTGAAAGATATAAGAGTGCAAGGTGATAAGATTTTGTTATCACTAACATACTGTCCTAAAAGTAGCACATTAATACGAAAATTTGGCGATTTGCCTGTATTCTTTATAAGCACAAGATTGGATAATGAAGAAGAGGTTCAGATTTTTGAACACTATTATAAAAAATATTCATTTAATGTGCTTGATGATTGTAGTGATGATGATATAAAATATATTAACGAAATTCAAGCACCAGCCATTACTACTACTACTGCAACTACTTCTACTCCCAGAAAAAAAATGAAAATTGCTGAGACGGGTTTCAAACCTGCACCACCCCCATTAAAAAGACAATATCAGAAACAGCAAAAACCTCAGTCTCCAAAGGTTGTTGTTATAGACGAAAATGATGATGATCAAGATTTCATCCAATGTGAACAACCGTACAAAGATTATGAAGAGGTGGTAAAACATTTATAATTATGTTAGTTGATGAAATAAAACTTATTTAATTATCGTATGTATTTGACAGTTGATGAAATAAAACTTATTAATTTATCGTTTGCATTTGCTTTATTACATAATTATTATGCCTTAATACATTATATATAAAAGTCTTATTAATCCTATACAAACAGGACACTTAGTTCCTCGTTGAAACCATTAATTATGTTTACGACAATAAGACTGATATTCTTCTGATCCAAACGATGATGTTAAAGGTGCAGACATTTTTCAAAGTTTCATTTGAGGTACTTATGCATATATAAAACACTTAAGTTTTTTTTTTATATATTGAAGCTCATTATTATTGTGACGATAAAAGTCATATGCATTACGCCACCAATGATCTCTAAAAACTATCACACCATGATCGCCAGTAAGTTGTTTTATATCTTGAATTCCACACCACATGTGGTTCGTCTTAAAGGGTGTTATTGGATAAAAATCTTTATTTGAACCAATAACATATCCAATAGTATGATTTTGTTCGTTCATAATTGATGCACCAATATTTAAATTATCTGTTGTATAGAATGCTGAATATTCATTTATTATTAGCTCATGTTCATGTTTTTCCATTAAAAAAAAAGATCCTCCATTATCGGTTGTATAATTTTTGTTGTTGATATAAATATTAATTGCATTAACATTCTCAATTAATAAGACTGCAATTATTGCAGACACTAATAAAAGTGTTAGAGCACTTGTAATCTTTGAATACATAATGATGACTATGAATTTCGCAACATAAATTTGCTATATATATATATTTTATCAAAATTAAGGGAGGGGAGACTTAAAGCTATTACACAATATTATTATCAGATATCCAGCTGTTGTGTTGGTTTGAAAAACCCAACCATTTTACAAACACTTTATTGTTTTTGTGTTTTAAAATTTTTTCAACCAAATATACATCTCGTAACTTTACTTTTTGTAATTGCTGTTCATAAAATCCACCTAAAACGTCTTTGTTGTCTACATCTTGCAGCAAGTATGTTACAGGATTTGTAAGTTTGACTTTTTTAACTTTAAATATTTCTGCTGACCAGTTGGGCATATATTTTTTGTCAAAAACTCCTCGTAATTTCGATATACGTACATGATCACCTTCGTTAAATTTAGATTTTTTGCTATCAACTATCTTTATACGATTATAAGCCGTTTGCAACAGGTGCTTTTCATTTTTATTTTTATTGCCTTCTATGGGTCTCATATTAATAGTTCTATGCTTTGTTAAATTATACTTATTCACTATTTTCGGTAGCAGATTTAACCAACTATAATTTCCTTGTATGTTAAATTCTTTCCACATAATATTTTTTAATGTTCGATTGACTCTTTCAACAATACTAGCCTTTTTTTCACTAAACACACTGTAATGATTAATATTGTATTTTTTCAACACACTTTTAAAATTTTTATTAAAAAATTCTGTACCTGAATCTGTTTGTAAATTAACAGGTTTCTGTATTTTAAAAACTTTTTCCATTTCTTTGCTAACTTCTGCACCTGATTTGTTTTTCAATGGAAATGTCCATACAAATTTTGAAAAACAATTTATCACAACCAATATATATTTATATCCGTTATTTTCAGAGGCGTACGGTATCATTTCAACGAGATCAGCTTGAAATAAATCATTTAGAGATTTAATTATAACCTTTCGTCTTTTAAAATTAATTCTTGCCGATTTGTGTAATTCTTCAACAACTTGTCTTTTCGCATCAGTTACTTCAAATTTGGTGGTTTTTAGTTTTTTCATTTTTTTTTTTCCTTCTTCAGTTATTAGGTGCTAATGATTTGAGATTCACGTAATTCTTCAATGATAGAATTTATTTCGTTTTTGTGACTAGTATTACCTGCTTCTTGTGATGCAACTAATAAACGTAATCTGTCTACAAGTTCGTTGGGGTCATCCCAATGTACGTAATCTATAGGATTGTGTGTTAATTTCATTAACATTCCATGTCCACTTTTAAACATAGGTGCAATTATATTCTTATACTTTTCAGATCTGCTACCTGCAAGTTGATTTGCACTTTTATAATGTCGTTTAGCAGCGTGTGTTGTAATAACTATTTGTTTATAGTTTGTTTTATCATCTGATTCATAATTTATTGGTTGCTTCTTAAATAACAATTCATACAGACCTAACGTTCCTTTATATTTTTTTCCTTGTACAATTATGTCTGGACCATCTATATGTAGTGAAGAATCTCCTATAAAAAACTTTTCAGTAACAGGATCATGTCTAATACCATATTTACTATCAAATTCCTTGTTATCATCAAGTATCATCTCCCGTACAAATTTTCTTGGTAAAGGATCAAATTGTTCTAAATAATCCTCAAATGATATTTCTTCAAGTTTAGATGCAGACTCTGACAGTTTATCTCTTTCATATTTATCCTCTTCAGCAAAAGCTTCCTCTATTATGGAACGTTTTAAACTTGGTGATGGTTTTAATTGATTTTTAATTTTACGTTGAGGTGTTTTTACTAATGATGATGATGCTTCTTGAATTTTATCAGGTTTATTATAATTAAATGAGTTACTTAAATCTATATTATCAGTATAATCATGTTCAAATTCATTTATTTTTATTTTTTTATTTTTTTTGTTTGAGGAATCTTCCAATTTATTTTCAATATTTAGTAAATGCTTTGTTATAGGCAAAAATTTCTTTTCTTGAATAATTGCCCCATGCTTAAGTATATTCAATTTGTTTTTAATGATCTTACGTTTTGCAATTAACTTCTGCTTAATTTGTTTATCCTTACTATCCATTTTGTTTTAATGTGCAATGTAACAACAGCTTTTTATCTGGTATGATCAGCTTTTTTATCAGATCTGTTCTGTTTAATGGTCTGTTCTCATCTGCTTACGTAAGATACTAATCTAAATATATAAACTGATCGAATCCTTTCCTATATCTACCTGCATCAATCTTGTTATCTTTAAAAACGCTTAAAAATCCATATGGTTGTTGCCAACACATTGAACACATATTTTTAAATTCATTAAAACTCATGTCTGAACCCACATGATCTGAATAGATATGTTTTAGGTTCAGATCATCTTGTTTAAAAAGAATCACAGAGTTTGCGTTGTCCCTTATCAAATGTTTGGGAATTTTAGCATATGTCTGACAAAGATAGAAACAATCTATGTGATTGTGCCTTCCCATGCTAAAATACTCTCGCATTTTATCTTGATTTTGGCAGGCAATGTCGTCAAAGATAAATATTGAATTTTGTTTAACTTTAGAGACTTCTTGAATATTATCACTACTACTAAAAGCATAATGTCCTATTCCTTTTATTGGTTTTAATAATTTTTCTAAATATAGATATTTTGGTTGGTATAAAGATTTTGAATATATATAAACGTTCTCAAATTTTAATCCATTTGCATGTTCTATTAAACTAACCATTATGTTTGATTTCCCGCAAGATGAAGGACCAATCAATAAACATCTCAGAGTTGCTGGAAAAAGTAATCCATGTTTTGATATCTGCTGTTCAACTAAATCATTATTAACAATGTTTAAACGTAACTTTTGTTTTATTATTTTCATTGTTTATAATAATAATAACAAAGACTACACAGGTGTGTTTTGTTTAATTTATTGTACTAAAATAAGTATAAAAGGTACGTGAAGTAATATTTATATTTTAGTTCAATTTCATATGCCTTTAAAATATGAAGTATTACCAAGGCAAGAACCGAGTTGAGGGTAAAGGTTTGATTAATAGTGTTATTAATAAGCTACCCTTGGAACTCCATCTTCCTGGATATAATTATTGTGGTCCTGGAACGAAACTTGAAAAAAGATTAGCTAGAGGTGATAGCGGAATTAACGATCTTGATGAAGCCTGTAAACAACATGATATTATTTATTCTAAGAATAAAAATAATTTAACTGAAAGGCATAAAGCAGACAAAATTCTAGCTGATAAAGCTTGGGAACGTTTTAAATCGAAAAACGCTTCAATAGGTGAAAAACTGAGTGCATTAGGTGTAGCCGGAACAATGAAAGCAAAAGTAAAACTTGGTATGGCTTATAATTCACCAAGCAAAAAAAATAAAAATAAAAAACATAATCGTAAAAGAGTTCCTTGCATAAATGAAAAAATATCAAAACAATCTCCTATTAATAAAAATGTTACTTCATCGTCATCGTTTCCACTAAAAAGAAAGAATATTGGTAAAGATGTTTCTAAACTTAATGTTTTAAAACGAATAAATGATAATAAAAAACGTAAATTAAAAGATGAATATGATGATAATGAAGATAATCATAACAATAAATTACAAAAAAAAAAAAAAAAAATAAATAAAATAAAATAAAATAAAAATGTATAAAAATGAAAACATTAGTTTTATTAAATTAGTAGTAAAATAGTTATGAAACAAATAACACGTATGATGTCTTTTAGACAAAAGAAATGTTCAACCAAAAAATCTAAGTGTAAAAAACCCAAGAGAAGAAGAAGAAAAAAAAAATCCACCATTAGTTTTAAAGAGTTTACCAAAAAAATTAAAAAACAGATTACCAAACATCAACCAAAAACTCTGCACTCTGCTCTCTCTGTTGCGTTAAAAAAAGCTTCTGAAATAAAAAAGAAAATAAAACCAGTCCGCATCATAGCGATTCCAAAAACAGGAGGATTCTTACCACTGATACCACTATTTGCAGGATTAAGTGCTTTGGGTGCATTGGGAGGAGGCGCTGCAGGTATTGCCAAGGCAATAAACGAATCGAAAGCGGCACAACAAAAACTAAAAGAAAATAAACGTCACAATAGAACAATGGAAAACATAGCACTAGGTAAAGGCCTATATTTGAAACCCTATAAAACAGGATTGGGGCTTTTTTTAAAGCCAAGCCGTGTCTCAAAAAACTTCCTTTAGCGTTACCTCAACGTGCATTAAATAACATTGATATTGAAAGGTTTGCAAAAAAGCTGAAAATTTTAAACTTTAGAGGTGTATTTATGAGAGATAACTTACCTAAAAAGATTAAAAAAAATGAAAGTGGTGTTATTAACTTGGACAGCATCCGTGGTACTGGTTCTCACTGGACTGCTTATATAAAAACCGATAATTTAGTAATTTACTTTGACAGCTATGGAAACCTTAGACCGCCTTTGGAAGCAACGAAATACTTTAATTCAAATAATTTATGTAACATCTTGTATAATCATGACATGTTTCAGACTTTTAATAGTTATAACTGTGGTCACTTATGTCTATTGTTTCTTTACAATAACAATAAATAAGTTGTTGATATTTTATTGTTTGATTCATAATATTTGTTAAGTAAACATTTGTTATCGTGAGTTTAAGTAATAATTTCTAATTAGCATAAATAATGGTTATCTTTATCATGTTTTCTGTCTGCGTGTGTTTATAATTAACGGTATTTCCTGGAAAGCGAATATTTGATAAAATAGTTACAAAAATTATTATTATTTACATTTGAAATGAAGACATTTGTGGATACAAATTTTATTACAATTTAAGTTAATTTATGTTTGCGTACATCATCATTTGACTCTTGGTGTTTGTCTAGTTAACATCGTAAATGTCTTATACATTCACAGTTACTGCAAATGAATCGGTGCTCTCGCAAAGAATTTATCCTCCTCTCATACTAAACAATGAAGAAGAATACGTTTTAGGACTTATCGATTTTGTTAGTTCAAATTCAATCGCAAACATTGATCAGTCAAACAATCTATTCCATTTTGGAACGAACGTAATCGAAATTCCTGAAGGTTCATATGAGATTGTTGATATTGAAAATTTTTTAAAAAAGCATATAAATGAAAAAGAAAAAGACACAAAAGCTAAAACCTATTTATCAATATCTGCTAACTTAAATACCTTAATGTGCGAATTGAAGTGCAATGTAGAAATCAATTTTTTTAAATTCAACACCATAGGTAGTTTATTAGGTTTTAATAAACGTATCCTTCCTAAAAATAAAAAACATGTATCTGACTTTCCAATAAACATTCAAAAAGTTAACGCTATCTGTATAGATTGTAATTTAGTAACGAATTCATACAATAATGGCAACCCTGTACATATGTTACACATGTTTTATCCAACTGTACCACCTGGTTACAAAATAATAGAAGTTCCAAAAAATGTTATTTATCTACCAATCAACACACGTTATATCGATGAAATAATTATTAAAATCGTTGATCAGCATGGAACATTAGTTAATTTCAAAAGAGAGCCCGTTACGGTAAGAGTGCACTTGAAGAAACTTTAAAGTATGGTATTCCGATACAATATCACCCCTTCGGACTACCACAGCTATTCTAATTTAGCAACACAAGCTGAAGATATAAAACCATTAAATACGCAAGAGGAGGTTAGTTCGTGTAAAAAACTAAAAGAGTTAAGACCTGACAATAAGCAATTCTTGCATTCATTAGGACTAAAGGTATTTTTCTTTAACTCTAAGAAGAAAAAGAAAAACATAATATAATGAGTTTTAACATTTTAAATGTTGGAGAACGTGTTTTTATTGATAATTCGATTGTTAATAATGAATTTCACACACACCAACCGTATGTGTCAACAACCTTTAATTACAACGATGAAATACGAATACCTATACAAACTCAAAACTTGATAACTTTACCTTCACAGAGTTTTATTTACATTGAAGGTAAATTATTAACCGAAGACAATAAACCAAGTAAAACATTAAATTTTGTAAACAACGGAATTTCATATCTTTTTGATGAAATACGCTTTGAAGTGGGGGGTAAAGTCATAGATCGTGTAAAAAATCCAGGGATTACAACAACAATCAAAAGTTATCTTTCATATACAACCAACGAATTTAAACGATTATCAAATTCTGGATGGTTTTTACATTCAAACTCTTCAAAATTAGTCGATGAAAATGGCAATTTTAACGTATGTATACCGCTTAGAATGCTTCTTGGATTTGCTGAAGACTTTAGAAAAATCCTTATGAATATACGTCAGGAGTTGGTGCTGATTCGTAGTAATTCTGATTTAAATGCTGTTCAATCGACTATAGCAACCGAAAAACCTAAAATCACAATTAATAAAATTACTTGGAAGGTACCTCATATAATTCCATCTGATACTGAAAAATTACGACTTATGCGTTACCTTGAAAAAGATACCGATCTTGATCTTGCATATAGAAGTTGGGAAATTCACGAGTTACCGTTATTGCAGCAAACAACAAAACATACTTGGGCTGTGAAGACAGCACACCAACTTGAAAAACCACGATATGTCATTGTAGGCTTTCAAATTAATAGAAAAAATAACATCATAAGGAATTGTAGTCAATTTGATCATTGCAATCTAACAAATATTAAATTATATTTAAATTCGGAAATGTATCCATATGATAACTTAAATCTTAACTTTAATAACAAACAATGGGCTATTTTGTATGAAATGTTTTCACAATTTCAACAATCTTATTATTATAAGGATCAAAGCGAACCATGTCTTACACCTATAGAGTTTTTAACAACTGCACCACTAATTGTTATTGATTGTAGCCGTCAAAACGAGATGCTTAAACATGGCGCTGTAGATATTCGATTAGATTTTGATTCAAATGAGAATATGTCTGCAAACACCACAGCATTTTGTCTTATTTTACATGATCGTTTGGTAAAATATAGTCCTCTTACAAGTACTGTTAAAATTCTATAATTTATTACGTGTGTCATTTAAAAAACTTCTTAAGAGTAAGGTTATTTAGATCTTAGCATCATGTATTAAATATAACTTGTACTTTTTTACTTAAAAGCATTATGGATAAGAAAATAAAATATTGTAACTTGTTATCTTTGTTTTAAATGTAACCTTGTCTAATTATAATTTTAAATGAAATAATATCAATTTTTTTAAACAAAAAAGCATGATTGTGTGCGCAATTATTATATTTGATAAGAAAATAAAATGTTAAGTGCAATAATTATAATAATAATTAATAGGAAAATAGAACGTTGTAATCTTTAATTTTTTTTTTTTAATAGATTGTATGCGCAATAATTATTATATTTGATAAACAAGTAAAATGTTAAGTGCAATTATTATAATTAATAGGAAAATAAAACGTTGTAATCTATTTTTCTTTTAATGCAACCACCACTTTCCACAGTTTTTAAATTAATTATTTTGAAGTTTTCTATATAAAAGCAGCATGAATGTATATATGAACAAACATATCATCGCTATTTGTTCGTGACTTGGCAACATACAACAATAAAGGTAAAATATCTTGATTTTTTTTATTGTTTTGCTTATTTAATATTTCTTTTACAAATGATAATTAAAAAGTTGTATTTTTAAACAATTTCCATAAGCGAATGTTTTATTGTAAATTAAAACCTTTTTCTATAGAAACACCATTAACTTAATTTGAATATGATAAAATTCCTTCAAAATTAAATCCATATTCCATAAAATTAATATGTTACAATAAAATTGTTTAATCTTACAAACACAATTTTAGAAGCAGATTATGTATTGTAAATTATTTTTTTAGAAAACATTTTTCATTAAATGGATCCTGTTACTGTTGCAATGTTTCAAAACATCCATTTTATGTCACATTATTTTAATATAAATCACTTTCCGCAGTTTGGACCAATTTTTATACTTATAGAGCATGTAACAAGATATTTTAAATGTGTTTGTGTTGCATGTAGTTTTCCAAGTTTTCTACTAAATAAAGTACATGCTTTTCCTGAAGTTAATATATTCATAAATGTACCTTATATTCATTCTAAATTTTTAAGAGATTTAGGATTTAAAAAAGCACATATTTTATATAATTCTAAATTTACTCTATATGTATATAAAAGAAAAATAACCGGTGTATCATTCAATGTAATTTATTACCATGTACCAAACATGATAAGCCAAGAAATGTATGGGCTACAATGTATAAGTATTATAGATTTTGACCGTTGCAAAAACGCGCTTTATTTCGATTTGAAATTTAAAAACTATTTTGTTATAGACACACCTTTAACAAAATTTAAACCAGATGAAAAAACTTCAAAATTTACTCCATTTTCTTTAAAATTATTATGCTGTAATAAAATTGTTAAGTGTTTAACTTAAATAAAATGTTTTTCTAGAATACATTTTTCATTAAAATGGATCAGGTTAATGTTACAATGTTTCAAAACAACCGTTTTGTGTCGCATTATTTTAACAAAACTCGTTTTAGATCCCTTGAAGATATTTTTATATTTATAGAGCGTGTATTAAAACATTTTAAATGTGCTTGTATTGCAAATAGATTTCCATCTTATTTACTATTCAAAATTTCTGAATTTACTGAAATTGATATATTCATAAATGAACCAACTGCTTGTCCTAAATTTATAGAAGAATTTGATTTAAAAAAGACATTTCAACCTACTAAACATTGTTCAAGACGTATTGCATATAAAACAAAAGTGGAAGATATCATTATAAATTTAATTTATTACCATGTACCAAACATGATAAGCCAAGAAATGTACGGGTTAAAAATTATGAGTAATATATGTGATGATCTTTGTAAAAATGTGATTTATTTCGATTTAAAATTTAAAACATGGTTTGCGATAAACGCACCTTTTAATGTCGATAAAAAAACTTCAAAATTTAACCCCTTTTCTTTAAAATTCTTATGCTATGATAAAATTGTAAAGTGTTTATCTTAAAAAAATGCTACACAAAATTGTTGTTTCAACGATTTTGCTAACATTCCACCCTGTATCTTTGTTCGTTTTCTGTTGGAACACATGACAAAGTGTTGAGGTGAACAGATAAAGTCATTATAACAAAGGAGAGAGAGGTGAAGATATTTTTATGCAATTTCCATGAGCAGATGTTTTATTGTTGTTTTTTTTTTAGAAAGACGCTTATTACAATGGAATCTAATACAATAACTTTGTTTCAAAACAACATTTTTGTTTCATATTTGTTTAACAAATACAACTATCCACAGTTTAAAGAAATATTTACATTTATAACAGAATTAACTTCGAAATTTCTATGTGTTACTGTAGCCGGTGGATTTCCAGCATATTTATTAAACAAAACAGTGCGATTTACAGATGTTGATATATACCTAAATTGTAAAAATATTGATGCTAAACTTTTAATAGAATTTCAGTTAGAATATGACAAACGTGATTATATTTCTAAAGCTAAACATAGTAAATTTATTATATACAAAACAATTATTTCTGATATAAAAATACAAGTAATTTGTTTTCCCGAAAAAAAAATGATATCCCAAGAAATGTATACCTTAAAAATTATTAATGCTTTTGATTTAGAAATTTGCAGGAATGCTATTTTTTTAGATTTGAATTTAAAAACCTTTTTGTATATAGATACACCAAGAACAAAATTTATATTTTCGAATATTGCGCAAATTGCAAGGAAACTGAAATATTTAGCTAGAGTAAATAAAAATAATTGTAAATTAAATCCATACTCCTTAACCTTACTATGCTACAATAAAATTTTAAAAGATTTATGAAAAAACTTGTAATTTTATATGCGAAGTAAAATGTTTAAATAAATAGATTCTTTAAAGTTTAAAAGCAGAGACTGTGGTAGTGTGCACGTTAATAATTATTAGTGTACTTACATTATATTAGCAAACTAAGAACCACTATTGAGTAAACCTTACACTAAATTTGAACTTTATTAATGCAGGCTAGAATTAAACTGTTTATTGGTTTCAAAGACCCTACAAGTAAACATTGTAATAATTATATGATAAGTTCCTACCAGCGTAAATAATGTTTATCGTTATCGTTGGTGTGTGTAATTATAATTAATGGTATTCTCGTGTTTAAGTAATCATTATATGATAAGTTCCTACTAGGGTAAATAATGACTATCGTTATTATGTTTTTGATGGTGTGTGTAATTTTAATGAGATTCTCGACAAATACAAACAAAAATAGTTGTACATTAAACGTTTGAAGAAAATAATATGTACAATTTTTAATAATATTTAAGTTAATTTATGTTTATGTACTTAAGTCAAATAATTATTAATGAACCAGTTATATAACATTTTCTTTTTTGAACTAACGTTCACAAACATAAGTAGTATTTTATTTCCGAACAAAATTTGATATTATTTATCAAATTCTGTTGTTATTGTTCTGAAATAAATACTCCAAAATATTATCAAATTATCAGAATTATTCAACCATAGGTGGCGCCACTAGTTACCTCTCACGTTTAAAAACTCACCTAGCCTAGGCTAGTCTTGTGTGCTCTTGAAAATACCAAAACGCGTGCCCAACAAAATGTAAATTGTTATATGTAATTTACAACTAATTAACCGTTCAATAAATATTGTTCAGTTTTATTGTTCTGTTTTCTTTTTCCTTCGATAACCTAATCCAACTCTTAAGCAACAAATTCTAAACCATTCCTCTTTACGCTAAAAAAACACGCTATTGCCAACCCAAACAAAACTACTTCCACCCAAAATTTAAAAATACACACAATACCAACCTAAAAATTTACCCACCAAAAAATACAGAGGGGGTCACATCCTACAACTAGAACTCCGCTGGGCCCCCATCCTACAGCTTAAAAAAACACGCTATTGCCAACCCAAACAAAACTACTTCCACCCAAAATTTAAAAATACACACAATACCAACCTAAAAATTTACCCGTCAAAAAATACAGGGGGGCCACATCCTACAACTAGGACTCCGCTGGGCCCCATCCTACAGCTTGGACTCCGCTGGGCCCCATCCTACAACTTAGCCTCGTGTAAACTTTGAGGTTTTTTTTTCACTAGGCCTCGCTACCACCAACTGGGGCTCGGCCCCCCAAACACTTTGAGGTTATGTTCAAGATTTGATCCCTCCGCTGCATAGTATAACTACTTATAACTACCAATGGAAATGTATTGGAAATTAATTTTTAATAAAAATTAAAACAAATAATAAACGTTGACATACAAAAATTAGACTCTAATTTCAATCAAGCAGTTACAAATAGAGGATAACTGTGTTTGGAATGTGAATACTTTAAAGCCTAATTTTTATGTCGACGTTTATTCTTTGTTTTAATTTTTAATAAACTTCTAAAGAGAACATTTTAACCAGCACAAAACTTCCTTTATTCTATGGATTACCTAATAAAAAAAGTAATAAAACTGTTAATATAGGTCACTTGCATTATTAAGGCTTAATCATTTTAAAAGAAACAAAAATATTTAAAGGATGTCATAAAAAAACTCAGAACTTTTATATTTGCTGCCTTCTGTTTGCTGAGCACATTTACAGGAAACGCAATTCTTTTAGTTTTCTTGCATTTACTACATAAAATATAAAATGCAGATAGAGAGAAAAAGAAATAGAGGAAGACCAGGAATAAAATGGGAAAAAGAAGTGAGGAAGAGACTAGAAGAAAAAGGAGTCAGCTGGAGAGATGGGCCACAATTAGCTAACGATAGGCAAGAGTGGAGAAACTTAATCCAGAAATAGAAAAGCATACCTCGACACCGAAAGGTACAAGAGGAACCGATTAAGAAGAAGAAGAAGAAGAAGAAGAATATAAAATACATTTATTTCTTGTTTGACTCGCTTATCAATCTTTAATTTTCAATGTATTTAAAAGCCAAAATCGCATAACTTCATTAATTTTTACTCTCGGTATATCTTATAGAAGTAGTTTATTTTTCTTAATGAAATTCAGTTTGTTATAATTCTCAAAAATTTTTATAAAGAAGAAATGATACATTAACAGTTTGAGTCTAGAAGGTCCTATAATTATTTATTTTTGTTCTATAACTAAAATATTATTTTCGATTATGTGATGCAAATTGTATCTGTACATTAAAAAAAATTAATATTCGCATTTATCATAAAATTAGTCAAGTGCTAGCATAAAAATTTAAGATCACGCTATTAAAGAATGATAAAACTGACTATCGCCTTAATAAAACTAAACAAGGGACAATTTTAAAAACACTATTCTCTTAAAGGTCTTTGAATAAGATACGAGTACAAAATTTATAACTTCCAATAGTAAGGACAAACAACTTGCAGTTAAAATTTAAGATTTACTTTTTCAATTTTTTCATGATATTTCAGTAATTTGTCCATATTCATTATCGATTTTTAATAAGCCCATAAAAACACACAATTTTTTAACTTTAATTCACTCTCTATTTTTAACAATTTTCGATTTCCCGTGGTTTTCATATCGAAACTTTAGCCATTTTTATTACGTAATGTAAAAATTTGCGACTTTTGTAAAACAAATTGTTCAAATTAGGTTAAATTCCAAACAGCTCGAATCTTTATTGCACAGTATTTCGTTACATGCATTTACTTTTAGAAAATTCTGGGATGCTGGCAAATTAAGACAAGATTTTTGTTCCATTAGCGTGTTTACCAGTAAAGCAAATTCCCAATGATGTATGCGCATTATTTTTTTCTATTCCATTAGCAGTTAGCGCTGTTGATTCCAGCTACTTAATGAGTTCTAACAGCATCACTATCAGCTGGTTGGAGAAGATTGGATTTTTTTGTAGCATAAATTACTGAAAAATAAGGAATATAAGTGATTAAAAAATAAATTATTTTGTAAATCATATTTCTATGCAAATCGAAGTGTCAGAAAAACAATAATGTATTCAATGCAACGCTATGATCCTAAGCAAATGCATGCAAAATTATTATGAATGTATTACTATATTTGAAAAGTTTGACTAAAAGAATTTACATAAATTCTGATATGCTTTTATATACATTTTATTTTATTATTTTCTGAAAACTTAAATCCATAAGTGACACAAAATCGGCATTTACATAATCCGGGCCTTAAAAACCCATCCCTTGAAATTATAATAGCTTGCAAGAGAAACAAAATTTAAGTAACACAATTTTTAAGTTTACATATATGCTACAAATTTAAGATTAAACCTGAAAATAAACAATAATATTATAAAAACTATTAATAATTTATTGATTAAAGTAGCAAGTGAGGCATATTATAATACTATGTTCAATACAAGAATATTTTTATAAATAATGCATATAATTTTGCTTTTACGGTCAATGTTGGAAGCAACCGCAAAGTATAACGGTTCAGTTCCGTTGCCGGTTCGATAAATTTTAACTTTTCGGTTTGCATCCCAAACCACCGGTTTTTAGTTTATAATGATTCGGTAATCGGTTCGGCGGCAACGGTTCAGTTCCGGTTACGGTTCAATGCAAAATATGATGACTATGCATATTTATAGATTGAACTGTATGCAATTTTTCTATTTTTGCTAAAATGTAATCAAAATTACGAAAATACAAAATTGACTATGTAATAAAATAAATTAATAGGATCGAGCCGTTGTGTGAACCGGTTGAAGCAGTTTGATCAGTTTGAACCGGTTCACACCAGTCGGTTCGGGTCGATTTTGCAATTTAATGATTTTTTCAATAATAGTTTTAGTTCTGGTTCACGGTTTATGATAAAAGCACCGGATCGTTCCGGTTTTTGTTTTAGTTCCGGTTCGGTTCGGTTCGGATCCCCGGTTTGAAGGCAGTGATTTCCAGCATGTCTGCCTCCAGGTGTGCCGCGAAAAGTAAAATTATAAACAAATAAATGTACTTTTACGCATGTCCAAGTTAGATAAGAAAATATAATTTTTTCCAGTGAAGCAATCAGCATTCTGTGTGTATTTGAGCGACTACATTTGGTGTTGCAAATTAACTTTTCATCTGTTTTGTAAACTCGGCTTAATATAGGTACTAATTTTTTTAATATATATGATCAAACAAAAATTCGTTTTCTCTTACAAACAAATTATTGTCATCTTTTAAGAAAAATTAGGTATCTACATGAAAAACAGTTGTAAATAAAAATAAATCAAAAATGTTTTCCTTGACAGCCAAAACAAATTTAAATTCAGAGTTTAATACCCAAAACTTTGCACTTACTTGAAACAAATATTGGAAATAACTTTAGTCGACAATCTTGGAAGGCCGGTTTGTGCTATTGCAGGATAGTAATAAAAAACTGTTTTTCACATTCTTTAGGAAATTAAATAGTTTTGAACCAAGTTAAATAAAAACATGTTTAGAGCAAACCTTAACGCTCAATTCGATTACAAATAGTTTAAGCAAACCATAACTAAATATTTCTACGTGCCTAAAACCGTTGCTAAAATGGACACCTTATAAATTTGTAGTTTGGAACATTGAATCCTATAAGACCGCAATAGTTAAAACAGTGTGAGGGATTAGGTAGCTACCTAGTTCACTGACAATGATGAATGATATAATCTAATGTCTAATTTGGAATAGGTTCCTGCGTTATAGAGACAACGTTTGCTAGATATTCTGGATACCATAAACGTAAAGCTATGTAAGATATTTAGTGTAAATATGAAACAAAAGTAAATTCAAATAGTGTCCCCAGTAAGATCTTCCTAACTAGAGATAGAGCTTTGGTGTTGATCACGGAATATTTGAAGGGTCACTAAATTTTATTTACGTTTTTTAGTATTTGAGATGTGCCATAAGCAGTTTTTGTTTTCCAGATTTGTTTTCTTTCACAAGATATCTTGTTTTTTTTAAATACTTTATTGGTAAGAATTTAAATTTCCTGTTATATAATGTATTATCGTATTTTTCGAAAAAAATTACTACTACATATTTGATGTTTAATGCTTTTCACAGGCTAGATTAATCGATCTGAAGGATGAATGTTACATTAAAAAGTGAAAACAACAATAAATTATTATCATGTAAAAAAAAAATTAAAGAACTTTTAAATAATGTATTTAAGAATGCGGAAGATACTGCCAAAAATGAAAAAGTAAACAATTAAAGTCAAAATGTCATGATATTTTCACAGTTCATTAAAGCCTTTTTCTAACGTTTTTCATTGCAGTTAGTACTTGTACATTGTTAAAATGGTTTTGCTTTTAAGGTTTTTCAATTACTTTTTTTTCACTTATGGTATTTTAATTAATAATTACTTTAAAAGGCATATTTCAAAAGGAATACTTACAAAAATAAGAAATTGTTTCAAAATCGTTTTATTTATATTGCATTTTCCATACCCTTAACTACTTTTCTCATGGTTTCCCTCTTTATTATTGTCATGACAGGACACCAGCTTTTCTTCATAGAGCCACTTCTGCACTGCCCATTTGACGTTATCATTGCTTTCTTTGTTTTTCCCGCAAATTTCAAGAACTTTTATTTACAGAATTGTTACCGATAGTTTAAACTTTCGGTATTTGTACTTACGTTGTGTAGAGAAGATGCTCTCCGGAAATATATAAATCACCATATTTGCAGCTCATTATTAATAACAAGTATATTTTATTTGTCCTTGCATATGAAGAAGTTCTTCCTGGCTCATGTTTCTTCAACGATGATGAAGTCCAACGAGCAGTGCAGAAGTGGCCCTGCTCTGTAAAGACGGTATACAAAAGCTGGTGCCGTTATGATGTGTCTCAATACTTATGGAAAATAAGTTTAAGGCATTGTGAATCTAATGAGAGTGAAAATAATTGAAAAAGTTTTCGTTTTTTTTCCAAACGGCAACTTCTTTGCGAAAATGTCTGTTGTAGAGATTTTTTTAAATGGCATTTTCTACTTTTCTTGTATAATAATAGCAAAGCTACACACCACAAGGTGTTTAATTTTTTTACAAAAAAAAAAAACATTGACTTCGTAGTCTCCTATGTTTTTATATTCATACAGTTTTCGGCAATCTTTAAGCCGCGGTAACCAGAATGTTGTCGTAGTAGATCAAGTGTACTTTGGATGTGTCAAATATGAGTGCTAAGCAGGGATGGAATAACGTTTTAAATCGTTACGTTATTGTATAACGTTATTTATTATTTGTTTTCGTTACATAACGTTATAAATAACGTTAAAAAAATGAATTGTTATGTTATATAACGTTATATAACGTTACACAAATTATGATATACAGGGTGTTTCTTAAATAATGCGAAAAAATTCGGAAGGTGATTCCTTATTGAAAATAAAGTGGGGTCTTAGACGTCTCCTTTCGGAGTTACACCCCCCTAAAGGGGAGCGATAAAATTAGGTTTTTATTTTATTTCTCAAATTTAGATAAATGTAGGAGAATGATATTTGGTAGATGTTTTATGCTTATTAAAAGGTTTCCAATAGTATTATTTTCAATCCTTCCACCTTCATAGGGGGCTGATAAGTGCGACCCCAGTTGGTTTTTTAATCATAACTTTTTGGTGAGTTGAAATTTTGCAATTTTTTTTTTTTGTTAGTTTGATTTATTTAGAACCTTTTTTATTCTTTAGTTTTTCTCGTAAATCTTACAGTTTTAAGTAAAAAATTAAATGAGTGAATATGATGTTTATGTTCATATTGGGTAGAATTGACGGGCGTTTTATAGTTGTCGCCGCGTAAACGTCAAAATGAATTAATTACACCCGTCACTTCTATCCAATATCGTTTTATATTGGAATATTTGATTGTTCATGTTCATTCATATAATTTTTTACTCAAAAACTGTAGGTTTAACGAGAACAGTTAAAGAATAAAAAAACTTCTAAATAAACCAAGTTTTTAAAGAAAATTTAAAATTGCTAGATTTCAACTACCAAAAAGTCCTGATAAAAAAATCAACAGAGGTCGCACTTTTCAGCCCCCTGTGAAGGTGGGAGATGATTAAAAATATTACTATGGGAAACCTTTTTATAAGAATAAATCTCCCACATTTATACAAATTTGGGAAATAAAATAAAAACCCAATTTTACCGATCCCCTTTAGGGGAGTGTAACTCCGAAAGGAGACCCTAAAGAAAAAAAAAATTTGAAAGACCCCTCTTAATTTTCGATTAAGTATCACCTCCCGAATTTTTTCGCATTATTTAAGAAACATGCTGTATAAAAATAATTTTTATTTGTAACTCTGAAATTATTTTTGGGATCTGTAAATGTAAATTTAAAAAACAGTACATACAAAATTACGTTAAGGTTGAGATATTTTATTTTCATTGTAATTTCTAAAATGCAAACAAAATATTATATCTTCTAAAAATAAAAAGATCGCCATATAAAAATTTAATTTATAGAGAATAACGATACCAAATAACTTTTAACGAAACGTTATCGGTTATTATAACGTTATATAACGTTATTAAAATATCGTTACGTTATTGTATAAAAAATTATAATTGAATCGTTATTATAACGTTATCGGGTATCGTTACGTTACGTTTTCCATCCCTGGTGCTAAGATCACAAATACCGTTTGTTTTATATTTAAAAAAAGCTTAAACGACCTTTAACCTGACCGTTATTCGTTTGCTCAGTAGCAGAGGGTTACGTTAAAGGTTGGCTAAAGATTTTTTTATAAAAATAAGTAATGAATATTATGGTTATAGCTTATTTTTATTGAAATTCTCATTCAGCATTTTCTAAATCTAGCAATCGTAATCGAAGCAGAATATGCGAGGTTCATTTTAACTCCTCGGTATATCACCGCTTAAAAATAACCCAGTTTTCCTAATTAATGACTTGTCTAACTTCGAACCATTCTGATATGAATATGATTTATGTTTGAGATTTTATTAATATTGTGAAACTACCACTGTGTAGTACTTAAGCCTGCGAGCGTCGATAATTTGATAAGTAACTGTTTGCACTAAAAAAACGGCCAAAGCAAGCTAAAGTAATTGAATTACTAAAATTGTACAAATCGTTGTGATCGAGAGACGTGCAGAGTCCGTTGCCATGGGAACTCATCGAGCGGTTTTTATTTCACCTGAAGCACATTGACACGTTCAACCGGCGAGAGGATATTGATGACGTATGAAGAACTAATTATAATCAGGCCGCGATTGAACGACTATTTATTCATCGCAATTTTGGGTCATCTAAAAATGATTAAGTACAGATTATTTTCCACTTACGCTCTGGTTTTCATGAAAATTGCATGAAAAATATAAGTGATTATTAGGCAAATCATGACAATTAATTCAATTTTAATTCACAGCCAAAATATATTTAAATGTTAGTGAAAAATATTTAACGATGTTTGGTAGAATTAAGTCGTTCTGGAAAGAAGAAAAAATAAACTGACTGTAACCGCTTCATCCATTTGAAAACGGTTAATAAAAATAACTATAAATATACGAGATTCTGGTAAAATTTATCGGAAATTTAAAAAAAAACTGTTAAATCAAAAAAATTCAAGTCTTTATATTCTTTGGTTTTTCATTATTTAAGTTAAATTGTCACAGTCAAGTAAGAACCTGGTTTACTATTTTCTTAAAATAGGAGAATATTAATATTATGATAGGAACACACTTAACTTAAAAAATTAGTGTTTTCATTTGTTAATTTATGGGGCGCCCCCTTTTTGGGACTATGGCGCAATGTGTGTGTGTTTTTTTTTTAATATAACAGAAACAAGTTAAGTAATATGCACAAAATTTTATTAATTATTTGGTATGAAATTGGGCAAAACAATTATTGTCATGTAAAGGTACACCACATCTACTGCTAATCCTTGTTGTTTTTTCCCGCACGCTGCACATCGCCTTTGGGTTTTCATAGGTGTTATTAGATGGTTGTCAGGATCAATTCTTACAGTCAAGCTGACCCTTCCATATAGTATTTTTGATATTTTTGGACATGTTCTTTCAGGAGATGTTGAACCTTTTGATAAATAAGCTAGAGTAATTTTTCTTCCAACGTCCAATAGGGAAACGTTTTCCTATGGGCAGACGAGTTGATAGTCTTCAAGTTTTTACCACAGCTATATCTAACATTTGTGCAAATAATGACCACCACCATTTTTTTTATCTTATTTTTATTCTGTATAAAGATATTTGCTTGTCGATTAAATCGACACCTCCAATATACGAGTTATACTCGCTTATTAGTTTTGGAACACTATTTTAAGCAATTTTTTTTTTCTGGTGGATAATCTTTTCGTCGATGAAAGAGATTCAATTGAACTATAATTCGTTGCGACTCTCACTGGTTTGTCATTCCATTTTACAATTAAAATTTCATTGGATGTATCAAATTGGTAGGTAGTCAAGATATCCACGGGTTGCCTTTTTTCCATCTCTTTCGAAAGCCTCAAATCTCAAATATGTATAGCCTATTAAGCCATTGTCTTATGTATGGGACACCAGAAATAAACCATGACAAAATACACCTGCGATTTTTTTTTATTTTCACAAAAATAAATTAGAAGATTAGAACAGCATTGTTTCACGAGATTACACAGAAAAAAATCACTTGTTTTTAAACCGCCAAGTTAAAACACAATTTAATTTTATACAGCCAACTGCCAAAGTAAAAATTACCAACTTTTCAAACAGGAGTAGCACACCACATAACTTTATAACACTAAAGTTTTTAACAAATATATGTCAAATGTAATATATTAAACACATTTTAACTAATAGAAGTTTCGATATTGAAAACTATTTTAAGATGTTGAGAAAAATCGAGCGTCCCAAATATAGGAAAATGGCTGGTAATGGATTAAAATGGCTTTAAGCGCTTATGAGTGCAGGGGAAGGTTCCTTTGGCTGCAGTTTACCGCTGCTATAAGGAATGAGGATGGGTAAGGAGTTGTGGTCTGCATTAAAAAAGGGAAAGATGTTTTTTAAAGCTGCTACCGAAAAAAAATGCTGCCGTTAAAAATATAACTAAGGATGACTATAAATACACCTATGCGGTAATAGAGCATAAACCTAAGATCCTCAGCACTTAAAAAAATCTTTTAAAAAAAGATGACTGTCATTTTGTGCCGCATCAGTTTTGTAAGCTTCATTAAGCAGAGCATGTAAGAATTTTTCATGAAATTGAATCTTCTCACCACATTATTTCCAAAGCTGTGATAGGCCACAAACAACTTCATCAATGATCAAAACGTAACTAAAAATAAAAAAAAGATATGTATGTATTACCCTTCAAAGTAAACAAAGGCGTAAAACAAGGGGACTCGCTATCCCCCACCATATTTAATTTAATACTAGAAGGTGCACTACGAAAAGCGAAACTAGATAAAAAAAACATCATGATCAACCAAATACAAATAATAGCGTATGCTGACGATATAGCAATTATAGGGAATAGAAGAGAAGACCTAATAAGAGCGATAGATCAACTAGACAAAGAAGCAAAAAAACTGGGTCTGGAAATAAATGAAGAAAAAACAAAATATATGAAGATAGGAAAAGAAAATATGCACTTACAGAACGATCTACAAACAAAAGAATACACCTTCGAAGAAGTTAATACTTTCAACTACTTGGGCGTGACAGTGGGACAAGCTGGAAAGAACAGAGCGAAGGAGAGAATTCTAAAGGGAAATCAAGCATACGGCAGAAACAAAACCCTACTAAAGAGCAAAACAATGAGCAAAATAACAAAAATAAAAATATACAAAACCCTGATAAGACCCGTCATAACATATGCCATGGAAACAGTAGCAATAAATAAGAAAGAGGAGGAAGAATTAAAAATAGTGGTCAGGAAAATAATGAGAGCAATACTAGGTCCTAACGTAACAAGAGATGGAGAAGTAAGACTGAGAAGGAACAAAGAAATAGAGGAGGAACTCGGAGGAGAGAATATCACTCGACACATCAAAGTACAGCGACTACGATGGGCAGGACACATCATGCGAAGGAAACCAACCGCAATGCTCAGGAGGGTAACAGAATGGATTCCTATTTGGCCCAGAAACAAGGGTAGACCAAGGAAAAGATGGAGAGACGCTCTGGAGGAAGATGCAAAGGCACTGGGAATAAGGGATTGGAAATCTAAATGCAAAGACAGGAAAGAATGGAAGAAAATAACGGAGGCAGCCAGAACCAATGAGCTTGAAAATTAGAGAAGAGGACTGATCCACCTCAACAAATGGATCTACAACAACGCCTTGGCGTTAGCCATAATCCCTAGGATTATGCTGCTCAATGAATGTATGTATTATTAAAATCGTGGTCAAAGCATAAAAACTGTGTACCCTAAATGATAAAAAAATCCAAAATAACAGTTACATTCTACATGAGAAAGTACCTCAAAAAACTACAAATAAAATTGATCTAATGATTAAGACGTAAAAGTTATAAAAGAAACAAGAAATTAACATCATCTAACTATAACATCTAAAGTTAAAGGAATTTTGTACTTTTAAAAATATAGTGTAGCTTATCTCATACTTGGGAATATTCATCTAATTTAAGCAAGCCTGTATCTCTTATAATAAACAAGAACCCCATCCTGGAAATTTAATCTGGGCCACCCGGTAGGTATAACTTTATAACAGTATTAATAACTTTAGCGGAAAAAAAAGTGGTTTAATTATAGTCGAAATAACTGGAAATTTGTTTTTAAAAACGTTTGTAAACGTAAAAATACCCTATCTTTGGTTAAACAATTTCAATAAATAATTTCTTGAGTATTACTTAAACCTACATAGAATCGTATATCGTTCCATACTAAATCCTTCGGTTTTCTTATCACCAACGCATGCATTCGTGTAAAGAAACGTTCAAAATATTTCTAAGATTGAATCCACGATCCGAAGTAAGCCTCGAAATGCTTCAAATAACATTTCTAAATTGGTGCTGCGAGATTCCGTTACGCTCACAACGGTTATATTTATGTTTTTTTGTTTGCGTGTCTAGATGTTTTGGATATGACGATGTTTCTCCTTTTTCATAAATCAACCACTCCGATGTTACATTATTCCGCAGACTCTCGTCCAACGAAGTGTATTTCGAAGTTTCAACAAAGTTAACAAGCATATTAAAACTTTTATAAAATAAAAAAACGTGCCTAATTAATTCGAAATGTAGTAGAAGCATAATGGATGGTAATCCGACTTTTATTTAAAAATTCGTCAAACAATACCTACAATACGAACCGCATGAAATCGTTTTTAAAAAGACAACATAAGGACACTAATTTTATTGTAATATATTTTTTTCCTGAGTTAACATGTAATTGGACTTTTAAGTCAGTTTACTTTATTAGAGTACATTTATTTTAATATATACTAAGCCATAAAGGACTGTATTTCATTTTATTTATTGCAGTTAAAAATTCTATACATCTAGAAAAAAAAGTAATAAATTCTCACTTGTTGTGACGATCGTCAGGTAGCAAAGAAATTATATTTATACCGGGTATTTGAAATTTAAGATGGAAATCTCGCTTATCTTACGAGCTACGTAGTCACTTAAGTTGAGATAAACTTGCTTAATTTGACGCTAAATTTAAATCTGAAACAAAACGTGTACAGCTCTTTTAGTTTAGAAAGTGCATGAAAAAAGAAATAAATTTTTAAATTTTGTTTTACTTTTAGAACTCTTTTCTAGAGCTCTTTTAGAACTCTTGTCCCTCTTACGCGATGAGATTGAAATAAAGTTGTAGGAGACTTGTACGAGACTTTAGTCTGAGTTTTGTGTACATAACGGTAAATAAACAAATCTAAAAAACTCTGCAAGTACAGTTCTTATAAAATTTACTTAACAATACTGATAGCAACAATAAACAGGGTGTTTCTTAACACGTTACTTGTCCATGCATTTTTTTAAAATCCGACGTCACATGCTAATGTATTCACCATACTTAAGCAACATGTTCAACTGTTTTTGGAATTACGTACATAGGACTTTCAAGAGTCAAATGTGACACAATATATTTGCTCAATAAGCTTTAGATAACCCTCTTTTTACGTCGTACAACCATTTCAGAACCTTTAAAGGCACGTTTATGTTGATATTCACCTTTACATTTGACGTTTGACATCTGTAAAATGAGTCACATACCATAAGAATGTGCAATTTTCAGCGTCGTGAGCCATATTTGGCTCATCGGACAGTCAACGTGTTAAATATTGCAATAAACTTCGGGAGGTAACTCCTTATCTAAAATTAAAGGGGGGTTTATTCAACTTTTTTTTTGTAGACGTCTGCTTTCGGCCTTACATTACACACTCCTAAAGAGGAGCAGTAGAATTAGGTTTTTATTTTATTTCTCAAATTTTGAGATATTTTAACTTTAAAAATCTAAATAAATCAAGCTTTCAAGTAAATGTTTTTGAATTGCACAAGTTCAAGCCTCCAAAAAAATCTGATAAAAAAAAAACAGGGTCGCACTTTTCAGCCCCTTGTGAAGGTGAGAGATAATTAAAAATATTGCTATGGGAAATAGGTATAAAACATCTACGAAATGTCATTCTCCTACATTTATCCAAATTTGAGAAATAAAATAAAAACCTAATTTTACCGCTCCTCTTCCAGGTCGGAATCCCTCTTAAAATTTGTTTAGGCCACTACTTTCGTCTATATTTTTAGTGTGTCCAAACAATGTTAGCTGTCTCGTTTCTACTACATCTGCTGTTATATTGGTATTCTTGTTTTCTCTTATGGTGTCATTCGCAACTAGGTCCATTCTTAATTTTCCACAGCCCCTCCATTTGGCAGTCCATTTTAGTAGCTAACAATTTTCTGTTAATTTTATTATTTAAATTCCACACTTCTGCGCAGTATATTATTGCAAGTTGTATATGTACAATTCTTTTGTACATCATTTTCTTTGTTTCTTTGTTTCTTTTCTATTTTCTTTTTAAATTGGCGAATTTATAACAATCCTGCTTTTTTGTAGTACGATTGTTGATTTTCTCGTCATTATTTCCTAATCTCTTAAAAATGACTCCTAAATATTTGCACCTTTTCTAAAGTTAAGCAGTTTATTTTTTTATTTCCTATCATCAAATACTCGGTTTTGTTTACGTTTATTATTAATCTTGTCCGATCGTACTCTTCCTTTAACTTCCTCACCATGTAACTTAAGTCTTCTTCATCTTTGGAAATCACCACTTAATTGTCGGCAAAGTATAAAATTAAAAGGGTGTCGCTCCCTCTAGTAGTCCTATACTTTTATATTTTCTTGTTCACCCTAGAAGGGCTCTGTCAAGAGATATTTTAAAAAGCGTAGGGGACAGACAACATCCCTGTCTGAGACCTTTTTTTGTATTAAAAGCTTCAGTGCAAGTTCTCCCATACAATTGCATGGTGGTTCGTATGTGTGGGTTCTGTACCCAGTTGTTGCATCTGCTTTCACATTTTGGAAGTTGGTACTCTGTCGTATGCCTTCTTAAGATCTATAAGAGCTATGTGAGTTTTCCTGTTACTTTGGACTCTCTTTTCCAGTACAACCTTTAACATGAACAAATTGTCAAAAAAAAGAGGATACTTTTGCTAAACAAGTTTTTATTTCTAAGCAGTAATCCAATTAAACATTGTTTCGTGTTTACTAACAAGTGCCAGCTTACATTTTTGTATTAAATTGATAACATTAACAATTTTGGACAACATAATACATATATAACACACTTTCGGCGCAAATAGGGAGATAACAGCAAAAATTCCGATAATAACGATTGTCCATAAAATAAACTTAGATATGAAAAACATAAAACGTATCTAAATTGCAGCAATATTTTAAAACCGCAATAATTTTGGTTTTATCTGTAGATTTATAGTAGGGATGTACTGAGTAACCATCAAATTGAACTAAACTAAACAATACCCACGAACAATCGAGATGAGAAGGCTCAGATCTGTACCAGAAAAAACGTTGATTGTTAGAGCCACAAGCCAACAAATTCGTGAGACGTGCAATATCCAAGACATCGTAAAATGTATACAACGCTGAAGAGCTTGGAATGAACATGTAAAAGTAATGCAAAACAGCCGCTTACAAAAGATTGCAAGAGATGCTGTCCCTCTGGAATAAAAAAGGCTGCCAAAGCGTTGGGAAGTTGGGAGTCATCGTAAGCAAAGAGCTAATATTACTAACCAGGGAAGGTCACGATATGTTGTCGATAGAATCTGATCAAGGCTGTGTTTATTGCATCAAGAACATCAAAACTAAATATTTTCCAGAGTTTTACGTGCCACTGGCCATTTCCTTCGGAAAAATATTGATATTCTTAATGCAATAAGCACAGCCTTGATCAGATTCTAGCGACAACATATCGTGACCCTCTCCTGTAAGCTATACATTAAAGGTCTAATAAAAAAGTGGAAATTTTTTTGATTAAACTGCATTGTTTTATAATTTGGCTTTTTCCATGCAAAACATGTAAAACTCTTGATGTAGGTACATCTAATTAATGCTGTTTACAGGATCAAACTGTCTGAAATACGATGTACTTCTTGAAATTGATGGCAAACCATTTTTATTCACTAATTGCACACAGTTTTTCTCTCCAAGTCCTGAAAGACATATATCTACAGAAATACCTCGATGATGTGCTGCAGTGATCATTATGTTAAGATACTTGAAAAATATCGTGCAAACCTTAAGGAATTCATCTTCTCTGCTTTAAAAGCTGGAGTATCTATTTACAGGAAGGCAGTCGCATTAAATGTGTACTTTCAACCCAGTTCCTTTGATAACTTCTGAAAATAATCTTTTATGTATGGTTGAAGCCACCACTAAGTTTAATTAATACTTCTATATCGATAATTTTTATCTCTTTTTCTAATTTTATTTATATTTTAGAGTTTTCTTTGAAAATTATTTGCTGGCAAGGGTTTCAATATCTTAAAGGCTGTGTAAATGAGCAAGTAACATCCCGACAACTATCGTCAACATTATTTATTTACGAAAGTTTGCTTGATTTAAGAAAATAATTTTTGTGTGCATATTATTAGATATTTATTTTGTTTACTTACATACTAATTTTTGAACAATCACAGTCTTAAGTTGTTTTATCTGTGAGTAATACCTATTAATTAACCAAATAACTAGTTAGTTAGTTATTTAGGTACTAATTTTCCAACAGGCCCGGCAGCACGTAGCTGTGAAACTGTAACAAATTAGAATTGAAGTAGAATCCTATTAAAATGTAAGCGTTAAATTAACAACATAAAATGATATAAAATGTTCCTTGGTTTATTTTCACCTAGTTTACCCTGTCTGTACAAACCGTTGACTATAAGTCATGTTATTTATTGTCAAGTAATGGAATAACTGCATTAATTAAGAAAGAATTAAAAAAGCCAAATTAAAAATTTAGTTATAAATAGTTACTTTATTTTGATATAAAAATTTTGTACCCGAATATTTTTTTATTTATACTGATCCTATCAGTAAATAATAAATAATTTAAAATAGTAAAAGGCTTCACGACACGTTTCCCAGGACAAGATGTTAGAATCCAATGGAGTTTTCACAAACGAATACAATTTAAAAAAGTTTTAATCTGGTTTTAAAGAGCCTTTGTATTTATTTTTTAAAGTATGTATATGACAAAGCATTACTAACAGCGGAAAAACATTTTAAACACATTGAGAACATAATTTATCAAACATTAAACAGAACATGATGCAAAATAGTCATAACAATACGGATGTACGATATTTATGTCAATAATTTAATCTTTAAGAGTTTTGGTGCTCGAACAAAAGCCACATGAAAACAATTTAAACAAATACGAAGAGTATCCAAAGTGTAATCATGAGAATCTATTGGTTCCTAAAAAAGACGATATCAATAATATGAGGTCAAATTCAATTTTTGTACGGTTAACTAAACTTTAAAGGCAAATCTCTCTCTCTCTTTCTTGGGTCAGATATTATTTTATGGATAGTTTTTTTGCTATTTTTCATTTAATAATTTAATATGCAAATTTTTACAGCAATTTTTGCTTGATAGGTGTTTCATGCATTGCATTCAGTTGTTTCTGAGCCACAATAATTTTTTATGTAGAAAAAATTTCAATACACGGGGCGTTTCGTAAATAATGCACAACAAAATGGAAAGGTGATTTCTTATTGATAATTAAGAGGGGTCTTTTATATACATTTTGTTCCTTAGACGTCTCCTTTCAGAGTTACACCCCCCTAAAGAGGAGCGGTAAAAGTAGGTTTTTATTTTATTTCTCAAATTTGAATAAACGTAGGAGAATGTAAATTGGTAGATGTTTTATACTTTTCAATAGGTTTCCCATAGTAATATTTTCAATCATCTCCCACTTTTACGGAGGGCTGAAACGTGCAACCCCTGTTGGTTTTTTAATCAAAACTTTTTGTTGGATTAAAATTTTGCAAATTTAAATATTTTTTATTAAACTTCATTTATTTACATTTTTTTTAAATTCTTTAACCTGTCTCGTAAAACCTACAATTTTTGAGTAAAAAATAAAATAAATGAGTATGCCCCATTAAATATTCCAATACAAAACGATTCATTTTGGTGGTTACCATGGTTTGTTTATGTTCATATTGGGTAGAATTGACAGGTGTAACTCATTTTGACGTTTATGCGACCACAACTCTAAAACGCCCATCAATTCTACCCAATATGAACATAAACAAACCATCGTAACCACCAAAATGAATCGTTTTATATTGGAATATTTAATTATGCTTATTCACTTTTATTATTTTTTACTCAAAAACTGTATATTTTACGAGAAAAATTAATCAATAAAAAACATTTGTAAATAAATCAAGCATTCAAAAAAATATTTTAATTGGCAAAATTTAACCCACCAAAAACTTCTGATTAAAAAACCAACAGGTTGCGCTTTTTAGACCCCTGTGAAGGTGGGAGGCGATTGAAAATATTACTATGGGAAACCTTTTGATAAGTATAAAACCTCTACAAAATATCATTCTCCTACGTTTATTCAAATTTGAGAAATAAAATAAAAACCAAATTTTACCGCTTCCCTTTAGGGGGTGTAACTCCGACAGGAGACGTCTAAGGAACAAACATTACATGAAAGACCCCCCTTAATTTTCGATAAGGAATCACCTTCTGAATTTTTTATGAAACACCCTGTATATCATAACGGAATTATTGTTCATATTAGGTAAAATATTAAAATATTATGCTGTTAACAATAAAACTCCTTTTTGGATTTAAAATAACCGTGAAAAGGAGATTAATTTTATACTTTATTAGATAAATTAGCAGTGAAAATTTCATGCCAATATTTTTATTCTAACGAATATGAAAATAATCGGTAACTAGCTTTCTCTTGTTGCATAACACTGGATTTCTGATGTATCGAATATTTCATATTACTTTTAAACGGTCTTTTGTAATGTGCGGTAGTTGTGACAATTTCTTATAAACGATTTATTTTTATTTAGGAAAGTATTGACGCGTTTAAACTTTGTGAGGCAAATACATTGTACTCTTTTCAGTTTTTTTTTTGCTGTAAATGTATGACTCCGCTTCATAAACACCAATATTTGATTTGCAATACATTTTCACAAAACAAACACTTAATATTCCACTTTTATCGCAAACACAAAATTTCTGCTCGGATAGGATTATAAACATACACGAGTTCACAGTTTAATAACGCGAAACAACTAAAACCTTTTATCCGTATAGATTTTCCCCGCGGCGAAAACAATTTCCTTTTATTTACCCGGCTTAAAATAAGCAAAATATAAACAATATGGCATCAATATACGTTTATTATTTTCATAGTATAACTAGTTAACAGTAACAAAAGTACAAAAGGGTCTTACACGATATATCATTAGATAACTTTTTACATTGTGATTGTTTGTTGCGTTATCTTTACCATTTCTATTACTAAAGGTCTTAATTGGTATGATTAGAATTCACCTGTTTCGAACGAGAATGCTTTGGCCGGTTGTTGGGGGTTTGCTGCTTCCTTTCTGATAGGTTGGAAGAGGAAGTCCGGGCTGTAAAAGGAATCTTGTTTCTCCCTCTTGTCTCTTTCGCCGGCGACAGATGGAGCGGCTCTGTAGTTGCCTCCGTGTTTGCCTGTGTAGCCGCCCTCCACTAGAGAACGTGCCTCTTCATTAATGTACTCAACGTCACTGGATGCTGCAACTGCGTGACGCTGCTTCCTCTGCTGTTTGTATTCAGGAACCTGTTCGCTTGCTTCGTAAGCTGCATAATCAGCCGCCTGTTGAGTTTCTTCGCCATCCCCATCACCACCATGACCGGCGTGATTGTAGTCCCAGTAGTGTTCGCCGTATCCTCCGTGTTTATCTCCCCATCTCACCTTTATCATAAAAAATACCCATTAATATCATTCAAAGTAACAAAATTATTAGTAAGAAAATAGAAACCCGGTTGCACACAATGCTGAAACTGAACAGAGCGTCAAACCTCGTTTCCAAAGGAACAACAGGTTAATTTAAGAACGTTAATCATCCGTTAAATTTTAACGGAGCTTTGTGCAACCGGTTATTAACCTAACAAGGTTTTGCCGCCTCTGAATTAATTTTCTACTTCACTTAACTGAAAATGCTGTTAACTTAAAATAACCTTTTTTTTTGTAAAATAAAGTTGATAAAACACGTGAAGCAAATAACGTTAAAATAACAATGATCTCTTAGTAATCAAATCTCTGGAACTATACCATCACTTTTTCAACCACTTTTCACTCTATTCTTTAAAAAAACGATTTGCTCATTTATTTGATCTCTTTACCACTCTTCTTCACTCATTTATTCTGTTTTATTTATTTTTTCATTCACTTTTTCAGTCACTTAACTCATTCACTCACTGTCTTAATCGCTCTTTACTCACTCTCTCGTTTATTCTCTCAATCATGATTCACTCATTTATTTACTCTGTTAATCACTATTCACTCATTGATTTTTTTAAATCACTTTTTACTCATCATATCTCAATCACTTCAATCATTCTTCACTCTCTCAATTACTTTTCGCTCATTTGTTTACGATCTCAATCACTTAACTGGTTCATTCCCTCTCTCCATTACTCTTCACTTACTCTGTCGATCAGTCATCACTCGTTTATTTAATAGCTCACTAACTTATTTGATCAGTCACTTACGCATAAGTGATACTTATAATACTTATGAGTCGTTACAATTCTCTCTTAAGTCAGTACAATCTTTGGTAAAATTGTAAAAAATATAAAGTAATTTACTTTAGTTTTGAATTCTCCAGCATGTGGGTGTGCTTTTTCATGCCTCTCAATGAAATGGTGCTCGTTTCCACGACGGTGGCCAAACTCATAGTGATCTTTAGCAGGTACATGAGCATATCTGTTAGTAAAGGAAATTAGAATATTAAAGAAAGCAAGCAACAGAGAAGCAGTTTAGTAGTAGTTACACATATATGTTTCTCTTACTGTGCACAATGTATAAACTGAACAGGCATATTTTTTTTACTATGATTTAATTACATTGATAAATTTTTTGCCATCAAATGGGAAAAGTATTGTCATTGGTTTAAGTTTGAAGTTATTACAACATTTTTTTAAACACTTGAATTGTTCTAAGTAGGTTTTAGTTCTGAAATGTTTTAGGAGAAAGCCAAGTTGAGGAATGTTTGTTTATAAGTTGTGAACAGTAAGAACGAATATTATGAAATCAGTCTTAAATGAAATAAGAGCATAGTAATACATGTTAAACGCAGTTATTAGAGCATTACTGTAGAAATAATATTTAGTAGACGTTATTCCAAGACTTTTCAGATACATTTATATGAGATGTTATTGTTTTTATCAATGTTGTTGAGTTACTGTTAAGAAGTTTAAGATTTTTCGTTAACACTTTTGTAGAACGGTTTAAGAATGCAGAAAAAAATATAAGAACTAGGCCGTGAAAACTTTATCATGCAAAATGTTAGAAAATTGAAAGAAAAGATTAGAAAAGTTGTAATGCATTTTCTAAACACCTTTCCTTGGCGTTTTTGATCGGCAAAGTTGATCTTCTCAAAACGCTGTTCCCAGTCATGTGGTGTTTCACACACGTGTCCAAATTCTATTTCATCGGGTGACAACTGCGCCATGTAAATATCCCTAATTATTCATTTGTCATCAGTACCCAATTATATTAAGAAAAATTGACACAAAATTTGTGTATATGTAAAAAGAAATTGAGTGACTTACTGGAAGTACTTGCTTCCTGATTGGACTGCATCTGAAAAACCCGTTTCTGCCACCTCGCGGTCCTTGTCAGCATCAACAACTGTTGTGCCGACTTGTCTCTTGTCCTTTAAATCGGCACATGTTACTAATGCTGCTCCGGCAAGAGCCAACAATATCTGCAAAAAAGGATTTAAAATTAACAACAAAATTACCGACAAAGCTATTCTTCAGACTTTTTTGGCCGTTGTCCATGTTAAAATCTTGGTTCTTGGGACTCTTTTAATTAAATCTTTATTACGACTTGGTCTTTATAAACAAGTGTTCAAAAAAAGTTTTATTGGGACAGGTCAAAACTTTTTTTTTTTGTTTTGTTTTTTTAATCAAAGGCCAAGACACAATAGTCCAACCGTCGAGAAGATCTAATCAAACTGGAAGCGCTTGCCAACCCAAAAACAAAGCTTTCAACAAAGTGACCCACAATAGCCTTCAAAAAATTTTGGAAATACGACCTGTATAAACAAAATAGTTCAAAAAACCAGAACATTGTAAATTTCTGAGATAAACATTACGATGTAACAAGCTCTTGTAGACATTTTTGAACTAAAAAATTCATTAAGATTCTGGGGTTAAGATTTATGTTGTATAATTATTTGTTGTTCATTTTTTTTAAAATTGTAAATCAGAAATTAAAAATTACAAAGATGATCTGCCGAAATTAAATAAACAAGAAAGCTTAACAAAAAAAAGTTGAATGATTTCAAATTAAACTTTTCTTAAATTATAAATGAATCATTCAGAAATTGGAAATTTAATATCTAAATTTGAAAAGACCAGTACTGTGCAGGCTATCAGAGTGGGGGGGGGGGCAAGAGTGACAGATGCCGTGGGCCTTGCAGTTTTAGGGTGCCCAATTTTTAACTCGATGGGTTAGAAAAAAAAAACGTAATATTATTTATGTACTTGAAATAACAGTTTTATAACAAATATCATGGAACGACTATTAACATTTTATTTTTTTCCCTACAGTTTTTTATTTTGAAGGGTCTCAAAAACTTGCGTTTACTCTGAAAGGCCCTGGCGGTGTGGGTAGATTTTTTTTAGGACCTTAGTCCAATTATTCGGTACCAGAAATAGAAAAGCATATTTTAGCAAAAAAGCTACCGAGTGTAACTTAAGTGAAATTTACTGTTTAAGTTATCATTTACTTAGGTTATAATATATGAGGGATAGGTATTATGTTACAAAAAAAAAAAACAAGATTAACAGAAAGTTTTGAGGTTTCAGTTAAAGTGATCAAAGGTTTTATATCTAAATTTCACAAACGCGAATTCTTGGTTTTTAACACTTACTGCTGTAGTTAAACCGCAATTTTTTTAAAGCATTTAATGTTCTGACAAGCCCAGTTACCAATGAAGGCAAAAATCAAATATGCCCTTTGCGTTTAATAAATAAGGGCACTCAGACTTTTGACACAATGTTCCTTAGGTATCTCTGTTGCAGCTTGTAGAGACAAAATTTTTGTCAAAACAACCCAAATAAATTCCACAGAACTTAAATATGATTTTTTTAAATCTATTACATTAAAACCAAATTATCTGAGACCAACAGGAACAGAAATTTCCGAAACTACCAGAACCTTTGTAGGTAAAGGCGCGTCCTTGTTAGCTACCCCATCGTGTATATAGAGCACTAAATAAGCATTTAAAGAAGCTGTTCTTATGCTACTGAATTTATTTATATGCGCATGAGCACAATTATTCTGTATACTTACATTTAACTTGAGCTTACAACACCTCATCTTATCACTTTGTATACACTTGGTGTACTGTATCTACGATTATAAGGAGCTGCTTTTATATTGCGAGATCATCCCGCTACTAGTTCTCTATTTTTGACACAGTTCCACCTTTTCTCTGGCACGAAACTAATAAATATGCTTACTCTCTGTTCTAGAACTTTGGTTACGGCAAAAACCCGCCAGATTACCGCAGTCGATTTCAATTTCTTCATCACTATTGTCACTTCACGGGTGAACGAACATTTAAAATTACAATAACGTTACTTGTTGTAAAAGTTCAATAATCTGTGATAGTTTAGCGTATAAAAATAATCAATTGCAGACTTGATGGAGGTCAAAATTATCTTTCTTCACGATCACGAACGATATACTTTGAAGTACAGTACGGTCTGCGTGTCTCAAAAAAAAAGCGTTAGCCAATAGGAACCGGAAGTTGTTAACGTAACCATACGGTCGATGAAAAATAATTGTAGTCGAAAGTTTAGGGTTTAGAACTGTCTGAAGTGTCTACAAATTTAAAACTCTTTTTGTTGGAATTTAAAAAAACTTGACTAATTAATCATTGCTTATTATCTAGGTATAACAGTTTAAATTGTACACTACATGAACCTATTCCTTTTAAATGAATAAATACAGCCAACAATTTGCAACATTTTGATCAGTTCCTAGTATCATCGAATCAAAAAAGAATACAATCTTAGCTACAAATTAGTTTGTAAGAACAACTTGCGCAGTTTCCTATAAATTTGTTTTTAACTAGGAATCATTGCTGGATAATTTTTATTGGCAATATCTGAAAGATATATTACGAAGAAGATACTTGACTGTCAAAAATTTTTGCCAATTGTAAATCGATTAACACATTGTAGCGATCTAAGTAACATGCAGCAAATCATGCATTCCTTGAGAAACCTCCAATGTTGCAAAATGTTAGAAAAACTGTTATTTACAGAATCTAGTGAAATTGGCATTTTCGTTAATGTTGCGTCAGCATTTGAAATTGTAATTTTCTAGAGACAACGCCACCGTTTAGACCTAATTAATCACATTTACATCAGCGTTTAGTTTTCAAAGTTTTGAAACGCATTGCTTAACGTGATAAGTAAACAGTTTTAATGTGGTATGCAAATAGATCAGCAGAAAAGTTTTATTCTAATGATGTTCTTGAATATTAACTTGGTTTTTAAATAAAATGTCGTTATACAGTTAATTACATTATTATATTGGCACTTTTACTAATTTTGTCAATAATTATTAAGAATTTAAACATACGTATCTTTGTTTTTTTACGAATATGTTCACTCCAAACAAGATAATTTCAAGGAATATTATGCTCTCTTTCTATTTTAATTAATACCTATATTCTTTTCGTTGCCAGTTCAAATATTTTCCCAGTAGGTACTTGCACTTTTTTTTTAACGTTTTGGTAGTTGCACCATCTGAAATCAGATCTTCACCTTCTCATAATTATTTTGTGTTTTTTGTGCTTATTTCCCCCTCACCTTTTATATTCCTTACTTAATTAAGCTTCCTGGGCTTTTAAGAAGCATCGTACAGGACTTGGTATGAAATTTATTAATTCTATTCACTCTATTGAGTGTAGATAAAAGGGACCAATTTCTTTTGAGTCAAATTGGGGACCTTTATTGGTAAGAAAAAGGATATACAAGCAAAATATTTTATTCTCAAAAAAAAATTATGGCCACCAAATGACTAGCAATGTGTGTGTATCTGTCTTACAAAACTACATTTTGGTTAAGGTTAATATTATTCTTTTACATAACTATTACAATATCAAAAACCATATTTTTCAGAACTGTGTGTTTCTTAAATTTGTAGAATACACAAATCCGACGATTTGATTCAAAGATTGGACAAAATGAGTTTTTCTCAAATTTTTGTGGTAAAATATCCTCTTAGATATTATCTCAAAATATAAAGCGTAAGAAGTTGCCCTGGAGAAGTGCTTCCAGATTGTCGATATCTTAAAAATTGTAGGAAATATGGCAAAAAAAATGAAAATCCATTTTTCAGGTTTGCTTGAATAACTTTTGAACTAAGACAGCTATGAAAATTTTCTTTGCAGATATTTGACGAGCATCTAATTTCGCAACTTTGCCCTAATTTAACCGACCTGGTAGCTTTTAAGATAAGCGAGATTCCCATGCATTTACTCGAATATAGGACACCCTGTATAACAAAACCATTTTAATTTGAAATTTTATTGCTCAAATACAACATAAAATACTGGTGCAAGGTTTACGTTAGTTATAATCTAAATCTAAGCAACTTTAACAGTACCTATAGTATATCCCATATAAGACTTCTCATATCGGCTTAAGCAGTTGGAACAACCCACGTACATACACAATCTTGGATTATGAACCTTAAATGATTTGTATGGCACAACACCTAAAATCATAATCGCATACCACATCTTCCTAATTGCTTTTTTTTGAGCATAATGACCATAATGCTGCAGTTCTAAACAAGTTCTCGCTAAAAGCTTATTACCTTATATACGCTATAATAGATTTTAAATTATAACTGTTTACAAGCAAAAACTTTTGGGAAACACTGATACAGATATTTATTTTCTTTTACCTAAGAACCCAAATTAAACCTTATTGAACCTATAATTAGGGATCAAATTTCGACTGCTTGCAATAATCTTCATGAATCCGCCTTCAATTAGATTATAACTATCATTGGCGTAGACTGAATTGTAAACAAATAATATTTAAAGAAAGAGACGGATATTGTGCATTTTTTTCGTTTAGTTCTGCCTCTTCTTAATCCGCTGTGAGCAATTTTAAAAGGAATATACTATATCTAAGTGACGATATCCTCGTCAACAGCAAATTTTAGATTCCTAATAGCTTCACCGCTCGCTGGTTCGCCAGACACCTAACTAATTTAGTGTGTTCTCGGCAACAGTTCTGTCGAGTTGGATGTACAGAGTAGGCAGTTCATTTTTTTTTTTAAATTGAGTGTTTAAGGACGCTTCGACAGCTATGGCCATTAGCGTCCGGGAGGAGGGGGCGGGGAACAAGGAAAGGGTGGGTAAGGTAAGGGTGGGTGGAAGTACTGTCACAGCATTTGCCTATAGTAGGTAGAGGAAACCACCTGAAACCTCTACGATGACAGACGGCCGTGGGATTCAAACCCACGACCTCCCGATTAACTCGGAAGGTTGCGTACCAACCAGCCACGGAGCTGGGTGCAGTTCATTTGTTAAGACTTGTTTCGTCGCAATATACCACCTTCTTTCGTGTAGCCTGATACTTTTATTTCATTTAGTTTGTCTCGCCTCTGCCATTTTTGAAAAAATAACTTGATTTTTTTAAACGTGTAAACGTAATGTTTCGGTTTGGACATATGAAGTTTTGTACATTACGTCTTTAATATTATCAACAAGCAGTTCTCCATAATTTAATTTAATTATTGCTATTCAATGTTTTTCTCCTCAATCGGCTTTAATAGCTTTCGGTGTAAATATATGTTTCCTCTTAGGGTATCTGGAAGATTCACCGCATACGCAATTCACCGCACCATCGGAAAATAAATGAATATAAATTACATGAAATATATTAATTAACGATCAGAAAGTAATATATTGTGACTGCATCCTGTACAATGTACATTGGCTGCACTTTTTGGGGTGGAGTACTCATTACTCACATTTTTATTGTTTTCAATTATGGCTCGTGTCCAGGGCCGTTTCTGGCGGGGGGCGAAAGCGTGCCCCGCACGTGGGCGGCCGATTTAGAGAGCGGCCAAATGCCGCCCTTGCGGTCTTTAATGTTTCACAAGAATTGAAAATAAAATATTAGTTTGAAAAATAGTATGTAAAAATGATCAAGGATTAAAGATTTCAATCCCATACTATTAAAAAAAAATTGTAAAAACGCGTAAATCACTCTTCAGTTTGCTTATTCGGTAATTTCGACTTGAGAGTGAAGATTGCGATTAAATTTATATACTCAATCGGCGGTTGTATACCGTACCGTAGCAATGTTGATAGCAATGCAATTGGCAATGGGACATGTGCCAAGGGCGCAAGAGATGGCGCTGAAAATCCCTCTTACAGATAATGACAAATAAGGCTAGATTTAAATTTTGAAGGTCAAAGTCTAATTTTTATTTTTTAAGAAATTTGAACATTTAAAAAGTCTGCAACAAATGGAAAAGTTTTTTATTATCGATTTCTCAAAAAATTATATTCTTTATAAACTGTAGTGCATGGTCCAAAACTAATTTTAAATGAAAAAAAGTTTACCTAATAAAGTCATAGGACACTAGATTTTAGCGATTTTTGAAATATTCGCAAAAGTAAAGTGCTTAAAATTTTGTAATAATTGTAATTTTAGAATTTGACCGTCAAAATTTACATCTAGCCTTATTTTGAGATTCTAAATAACTGTATTCTACAATATTTTTTTTTGTATCTCTTAAAATAAAGACACTATACTCTTGCAAATATTTCAAAAATCGCTAAAATCTAGTGTCCTATGACTTTTTATTAAACTTGTTTTTATCTTAAAATTAGTTTTAGACTATGCACCAACTTTAATGAAGAATAAAATTTTCTGAAAAATCAATAATAAAAAACTTTTCCATTTGTTGCAGACTTTTTGAATGTTAAAATTTCTTAAAAAATAAAATTTTGAATTTAACCATCAATATTTAAATCTAGCCCTATTTTGAGATTCTAAATAACTTTTTCCTATAAATTATTTTTGTATCTCATAAAATAAGGGCACTTTGCTCTTGCAAATATTTCAAAAATCCTTAAAATCCAGTGTCCTATGACTTTTTATTAAACTTTTTTATCCTAAAATTAGTTTTAGACCATGCACCAACTTTTATCCCAAATAAATTTTTTTGAGAAATCAATAATAAAAATGTTTCCCATTTGTTGCAGACTTTTTGAATGACGTTAAATATAATACTTGCAACGACCATTATTTATTTTTTTATTTCAATTTTTTTGTTTACCGGGGCGGCGAAACGTACGTTAGCACGCGGGCGGCCAAGTACTCAGAAACGGCACTGCACGAGTCGTCTTTATAAGATGGTTGGACCCTCAAACGTTGTTTTACGTATTAATATCACAGCTCTAGAGCAATTATTACACAGTAAGAAACATAAAAAAAACACAAAAATTTAAGAACAAATTCCTTTTTTCTTCAATCGTTAATTAAATATATTTCATATAGGTAATTTATATCCATGTATTTTTCGATGATGCGGTGAATTTCGTATGCGGTGGATTGCGTATGCGGTGAATTAATATTCGGTGAACTGCAGTCGGTGAATTGTAGTCGGTGAATAGCTTTTCGGGTAATCTTCCTAGACCCGTTTCCTAGTTATTCTTTTTCTCTCATCGGCTAAATGTAGCAGATCCCTTCATTGGCTCCTTTTTCTATCAGTCTTCGCCTCACTTCGTTTTACAGTTTTAGTATCCTTCCTCAATTTTTTTTCTCTAAATCCTCATCTTTCATCTCATTTTCGTGTACCTACTTTCTGTAATGCCTGATAAATATACCTGCCAATTAGTCTTCATTCTTTATCCTTTTCTTATTTTTAAAACATCAATTTTTAAAAAATACATAGTTAACTTGATCTAAGCAATAGCTAACAGAATTAGGCGATTTTTTATGGTATCTTAAATCATTTCTAATTTTAAACTTAAAAATAATTGAAAGTACCCTTACTAACGAAGACATCACAGTCAACTGTTCATGTTCCGATGAATGTTGTTTAAGATAATTAATGGAATAGATAGTCTTAAAAATATTTTAAGATAGTCTCCATAATTTTCTTTTAATAATTACAACAATAACGGAAATATGACACATTATTAATACAAAAAAAAAACAATTTTTTTTATAACTCATAAACCGGAAATGATAAAATATTTTTGAAAACGGTCCTGGTTTTGTCACAAAACAACTGCCCATTTTTTGTAAGTTAAGCGTTTCTCAATTTTAAATATTAAGCAAGATACCTATGAAATTCCATCGAATTTGGAAAGAGGGTAAAAGATTTTCTTGCAATGTTAAAAGTCCTTTACAGTCTTTGTTTTCTTTCTGTATTTTAAAGAAATGGTCATGTGTCCAACTTCTTGAAATGCAAAAATAATTATTGATAAAAATACGTGACAAAAAATACTCTTGCTACAATTTTGGGTTTAATTTAATTTCATCCTCATTTTAAATTGAAGGTAAAATTTTCTTGCTGTATTTATGAGCTTAAAAAAAATTACCTACATACTTTTATGACAGTTCCTTCAGCTGTTTTTAAACATACAATATTGTTCTTGGATTATTTCTTAATGGTTTCTTTTAGCTTTGGAATATTAAATATATTAAACAAAATTTTGATTTAGATGTTACTGTAAATATAAATTTCAAAGACCGAAAACTTAAAAAAATCCGTAACATTTTAGCTGTATGCTTATCTAATTAGATGTGGTTTTAATTTAATTTATTCTTAGCCATTTAATATAGCATTAAGAGACCACAAATTAATTAAAAACTGCAATGAAAACAAGAAAAAATAATTAATATGTTCTTCAAGACCATATAATTGTTTCTAACCTAATATTTTTTATGCATCTGCGGTGTAATTTTATGGATTAAGAGAAATCGAAAGATGTTTTTTTTTATGCTAACAAACTACCTTGACGCGAGAGAACGTTTTATTTGTAGTTTTTAGCTTAAATTGTCATTAGCACTCGTTTAGAATGGAAAGTACTGCGTGTTTTTAAGGCAGTGTAAGTATCGGTTTGATTAATGCACTGTAAAGTAAATAAAAGTAACACCGAATTTTATGCATGATTCAACATAATTGCTAGTGACGTCGCCAAAACGGTTTGACAAAACATCCAAATTTCGAATAGACTTGTTTTGTTTTTCTAAATTTCGTTTGTGCTTCATTTATTGCACCCCAAATATTTGTTTCTATACTTTTACTCAGGGCATGAAACCGGTTTTTTAAACCGGTCTAAAAAACCGGTTAACCGTTATTTTTTTGTCAGAAAAAGTGATTTTTAACCGAAACCGAAACCGTTACTTTTAAAGGCAAAAAAACGGTAACCTTTAACCAAAATAATAAAAAACCGGTTTTTTAAACATCTTTTTTTAATAAAAATTACGATGAAAAATACACAATCTGTATTATATGCGATTAGTTTACCAGAAGCCATTACTGAACTGTTGATTGTACATTTATTATAAAATTATAAATAAATAATATCTTTTCATACTTTGCATTCCTGATCTAAATAATTTTAAAAACCGGTTAATTTAACCGGTTTTTTCTAAACCGGTTTTTTACGAATAAAACCGGTTTTTCAACAAAAACCGTTATAAAAATAAAGTTCTCGATTTCGGTTAACCGTTAACCAAAATTTTTTTCGATTTCGAGACCTGCTTTTACCTAATGCGAATGTTAAGACATTTAACTATCTAAAGTTTAGAATTATTTGCTTCTCTTATCTTGTTATCGCACAGAGCAGTTCTGTGGACTAGTGTTTTCCAAATGGTGTGCCTTGAAAGCCAAAATAAGGCTTCCATTAAAAATATTATAAATAATTATTACATTAAAAACATATACAAACGTGTGTTTATGGTACACATTTACATATTAAATGTACTATGCTATTTTAGGCAACTTTTTTTAAATTTCTTAAATAATATGGTACAAAAACTTCTGAACATGGGGATCACACTAATCCTAAATACGAAGTCATTTCTGTGTACTTTAAGACACGAAAATTGTTGTTTAAATATTTATTTTACCCAACAATTTATGATGGTGAACAGAGTTGGTTGCTAATTTATATTTACTACGTACCACGTACATATGTATATTGAAAAGAACTCCAACTTTTTGCGTTTCTGAATGTATTTTTTGACATGTAAAAAATTTAAAAAAATTTTGTTCTTCACAAAATTATAAGAATTTTTAACAATTCAGGACCAAATTTGAATGTTTTACTGGGTATCTCTGTCACCGCAAGAGTTGGCGAAAATCTGATATCTGTCTATTAGGCAATTTAAAAAAAAAATAACGGCTCTGTAATCAGATTTTTATATCGCTTTTCATCTTAGCGTACACACAAGGAATTAAATTTCATCATTTTTGAAAATTTACTAAATTATTTGTATTTATCAAAATAAAACAAAATGTTTTTAATATTTCTTAATGTCATTTGAATGCTTACTTACTTTAAGAACATAATAAATTTGTTTTTACCGACCTTGACTTTCGAGATATGAAGTAAACTTATATTTTTTTAATAAAAGAAACCCTAGTTGGTCATGACTTTATATAAAACAGCATTTTTTTTTAATATTTAACCCTAGAAGCCCAACTACGTTATTTTGACGTACATTCCAACACATATTCGCGATCTCTTTCGCACGCTTGCTTAGATCGCCGTGACCATCCGAGCCAACTCGGTACATGCCCAGAGCTAACAGGAGACAGCAGTCTCGCTTTGATAAGTGCCGCCATTTTGTTGTTATCGCAATGTTACACGTCGTTATGACGTATGTTGGGCTTTGTTAACTTTTGCCCTTTTCGAATTTCCTGAATTATATTAGACTTTACTGATTTATGTTTGATAAGAGTTGATTAGTTTTTCATAAAAAAAATATAAATAGTGGATTGTTGTAAACAATTTGTAGTATATAAGAAAAAATTACAAGGATATCAGTTTTCGTGCCATTTTTTGTATGTTTAATTAAAGTGAACATTTCAGAGTTTAAATAAACAATATTTTTTCTACATTTCTGTTGTTTTATTTACATAGAAAGTATTTCACATAAACCATACAATAAACTAGTATTTGCAGTAAAGTTTATTTAGATAGAGTTCTTTTATAATTGTACGTCGTTTTGACGTATGATTGGGCTTTATAGCCTCAAAAATATGATTGGGCTTCTAGGGTTAAAAAAAATAGTTTTACATATTTGTTGTAAAAAACCGAGAGATGGTTCATTTTGTGAACTTTTTTATCAGTTTGCCATGATTGCTAAAACAATTATTACTAAATTACTAAACGTCTTTTTAAGGAAATTCTGCCACAGCCGCTACTTAACAATGTAAACTTCTAACATTTTAAACTGTTAAGTGTTTAAATTTGGCCATGTACACCATACCACAATAAACAGTTATAACATAAAAAATACACGGACTTGCTTAAAAGTTGAATTTGACGTTTAGTTGTTTAATTGTTAACGAAATCATGGCATACTTTTATGGAAAGTTTTTATAAGATTACCCATACATCGGTTATTTTTTGCATAAATATATAAAACTATATATTCGGTAAAAACTAGTAAAGTTCTCGTTCTTATACGTATAGTCATAGCCAACTAAGGTTTCTATTTCAAAAAATATAAGTTTACTTAAGGTGTATATCGAAAGTCAAGTTCGCTGTAATTATTTTAATTATGTTTTTTAATTAAGCATAAAAATCTGTATAAAAAACCTTAATAACATTTTCTTCTATTTTAATAAATAAAGAAGTTAATAGTATATTTTTAAAAATGATAATAAAGTTTAATTTTACGTCCATAGTGCCAGAATAGATAGCGATATAAATAATCTGATTACAGAGTTGTTCCTTTCTCAACAAAATAGCCCCAGAGACCAATTATTACAGATTTTCGCCAACTATTATGGTGCCTGTCCACGTGAGAGTAAACTACTTTCGATAGCAGCGTCGCCAAGGATACAGCGCCTGAGAGTAACTCGCGATTGGCTGTATCCTTGGCGACGCTGCTATCGAGAGTTGTTTACTCTCACGTGGACAGGCACCATTACGGTAACCGAGATACACAGTAAAACATTCGAATTTGGTCCACCTTGTATTGTGGTGCCTTTATTTAGTGTTTTTAATTTTTTATGTCCATCAGTAACTATAAAAGTTAATAATATTCGGTATTTTTTATTAGATATAGAAAATTAAAAAAATATTTTGTTTGAAGCAACTAACACTTCGTCAGACAGATAAAACTATGACAGATTGAGTTATAAAATTTTTTAAATTTAATTGCATTCCTTAGAACAATTGACGTAATAACCTTATTTTCTTTAACATTTATTTTAAATTGCCACTTTGCGAAACAGATTTAGATAAACGATTTCTAATATACCTACCTACACATTTTTTACGATTAACAAAAAATTGTTTTAGATTCTGTAAACTTACTGGTAATTTAGCAATAAAATGTTTGAGTAGGCATTCGTTTTAAGAAAACATATTTGAGTGGTAAAACCCAAAAGATGCAGTGTTTTTTTTTTTAGTTTGACATTAACAGAACTTCTATACATTTTGTTCTACCAAACATTACCAAAAAATCAAAGGGTGCACGAACTCATTTTTTTTTTTTAAATGAATAATTCTTTTGCAAAAATTCAACATTGGACGCTCCTGCTGCAGGATCACTGCTATATGAGCATTAAAACAACTAATTGTTTCTTCATACACAGTAGCTCTACAATTACTTTGCAACATACTTTGCACTCTGCTGTCCAGTAGGACAACTAATCACACCTATAAAATCAGTGCAGATAAATATAACCTGAAAGCAGAAAACTGTTATAAAGCACAAGCACTTGCTCGCGATAACGCTAGGTAGCGCTAGAAATAATCAATCTTTAAGCAACCAAAAATTTGCTATAGTTCTTTAAGTTTTCTGGTTTAAATATTTCTTAAATTATATTCATAATAATATTCACTACTTATATGATTTCGTTCAACTTTTTAACGGAAGTTTAAGTCGATTTTAATTTTCTTGTTCTAAATTTGCTGAAATATTTTCAGCCATTAACGCAATCAAAACTAAAAGCTCTTTAAAAGAAGATCAGATTTCATTTTATATTTAGTGGGAGTGTCCTTTATTTACTATAAAAAAGCTTTTAACCCTATTTCAACCAAACTTTACAGACTGTAAAATTATCTCCATTGCTGTTAATTTTTTAAGATTCATTAATATATTCTGTATTAAAAATCAATCACAGAAAATACTTTACAATACATTATTTTCGTATTTATGTGAGAATTTATTATCTCTAAATCTATTTGCCAGAATAAACTTCAAGATTCATATAAGTTAGCTATTTTAGAAATTGAAAGATTAACCTTTTCTTAATTTACATGAATGTTTAGTTACAGATAAGTCGACATTTCAGAACTTTGTGAACGTTCTTATAATTTTGATAAATGTTCTTATACAAATTATATTATGCTCTAAACTCAATGGAACACACAGTTTTTTGCTATCACATCAAGTTTTTTAACAGATTAATGATTCTACATTTAAAAAAAATACGTTTTAAAACTATTTAAGCAAAATACTATTTGTATAATTTATATTAGAATTGCTGTTCTTATACATACAGGGTGCAAACTTTAACTGGAATAAATTCTGTAACTTGGGAATACAGTAGGTATATCGGTAAAACCTGCGAAAACACGTCGATTTTAGTTTTTCGCCGGATACATTTCAGCAGTATTGCTTTTGGGATATCTTTATCCAGAGGGGTGCAACAACCCGTAATATATTTTTTTTTAAATTTAAGGATATGTCGAGTGCGAGTGGCATATCGTCGGAAAGCTCATTTAGAGAGGAATACAATGCATGTTTTGTTTTCGAAAAATTCCAAGAGGTTAGGTGTTAACAAAATAAAAATATAAATTTTAAATTTCATAGAGTTTAATGCAGTAATGAGGCAAGATTTTCAACTGCTAAAAGGTCGCAACCAAAAGTTAGGACAAAAAGTTGTTTAACTGTGATAAGAAATGCACAAATGAACGCTTGCAGATTGAAATTGTGCACATTGTAAACAACCTTTACATTAAATAGCGTTAAACTTTAAACCTCAGTCTTTATTTTGTTAACACCTAACCTCTTGGAATTTTTCGAAAATAAAACATGCATTGTATTCCTCTCTAAATGAGCTTTCCGATGATATGCCACTCGACATATCCTTACTTTCAAAAAAAATATATTACGGGTTGTTGCACCCCTTAGGATGAACATATCCCAAAAGCAATACTGCTGAAATGTATCAGGCGAAAAACTAAAATCGACGTGTTTTTGCAGGTTTTACCGATATACTGTATTCCCAAGTTACAGAATTTATTCCAGTTAAAGTTTTGCACCCTGTAGAGTAGGTATATAACATGCCCTGAATTCAATGGCACACGCAGTTTTTCGCCATCTCATCAAGTTTTTCAACAAAATGGAAAAACAGATTAATGATTCTCAAAAAAAAAACACATAACATTCCAAAATGATTTACATATACAGGGTGTAGACTTTGATCACGCAACATGGCAATTTCAAAGGTAGAATTTTAAAAGTCGTAAGGTAAATGTGGGTATAATTGACACCGATGTAGTAGTTGACATGTTAGTTTTTAAATCATTATAAAGACAGTTCAGTTTTTGTTACATCCACACGTTTAGTGCCATCTGGTAATTTTGTACTTTACTTTTGTTTGTTTATATCCTGACAACACTGAGAACAGTCATTTTGACATGACATAATCCTTCACGTAAAAAGTTGTGAGCATTCAGATATATCAATTTTTTCTATTCGATTTAAAGGAGATAAATAAAGTTGTTGAAGTGATTTTTATTTTCTTGAACACATTAATATAGATAATTGTGTTGTTACATGTTGTTACTGGTTATTATTTAGTGTTTTAAACTTGCAAGTATTAGTGTAGCGGTTATTTTTGATCATGGTATTAGTATGTCAACTACTGGTGATCATATTATCTTATGTTTACCAGTAGTTGGCATGGCTGTCAATTATTGGTGCGTTTAAACTCTTGCTTGGAAAAACATTTTAACCTTAGTGGATATGCCTCCCATCAAAGGTAAAATGTTAGCATATCCTGAATAAGATATAAAAAACGCTCTAGAGGATGTTCGACTTGGAATGCCTGTAGCTACTGCAGCTAAAAAACATAAAGTGCCCAGAATTACTCTCCTTTACAAATCCAAAGGGAAAAGCCCAATTGAAAGAAAAATGGAGCCAAAAACAATACTTTCTAGAGAAGAAGAAGACGTAATTAGATTGCAAGTTCTAGTAGCGAATCTGAAGAAGATTGGGTACAGTCGGGTTCCTCGACGATGGACACAAGTTTTGAGTTAACAAATCTCGATGAAGACTCACAAAATATTAATAAAGACAGAGAGACATTCGCTATGAATAATTTTATAATTATGAAAATTTTCACAAAAATAACTATTAAATATTTTGTTGGTAAAATAATTAATATCATTTCGAAACTACCCACTTCTCAAACATATAGAAGGAAACGATTGTTCTTTGAATACAATTTTCAGCAGTTCAAATGTTTAGGATAGTTATTTTAGTAATATGTTTATTTACTTAGTATAGTAATTTTATACCAAAGTTATTATAGGAATATGTTTAGTTCACCATTTAAATGTTCAATACTCAATAACTGTAAGAATTGTAAACTTTTAATAAGGATTTTTAATTTAAAAAATAATGGTTCTTTAATATCAACTATACCCACAAAGGATGTCAATTACTGGTACATACCGATTTTTGCTATGTCAATTACTGGTGAATATTCCTATAAATAATAAAATAATCAGTTTCAAAAATGGTATCACATTACAAAAATTTTGTGAACACAATGAAGATATTTATAAATACACATTTCTTTTCCATTAACCCAGAGTAGTATATGTCAATTTTTCTGAGCAATATACATTTTTTAAATTGTTCATCTTGCCTAAGTGTCAATTACTCCCACATTTACATTATATTATCTCCCCTAATTATTTTACAAAAAAAAGTGCAAATAGGTTTTTTGTAAAGAAAAAAAATCTGTATCCATAAATGTAATTAATGTACATTTTTAGTTGTCCAATAACTGGAAAATAAGCAAATTAAGAAACGCGTTTTGACAAAAATCAGTACTGCCTTGGAATTATGCTATGACAACTACCCAGCCTAATGTCACTTACCTATACTGTCACGTTCTTAATTACAGTTTTTATTATATTTTGGAAATAAAATATAAGTAATTGTGTAGAATAAATGTCTGATTACGTTATTTACATAAACAACGTATTTATTTGAAGAGAAAAGGTTTTCATTTATTCAAAATATCTAATAACTAAATGAAAATTAAGTTTGTCGCCCATAAGAAATTATAAAGTTAGTACCTACCAAACAAAACGGAATCGGCACAGCAAAAAATTGATGGCACCCTTAAAAGTAAAATAATAATAAGAAGCCATGTAAAAGTTTTCGCAGATTAAAAAAAAACTTGTAAATAAAAAGTTATAGCAAAAAACCGTAGTAATTTTTTCATTTTTTTTCTTCATTTTTTTTAAAACCAGTTAAAGATATTTCAAATCGGTTTTGATATTATTGATCAGCATAAAATTTAGCAACTTTGCTAAATAACCTATCTTCCATCTTCAGTTATAGGCGAGATCCCCATGGTCACCCTCGAATTTGAATCACCCTGTATGTAACCATACCATGAGCGTTACAAGTTTATTCAATGTTTACTTACAATTAGAAAGAAATATTTTATTTAAAATAAATATTTTATTTTACGAAAATATTTGATGTTATTGTTCTTTGTTGTCCAATAATTATTTTTTTTGCTTCAATTTTGACTGTTCTTCGCGCCACCACTTCAGATATTTCGCGCCCCACAAGTTGAGAATCACTGGTTCAGGTAGAGATTTCATAATAACCATAAAGTATTGTTGGTTATGTGTTTTATAAAAAAAATCCATCGGTAGATATTTATCTTTGACGTTTTTTTATTAATGTTAATACATTGCTTCTATTTATATACTCAGAAATATTCAGGAAAATTGTAAATATATGATACGAGAAATGCTACAAAATCACAAAGAATCATTTCAGGGACGCAAAAAGTAACAAATGCCTCAAGACTGACAAATGAGGTAAATGCTTTATTAAAAATAACAAGCCGATTTCCCTGTGATATTTATTTGAGGGAACATCAGTTATTCTGATGTTTTCTTACGCTTCGTTTGTTACGTTGTAAGTAAACAAAATTATGCTGCCGCTGAATTTGTAATTGCGACGAAAATAAAGCTTATTAAAATGCACGTACAAAAGTTGCTAATTAAATATTAAGCCTGCGTTTTAATGAAAATCTAATATTGCCTAAACTGCAAATGATTTATATGTGCAATGTGAAACTTCGAAGTAAACCGCTTGAATGGAATTAAATGTCTCTACTTTCCACTTCAAACACACCCAGACTATTTTCACAGGTGCGCTGCAAAGATCTCCAAAACAGCAAACAAGACAAAAGTTCCCTAATTAGAAGAGCAATTTACCTTAGCTTTTGTTTTCCCCAAACTAATTATGGCTTGCTAGATTAGAACTCAAAACGATAATTATCCACTAATTTTATGTTTGGAAAATCGATTTTGCTTAAATGCTGTGGGTAAATAGGAAGGCTATTTATTATGTCAGAATTATTTAGGTTAATGACATAATAATTATTACTTCATTTAAAAATTTCTGTCATGACAAAAGTTTCTAATCAACAGGTAAAAAAATAATAATTCTTTTTTAATTAATTAATGTTATTAGTACCTACATTGTACGCACAAAAACATTATATTTACTAAATGCTATACATATATATCAAAAATTATAAGAGTTTCACACACACAAAATAGTTATTTATGTATCAAGACCAAAATGTGTAACTTTTTCGGCCGCGTCTGGTTTGCTGGCTGAGACGTAGTCGAAGCCAGCAAACAGGCAAGGCCGAAAAACTACGTTTTGGCCGAGGTGCATATTACATTTTTTGTGCGATCGGATTAAAAACAATTTAAATTTTTACTAGTTTTCAAAAATATAGGTTAGAAACTACGTGACATTCTGTCACTGACAGATGACGGCGTATGCTGTTAGCGTTAATGCAAATTTACTTTTTCGGCGGTTGCTAAGGGTAACGCCGGTAATGCAGTACTTTATGGTTGCTAAGTTTTTTGTTATATTTTATAACATGGGCGTCGGCAGAAAATTATCCAAGGAGAAGCAAAACTTGCAAAGGAATGCATTATAATATTAACGAACTTTTAACTTGACCCTCTTTCATTTGGTCATTACTGGAGTACTCGATTCCAGGGAGGGGCAGGTGTCCCGTTTTGTCTCCCCTGTGGACGCCTATGTTTTATTATGTAATCCAAAATTATTTTTAGGTACACAGACTGTTTGGTTTTTGTGCACCGGTTTGGCACTTTTTTCTGATAATAAAACACCCTAGTTTTTAGATTGCCTACTAAATTTTGTTTTGATTTCACTTCAGGTATAAAGCTTTTTACACGAAAACTTATTTGTAGTTTTAAAATTTCAAAACATTCAGGGTTTTCCCATGTTAAGCCTCATGTCTGCATTTTGTTCACTAGTTTTTCAACATTCGACCTCACAGATAAGTGTATAATCTCAATGTTGGTTTCACTTCCAAACGGTTCCTTTGTTTTGTTTTATTACCACTAAAGGCAGATAATGCAATTTCACACATGTACGTTGAGTGGATAAGGATTACTTTTTGGTTTTTCGCTAGGTTTTAGATATTCTTCACAAATTTCAATTCCAAAAACCAAGCCAATTCTTGCAGTTACTTTTAATTGTCTTTAGATGCGTTTTTGAAGAAAATTAAGTTAGTTTTTTTTGTTGTTGTGAAAAGGTTAGGTTGTGATTTTCACACGTTAAATGTGGATATATTACCCACATGTTATCAGATCTAACATTTGAGCTCTCCGGAAAATATCCTTTAAAATGCTTTGAAGAACTTTGATGCAAAACTTGACAAATAAAAATAAGTTTTGTGTGTTAAGACCCGATTGCATAAGTTAAGCTTAAGATTAACCCCGGAATTTAACCAAGTTAACCTTAGAAATAGGCTAAATCGCAGCTTAGTTAGCAGTGATGTTGCCTAGTTTCAGGAATGAAGTTGTATTTTAGCACCAGTGCAATCGGGCCAAAGTCTTTTATGTCGGAAATGATTTCTCAAAATAAAGGGAGAATATCAAAATAGTCTTCCTGTGTTCTCCATGGTTTCAGTTTCTTTTAAGGATTCAAGTTAATTTTCTTTATCAAAAACTGTTTTTGATGCTCCCTGAAGATAAAAATTTAATTTATTTGTCAACTGAACAATTTCAGACATAAAAGCCAGTTTTGCCAACCATTAAGAATATCAAAAATTATATATATGCTGAGTAGTCACCTAGTCAACAGCAGGGATTGATAATTAACTAAAAGGTGAAAAGTTTTATGCTACTGGCACCGCAGTTGCGGGCCACCTCTCTCTGACCTCAGGTTGAGGAACACTGCTCTAGACCAGCGAGTCTCAAACTTTTAAACACGCTACCCAAATTATTTTCTAGAAAGGAGAGTATGACCCATAGGGAAAGAGTCCATCCCTGCAAAAAAAATTGAAAAAATACCTTCAGAAATGTCATTTTAAACCATTTTATTAAAACAGAAATTTAGATTTTTATTTTTTGTTTTTATTTTTATTTTTCTTCGTATTTTGATCAAAACAGTTCCGTTTCGCGACCCAATAAAAATTTTACGCGACTTAATTTTGGGTCGCGACCCATAGTTTAAGAAACGCTGCTCTAGACAATATAATAATAGGTCAGCTAAAATTTTTAATTTGTTGAAGTTGTATTTATAATAAATAGCAATGAATTTTCCTGTCAAATTTTGTTTCAAAAACCAAATTTCAGCATTAATTTGAAACAAAAATACCTTAAAAGTAAGAAAGAAAATTAATTATTAGGTAAAGGTGTTAGTTCAAGACATCTAGAGTAGTTGTTAGAAGTTAAAATTAATACTAAAACATTGATGAAATGGACCATCAAGTGAGTCATTTTAGCACCACTCAAGTGTTATCTCTATTAGCTGAAAAAACTGTCTAAAAATGTGACCTCTATATATTCGGGTATTTACGTGTCCGCATAATTTTTCATACCAACTTTCGATGCAAACCGACGCAAACTTTGGCTCCGTCTTAACCGGTTAGAGTAGGAACATAACTGGGACGGATGTGATTTCTCGTATATGAAAAGTTCGTGATATTGATTTTACACCAAGATGCTTTCACAGATGAAAAGATCCATTGCAAAATGAATGACGGATAAGTTGCGAAATAAAAATTGAAGATATCTTAAAGCGTCATTCATTAAACAGTTTATTTTCGTCGTGATTTTATCTCGTGTTCCATAAAAACCGTCGAAATATTTACAGCCAGGAACTTTTACAAGCTAAAACGGGATTGCAAAAAGAGCTTATTATTATCATTTAGTAATATTTGTACAAACAAGAAAAACGCGATATGCTGCGAATATTTTATTCATTGAATAAGAATTGTACCTGCTTAGTACCAAAATATCCAAAAAAAAGAATGTTCTGCTACGTTAGACAGAAATTTAGGTATATATGGGTAAAGCATGTAAATAACGTTTAGCAAAACGCAGAATGCAGAATGTAATTTTGCATTAGAAAATGAAAAAAAATAATTGGGAATTGTATTTGAAAAAAACCAATTTGGTTGTCTGAAGTTGTATTAAAATTTAAAAGAAAATTAAATTTTGGACATCCTATAAGTAATGCATCGATTGCAAAAATTCCAGTATGGACTCCAAGGTTTCTTCTATGCATAGTCCAAATTTAAAAATGGCGGCGGTAGATAATATTAAGCATCACGGTGAAAATCGAAAAATTTTCAAAAAAGTCCAAAAGTCTAAAAAACGACTGCCATTAGGTATAGGAAATGCTATCAAAAGTCCTTCTAACATGACGTGTTAAATCCAAAAATGCAATAAAAAATAGACCATTGCATATGAAATAAGAAAGTATAGACGTCAACTTCCGGCATTTCCGGAAGTGTCGCCATATTGAAAATATTTTTAATAAACAGATCAGATTCCATTATGGTCATAACCAAAATTTCAGATCCATACCCTTTTTCATTCTTGATATATTTTTAAGTCCCGGTCTCAATCAATCACCCTGTATAAATGGTAAAAGTGCGCCCATATGAATAATAAGTCGGTTGTCATAAAAAGAATACGAATTGATAGGTATAGAAAAAAATTGTGACCACCATGTTTTTACACATTTGAATTACTTTGTAATCCAAGGGAGTTATACACACAATTTTGCTAATTTTCTTGAATACCGTTTGAAACATTTTCAATTTGTCTTCAGATTATTAATGGGCACCGAATTGAGCAACTCTGCCAAATTTAAACCTCTGCTCTAGCTATTACAATAAGGGAGAATCCCATGCCTAAACTCGAATTTCAAACATCCTGTACTGTACTAAACCAAAACTAGAAAATAAAAAAATTCCAATTTTTTGTTCGTTACATTTTAAATCCAAACACGCAATAAAAAATAGACCATTGTATTTGAAATAAGAAAGTAGACGTCAACTTCCGGTATTTCCGGAAATGTCGCCATATTGAAAATATTTTCAATAAACAGATAAGATGCCATTATGGTCACAACCAAAATTTCAGTTCCATACCCTTTTTCATTCTTTATATATTTTTAAGTACCGTCAATAAATCACCCTGTATCTATGCGACTTGTATAGGCGTTTAACATAGGGTCATAGGGGAACACCGTTTTTACAAGGGCCTCGTTTTTCGCGTTTTTCTCCGGAACCGTTTAAGATTTTTCAAGAACTTTGCACCATTTTACTTGCAAAGGATACGCGCATTGGTACATAGAAAAATGTAGATTTTGTCTCTGACGATTTCATGGCCAACGGGATCGCAAAAATTAATTTTATTATTCAGCTTTTTAGTTTTTCCCCTATTTTTCCGAAGGAAATGGCCAGTGGCACGTATAACTCTGCAAAACATTTAATTTTGATGTTCTTGATGCAAAAACACAGCCTTAGGTAATCAAATTGTAGCGACAACGTATCGTGACCTTTCCTGGTATTCTGGTTATTAAATAAAAAAATGTATTTACTATTACAACATTAGATTGAGAACTTGTTGATTTATTCGACATAAAACAGCATTAACAAGTTCAACAGCAAATAATAGTATTCATATGTATATTTACACACTTTAAATGTTTGTTTTCAATCTTAAATTCTTAGTTGCTGCAAAATCTGTTTGGAGCTTTATCAATGAATAATTCAAAGCTCCATCTACGGCCGCATTGATTTTCTATCATAACCCATAAAACTATAATATTATTTGTATTTATAGAGTAAATGTGTCATACGATCAAGTCGCTACAATATATTTTATGTCTATCAAGTTTAAAAAAATGGCGAAAGTTGAATTGGCTCACGGGCCACATTGTAATTTCGAGAAATAATATTGAGGTGTCGAGTTTCCAAATTGAAATTTGTATATTGTTATAGTGAGATGTAAAATTTAATTAAATTGATTAATTTTAAAAAAAATTTTTAGTAATTAAATATATTGCTTGATTTTTTTACGAACGCGTTTCATGGAAAATACATTTCTATTAGGAGAATAATTCTTTACTCGTACAGTTGTATTGAAAATTATGAATTCAACCAAGTATTAATTCTAAAATCTCTTATGAACCACTGAACTGTAAAATAGCTTTTAAGAGCTAGAAATTATTAAACCGAAGTACAATTAAGAATTTCAAACAGAGAAATAAGTATCCGCTACTTCAGCGGTTACTTTAATGGGCAATTTAGTAAATTAGTAGAGATATTTTCTAGATAAACTTAATTCACTCTACAATCTTCAGTGTCACCTGCAGGTTAGGGTGGATCGCTCTTATATGGGAGAATTTTTTTTTTCGAATTTCAATTTCGGGGGGTGCGCGATAGATGCCCTGGTATCTTTTGATTAATCATGCAAAATATTTAAAAAAAATAATAATTGGAAGTACTGCCCCAAAGTCGTCAAAGTTTTCGAGAATTTAAAAAAAGTTACTTTAAACTAAAATGTCTTTGTTCTATTTTTAACAACGAATTTCACGACTTTTTTGGAATATTATCACAGTTATGCTTTTAATTATTAAAATAACAATGTAACACACCGTTTTTCTTACTTTCCCGAGTAATTTTATTGTCACGTGCGCGTGGTGTGCACGGGTAGTGCAGCGGATATGTCATTAAGCATCCCTTCGCTTTATAGTTTCAATTTTTTTTCAGGAAGTGATCACGTTTCGTTCTGATTTCGAATATTTGAGATTTGATAGTGTGTTTTTTTTTGTAATAAAAGTACAAACGTTTACCTAGCAGTGATACAAATTGTCCTATATTTGGTGTTGGCAAAGAATTCCCGAATAGTTTGTTACCGACGCATGAAAGCATGAAGGCATGATATAATATTCTATTTACGTCTCCAAACCTTAGCAAACGATTCCAGGATTTGGTAAGAGACACTAGTAAAATAGTTACTACTGACATAGAACAAATCTGGAGAAGAGCGTCCTTACCTACAGTAGAGCATCAAACAATCTTAGCGAGAATAAAAACATATCACGTCAAATACCGTGCAATCCTAAAACCCTATCAATGTAGAAAGAATAGTGACAACTACAGAAACAAATTGGAGAAGTTCAAAATGGACGCCAGGACTCTGTTTGACATTGCCACGCAAATGTAGTTCGTTCGAGACTAGTTCTTGTGAAAAATCGCGAAAGATACTCATTAAAGAAAGAGAATTCTTGTTAGACCAGCGAGGTCAAAGAAAAATGATGATGTGTTCCTTAGATAGAGAGACTACAAGGAAAAACGAAACCAATACTTTCAAAAAATTGTAACGAAACTTTTATGAAGAAGCTTCCCAAACATCAAAGTCCCAAAGATCCACGTCTCAAACTAAGGGTTCAAATTGTAAGCCCTTAAAAGCAAATGCTGATACGCAGGAAAAGCAATGAGGACTATCGCAGAAAAGTTGTGTTCGAAGAGCACATTAGTTTATTGAAAAAACCTGGCTCACAATACATTGACCATATTTCTATGAAATCTAGTGACGCAAAAACAATTGCCAATTGACTGTTCGCATCATTTCCGAAGCCATCGCAAATCTGGACAAAGTCGAAACTGATATTTTACCTAAATTTTGTTTGATCACTGAAAGATGTGTCAAATTGGTGACGGATCAGAAATAAATTAGAATCTTGTCGTATCATACCAAGAAAGAATACAAAACCAAGTTATTAGCTTAATTTTGGAGTGATGTTAATTTTTTTTTAAACTGTTTTTGTGTGATTTTACATTCTGTTCTATTTTCTTATTCTTTTAATTGTCCAAAAAAGTTATAAAAATTTTGTAGCCTAACCTTGAATACTTTTATTGGGCATAAACTATAACCTTTGCTAATTTAAACGTTATCTTTAACAGAGTTACCTGTACAACAGTTTATAAAAATGTGTACCCTGTATAGTCTGGAATTCGAAACACAATGTACATATAGTGCTTATACTCGTATATGAAAATTGGGCTAATTTAAACTTCCAGGTTTTTATTCGCCACATAAAACGCTAAAATGAGAATGCCTTTAAAATTTATCGCGAGGGTATTAAAGTCGTATACACGTCGAGAGAGACGTTTATAACTTAAGTACCAAGTTTAAGGTTTTTATCTGTAATGCTATCCTGTCAACAGTACGTTGTGTTTAGCGGGGTCGGCTAGATCTAATATTTGGGTTAAGTGTCGTGAGATATGACGCGTAAAGCAAGGGTTACGTGTGCGAAACAAGGGTTATAACCTAATCAAAAGTGGTGATTCGCGTGTGCCTTTAAAACATTTTGAAATTGATAGGGCATGTTAAGCTAGTGTATCTCAAGATGTGGTCAAAATTTCAAAAAAATTAAACACGTTTTAGCGTTTCTTGCATAAGTATGTGCAGATTTGTATATACCTACTCATGAAATTACCCCCTTCCTACGATCTTAGATAAAATCAAAACGGCGCGTTAAAACATTTTGAAATTGATAGGGCATGTTAAGCTAATGTATCTCAAGATGTTTTTTCTTAATGGAATAAATAAATTGTTTGGGACAAAATTATTTTAGAAAATTGTAACGTGTTTGTGGGTACAGTTGTTGGAGCTCGTATCTCTTAATTATTTAACACTCCTAGTAAAAAATGCCATTGTTTTTATTGCCTATACAGGGTGCCCATTTTTCTAACCTGTTGTATGGGTAACTCCGTTAATATTAGAGATACAGAAACGTTTAAATTAGCAAATTTGTGCAAAATTTAAAGGGAAATCTGATGCCACTTTCAAATTTGACCTACGTCATCAACTTTTTGAAATATTTTGAAAAAACTGAAAAAGGTCGATTTTTTCAAACTTGAATAATTCCGTAACCATATGAGTTATTGCTGTTATAGATGTTTTTACGTAGATTTCAAATATGTTAACGAAATTTTCATAGCACTCTCGATTTCCGAATTATAGCACAAACTTGCATTTTTTTAAATGGAAGTCATAGTTGGCTATGGTCTTATTAAAAAGGTAATTTTTTTCTCGTTTCAATGATATAAGGGTTGCTATGCTTTACTTTGTTAGTTTTTCTTTAAATAAGCAAAAATCATTTTACATGTTCACTGCCTACTAATAGATGGGAGTTATCCCGTGTTGATGTTCTTTTTTTTTCGATGTGACATTTAAGAGTTGTCTCTTATCGTTAGTGTAGCAGTTATTAGCCAGTTACAAATTTTAAAAACAAAACCTCATAATTTGTCAAATAACATTTATTGTTTGTTATACGTATAAATCTCTCTCTCGTGTTGATCAAAATTTTTGATTGACTTTATTGTAAATTTCAAAAACAATGTTTTCTAATGAAGAAAGAAACGACATGCTTTTTTATTACTAGGCTTGTAATAGGTAGAAATAGTAGAAATTCAAGTGATATGTATTTGCAAAGATTTATGAAAAGGAGGCAACCAAGAAAGAAATTATTTTCGTTATTAGAAACCAATTTAAAAAAATACAGGTCATTTACAAAATCTAAAGGTTTAAAAATTAAATTTAAGCAAGAAGATGAAGAAACAGTCCTGGAATACGTAAATTATAAACCAACATCATCTACCCGGGAGTTGTCCCTTGAATGTGGTGTCAACTGAAAAAGCTGTAACTGCCTAATAATTGCTACACTAACGATAAGAGACAACTATTAAATGTCACATCGAAAAAAGAAGAACATCAACACAGGATAACTACCATCTATTAGTAGGCAGTGAACATGTAAAATGATTTTTGCTTATTTAAAGAAAAACTACAAAAGTAAAGCATAACAACCCTTATATCATTGAAACGAGAAAAAAATAACCTTTTTAATAAGACCATAGCCAACTATGACTTCTATTTAAAAAAATGCAAGTTTGTGCTATAACTCGGAAATCGAGAGTGCTATGAAAATTTCGTTAACATATTTGAAATCTACGTAAAAACATCTATGAAAGCAAATTTTTATTTTGGTGCTAACTCATATGGTTACGGAATTATTCAAGTTTGAAAAAATCGACCTTTTTCAGTTTTTTCAAAATATTTCAAAAAGTTGATGACGTAGGTCAAATTAGAAAATGTCATCAGATTTTTCTTTAAATTCTGCACAAATTTGCTAATTTAAACGTTTCTGTATCTCTAATATTAACGGAGTTACCCATACAACAGGTTAGAAAAATGGGCACCCTGTATATTCAAACTCTTAACTTCCTCATTTAACCACGTTCTCAGCTCTAACAAAAATTCAGTGTCATCTTACCTCGTACAGACTGGGACACATTAAATAGTGCTAGTTATTTCTTTAATAGAAGTGATGCTTTTATCTCTTTCAAAAATATTGTTTTCCGACTATAAAAGCCCATCAACGAGAAAGTAAATCAGTATTCTATTGATAACGTAGCACACAAATGAACCAAAATTTTAGTGAGCTAAAGGTAATTTATTCGTATGAATTTACAAAAGCGATATGACGGTTAATAAAATTCTCGGCTCATATTTGTCAGTTGTATTCGCACGAGAGGCAATAAATAATAACTTAATTCATTTAAATTTTGAATTTGAAGGGGCTTATTATCAATTAAGGTTACCTTTCTGTTTTTTTTTACGTTGGAATTTACACTAAACTTCTAACAAAATCTGTATCGTGGCTTTAAAACTTATAAAAAGTTACTGCGCAAAAAAAAATTGTTTTGTTAAAGTTTGGACCGGCAAAAAAGTTTAGTTGAATTGCCGAGTGACATATGTGTAGGCGTGATATATTAAGGTAGTCGATATATCTGTTAAATGAACTATTCCGTGATAGATAACGCATTGTTTCCTATCATTAGTAACGTCGTCTCACGTTTTTTTTGCCATATTGGCGTATTTCCGGCAGTATTTGTTGAAGAAACTGTTCCTTTTGGTTAAGAAATCATGACAACGCAATATACATTAAGAAAGTATCAAGGATTAACAAATTACTATAAATAAATGTTGTAACTAACTTAAAAGTGTCATCTGCAACGAGGTTTAACTTTAAAAATGTCTCTTAAGAAAAGTTCAAAGTTCAATTTTAAACAGTCTCTATACAGTTGTTTAAAACTATAACTAGAACTTATTGTGGTGTCTTTTAAATACAATAGATATAATAGATGAATTTTCTTCACGATTTTCTCAATTTCGAAATTCATAGTTTACCCAGACAAAATCAAAGTTGATGAACTTGATTAGGATATCTTTGAATTTTTAAAATAGGAAAAGTTGAAATGAAATTAATTAATTTTCAATCGAGTGCAATTTGAAGGCAAAAGTTTATTGACTTAAGGGAAAATTTAGAGATTATTGAAAAGGAACGTTTGGAGGAAAAAATAAATATTAATGCTGAAAGCAAACTGATTAATGCCTGGCAACCGATTCCAAAAGAGTTCAAATCTTTTAAAGAAATTAGCGTCGATTATTTTAACTATATTTGATTCCACGTATGCATGGGAGTCACTGTTTTCACAAACGAATTTGATAAAAAAAATATTCAGAAATACATTAACGGATGAACCTAGTTCAGCAAGCATTTTATTAAAAGTCACGAAATACCAACCTGATATAAAAAACCTGACAAAAAGCATTCAACAACAAAAATCGCATTAAAAACTCATATTTTAATTTATATTGTAGGTTGGTACTTACTTAATTTATGTTGTTTAAAACGTAAACAAGTCATCTGCAATTATTATTTTTGTCTAAATATATATTTCTATTGATAAAATATTTAATATTTGTTTTAAAACTTAGTTACGTATCTTTAGTTGTTGGTGTTTAATTTTAATTTTTTATTGATAGTCAATAAATTTTTTTCAGTTAATACAAATATTGTATTATTTACTCTTCATCTCCTCACAATGTCACAATCAGTAATGTTTTTTTTTTATTAATTGCAAATGTTACCTGGCACGCCAGCATTTCAAAATGTGGAAGTTTTAAAAAAATGGCACTTGGGCATAAAAAGGTTCGCCACCTCTGGTTTACGAAATTCCATCCTATTTAGCAAAGTCTTTATTAAGAAGGAACCAAATTCACGAAAACTTCATTTTATATATTTTATGGGAGGGTTTAGTTCGCAAATCTCTAAGACGATCATAATTTGAAAACACATACATGTACGTATAAAAAATTTTGAACTCCTAAAAAATAATGTATGCTAATGGAAACCTCTTGCCGCTCCTTAGCGCGTGAATCGTAGTAAGAAAATAATCTTCTCGGCTTAAAATATAATGAAAAACGGTTTTCTCTAACCTTAAGGGCACTTTATTATCTAGAACAAATGCAAGATTTAATATTCCATTAAAAGAACACAATTCACTCCTACGAAATGTTTGTGTTTGCGACTCGGCGCTGTATACGCAAGCGCCTCGCGCAGAATCCAGTGGATCCGGGCAGCAGCTGACTCATCTCCCGGAGTTTTCTCGGGGTTCTCAGTGCGTGCGGACTTGCGTCACATCAATAAATTGGTGCTTATGTGTTCGGTTTTGATATTTCACGCTTGATATTGAGATGACTTAGCGGGACATTGGTCAGAACAATATTGCCTAAAGTTGCTGCGGCCACTGTCTGTTTAATATTTAATATTTGCTGTAAAAATACGTGGGATCATTCAAGACGACGTGTTTTAAATGTGCTTTTGCTGTGTTCCCTAAATAGGTTCGTTATTTTATTGTAATATTAAATTTTTTCAGGTTACTTAATTGTTATAATTGTCGGTAAATTTAATCTGAAACTCCATAACACTATTAATTAGCTACATGAGGGGGCGCCCAGGTAATTTAGCAACTCAAAGTTCAACAGTTGCTTACTTATTTGTATCGTTGATTTCTTAATATGTAACCACCAACATTAACTGAACGTAATTAGCAGCTATTTGCATTATTTATTGAGTCTCTTAAACGTAATAATTTAGTTTATTTTGTTTGTTTACTTTATTAAAGTCAGTGTTGAATAAATTATGTGAAATATTAAAAATTTGGAAACAGTCTCTTGTGTGTGTAAGGCAAATTATTGAGTAATCTAGGTAACCATGAAAAAACAAATGTGTTAGTGGGTATCTTGTACTGTCGCATAGTTCAGTTGTGACATTTACAAACTAAACTGCTAATTCAAGTCTGAATTGAACGACTTACAAAATTTGTATCGTGATTTATGCGTTAAGGGAATGACTATAATTAACCAACAGTATTAAAGTGTTATAAAATTTTTGAAAAGGAGGGACATAGGCCTAAACGTACACAAAAAGAATTAAAGCTGTGTATGAAAGAGTAAGATACTGGTGTTAATACCGTAATTGGGACAGAGACTCAATCTTGGCAGACCCAAGGTCTGGAGGCAAGATCAGAAGAAACGATAAGGAAACTTGAGAATTTACTGTTGAGTGATCCAATGAAAGTCTATCACGTAGATAGTTCTAAAGATTGTATTCGACTATTTGGGCAAAAAAACGATTTGCACGATGAAATCAACATTGCTTGCACAAGAGCAAAAACTCTTTAGAAAGAAAATTTCTCACAAAAATGTTGATGTCTTAAAAAACCAATATTTTTTTGAGAATTGTGGTTGAAGACGTGATCTGAGTATTTCACTCGGAGCCTCCTACGACACTATATTGGCTTCATAAGAGTTTTGCCTATCAACTCTTCTGAGTGAAAAATTATGACTGTAGTTTGTTGGGATCCAGAATAAATCTATAATTGACTGATTATGTGCAAATCAATTTAAGATTTAAAAACTGCCTTGCAGAAGAAGAGACCAAATACTTATTGGGTAAAATTTATTGCGTTCCCACAGTTACAAAAGTGTCCTGATTTAACACGTTTGATTTTTATTTGTTTTCAAAACTTAAAATAAAACCCCAAGGAATAGTTTGCATACCGAATTAAAACTAAGAGTTGCGTTTAACCTTTAGGCCCGATTGCATAAAAGTTGAACCTGGTATTAACTCTGGGATAAGACCACGTTAACCCTAGAATTAGCCGAACTCTCAGCATATTTGTGCTGATATTGCCTAGTTATAAAGATTAACTTGTATTTTAAGACCATTGTTGCTTTGTGTAATCTGGCCTTGAGTATGGAGCGGAGAACTTTAGGTCAACAAAAGTTTTTTTTTTTAAATGAATTTGGTCAACAAAAGTTTGTTTTTTTAAAAATAAATTCGTAAATATTTTTTTTTCTGATAACAATATTTACGGCAAATTTAATGTAACACTTTGCTTGAATATTTTATTAAAAAGTTAACCCACTTCGTAGTTTACTCCTCACGTTTGCCTTTTTCTTGACGAAAATGGATAATCACAACCAATATTTAACCCAAAAAGAGTTTAAAAATTATGTAAATGCTATGATTGACTGTGTAATTGGTTTTATTCGGAAGCAAATAAGGATGATCTTGGCCCGAATTTAGTACATGATAAATAAATACTATAGCAGCATTGAATACTCAGAAAAATATGGACAACAATAAAGAAATAAATGAACAAGCTTATACCACAGTTTCTGGTATTATTATTAGCGATGAATGCATTAACTTTTTTTAAAACCAGGTTGGTGCGCAAACCATTTTCATATACGCGTAGGTTTTTTAATTTGGTATTCATTGCTGTTGAACTGAAATAATGTTTTGTTATTAAATATTATTACTAAAATTTAAAAAAAAATATGCTTATAAATCAAAACTTACAAATAATAATGAAATGAAGACTCTTTTTATTGAATTCGAGGAAATAAATTATCGTAATAATATAATATACCTCCATATAACATTAAAATAGCAAAAAATCACTTTAAAAACTATTTCAGTACATTTTTAGAGGAAAGGAATACCCAAGTTGCCTTAGTGATTCTTAACCTGTGGCGTACAACCTTTAAGGGGGGCGCAAAAAATTATTGGTCTAGCAAGTAAAGCACTGTAGATGAACATTTACCAAATTTACTCTCCATTATTTCATTTCCTCGATAAGTTTTTCCTTGGTAAGGATCAAAGGCGATTAGATAACCAGATGGTGAATTTTGACACCAAACCTTGTATCCAAATCGTATTGGTTTATTTCTAATCGCTTGCTTACATCCGTGCCTACCGAAGTATTCCACCATTGCCTCATCATGCGATATTGCTGAGGTGGGTGTATAATTTTCCATACATTTTTTTTTGAATATATGAAATTAATGGTCGTAATTTGGAAAACTTATCGAGCTTGTCTAAGTTTAAATTTGATTTAAAATGAAGTGATTTCATGATATTATCAAATCTATCCCTCCGCATAGATTCATATATCGCAATGTTGCGCAAATCACTACATGTACTCCAATACATTGCTTTTCCTGGCAATGGATTGTACCCAGAAACAATTAAAATGGCAAAAAATACTCGCAGTTCCTCTTTGGTTAATTTTATATCTGGCCAGTTTTTTGATAAGCAATATTCGGAACTGGCAGTAATAATTAATTCGATTAAAGTATCATCAAAAAACCGTTCAAAATATTGAACAGCAGTGACTTCATCAATATTTTCTTCTGCCATAAGATGAAATTGACTTGGTTGTATATGTATAGTTTTACCGCCACTGCTCCATATAATTTGATCTTTTTTTGATTTTTTGGTGATCTTTGGTATTTTGTTTAGGTTGGAAATAGTTGAAACTTCTTTTCTGGTCTGTTTTTTTTCTGCCGGTGCCATTAGTTGATTTCTGGATAAACAGTTTATATTCGTCCCTTCTTCTTCATCTGAATCTTCGTCTGTTAGCTCATTAACTGCAGGTGGTTCAATAAAAATATCTTGGTCACTATCATCATTTTCTAACAAATCCATTATTTCGGCTACACTCAAAAATCTAAGGACAAATAGGGTATGTTAGTACATGCATTCCCCTAGCGTCGTCATATGACGACAATCAAATTTATAGCGAAATAATTCCCTTATAAATGTTATTATAAATAATTACATTTTATATAAAAAACACTTGACTATTATATATTCAAAATATGTAAACAAATAAAATATTTTTACCGTAATTATATTATTTAGTACTTACTTTTTTGACATCATGGTTTTCGTGTTCTCTCGTAAATTGGTCACTTTTAACAATTAAAATCATCAGGTACCTGACAATACAACAATACACCGTTATTACAGGACAGGTAAACGTCGTCATTTGACGACGCTAGGAGAATAAGGGTTAAGGACAAAAATGTCTTTAAAGTTTTTTTCTATCTTTTCGTTTAAGCGAAATATTTAAAAAAATTTAAAAGTGCCAAAAATCGGATTTTGACTATATTTCGAAAATTAAAAAAGATATCAAAAATCTGTTTACGCAATGAATTTTTGTTGAAAGAAGAAATCGAGACTATGTACTTAGTTTTTTCTATCTCTGATAATAACGGAAATACCCTGTATGGGCATCAAAAATAGGCCACCCTCTACAGCCCGGCCGCTCACCATAAAAAATCAAACTAAATTCAGTAATAAATTTAAAACACTTTATTGTAATTGTTGCCGAAGTGGAAACAGCATAGATAAGTGTATTTTTATTAAACCGAATTGCTTTCGCTCCATTGGTGCTACTTGTACTAAAACCTAAGAGATTTTGTTTGATTTATAATTTCAAAAGTTTGAAACACAACAGGCGCCCACAGATAACACATATTAATGTCAAGTCTACACGTAAACTTAACACCGAATCTCGCATGCCCTAAAAAGGGAAATAAGTAAACGCTTTGAGACCGTCCACCACATTAATATCTAACTCAAACACATAAATTTGAACGCCAAATCCGGAGTAAACAAGAAAAGGAAATAACGCATAGCGGGCGAGGAATTTTTTCGCTGTCGGTCATTAAGAACATTCTTCTGCTGAACTTTCTTTTGAGGCAAACATTTGTTTGTTGCAATTATAGAAATGAAAAGACTTTTACTTTACGTTTTTTACGGATTCATAAAGAAATTGTTTTCAAGAACAGAAGTATAACGCTTTGTTTTTCAACTTTGCAGCTTGTAAATGTCATGTATTATTTTTAAAAGGAAGTAAAGGTGAAAAGCTCTTAAACTACTCTCAGCTATTAATGGTTTTAAAAGGCTTATATGCCGTATTAGGGACTTACTGGCGCGTATGGTATTAGAATCAAACGAAGGTATTAGGTCGGTATAAATCGTTGTTCCAGATAAACCGATATTCGCCACGGCAGGTGTACTGATTAGGTAACAAATCATTGGGGCACTAATCCTTCTATTTTAGACAGATGTATGTATCGAGTATTTACTATCGTCTAACTATTGATATAACAATATTTATTCATTGCATTTTAGTCCATCTGCATTTGCATGATATAACTGATCTGAATGTGATTATAATTTTTTCAATACACCAACAGTGCGTGCGGTTAGGGCTGGTTTATAAAATTACACTTACATCAAGCTTATGTAACGTGTTAGTTAGCGCCAAAGTCCTACTAAGTTTTATTATTTTTATGTACAAAAGTAAATACTATAGGGGAACAAAAATCCAAGTTCTTTTTTGAACCATTGTTAATAACGACGTCATTTGATAGTGGTAGCACTGATTCGATTTAGTCTTAAGCTAACATTCGTACCGTTTTCTTCGTTTGGTTGCGAATCATTTGTTTTTTATATCATTTCGCGCAAATATTTCCTGCCATTTGAAGGGTGACGTCTCAGCTGTCATTTTAATACAATTTTGTTATCATCGGTTAGTCAGTGGTGCCCAACCCGTAGCTCGCGAGCAACGTGTTGCTCGCGACACCTTTTGATGTGACTCGCGACAACTTTTGATGTGCCTAATTTTATTTAACATCTTACAAATTTTTATTGTTTGTGCATTAAAACGTTTAAAATTAAAATATTAAAATCAATATATATTAGGTAGTATGTGGCTCGCCTTAAGTTTTTAAATTCTAAATTGGCTCGAGCCCAGTTAAAATTTCAAAGAAGACGGAAAATAAAAAACGTTTTCTTTAGATTATGCTATTTTACTACAAAAAAAAAGTAAAAGCGCTTAAAAAATATGTGGACAAAATTGTGCCGTATTTACAGGCTGGTCCACTTTTTTATAGCAGAATTTTCACAGAAGATACAAAAAATCATTTTAAAGCAAATATTCCATATCAACATGGGCCCATAAACGCATCATTTTAAAGATACAGGGTGTTGAAATTTTCGAAAAAATATCGATAATTTTTAACCGTTTCTCAACCAGTAGATACATTTAAACCAACGTTGGTATTAGGGTTTCTCATATTTGACCATTTGGCTTGTCCGGATTCCAGAAAGAAATCGGCCTTTGTCCCGGGATTTCCCGGGATCCCGGGATGTAATAAATTATGTCAATATTTTTAAATAAATAACCCAAAAAATTAAGGGAGCGGTTTATTACTTAAAAACAACTCCAAGTCATATATGTAATACATTTAGCTCCATGATTATTACAAATAATTTAATAACATTGGTGAGAGAAACATACATTTGGGAATTATAACCTTTCTATTGCAATTTTATATTTATGAATACAATAATATAATTTTTACAATGAATTTTTGTTATGTGACTTAAGAAAACAAAGGTGATCTGTGCTTCAGTCAATTAGTGTTTTTCTTAATTTATTAACAAAAAGTCCTGCTGCATAAAATGCTCTCTAAGTCTCTATTGATGTAGGTGAAATTGTCTTGAGAGCATCTAGCAGCAAAGAAACATCGTTATTATCAATAAAATTTCAATTATAAGCTATTTTGCTTTGAATTATCAGCGTACACAAAAATGAAACTGTAAAAGTATTTTGAAGAAATTAACTTTGTAATGGAGACAGGGCTTCTTTGCGCCATACTAAAAGAGAAAAATTATTTTGAAGTTTTTCCATAATTTACTTTTAGTAAAGACATTTTAAGCATAGAATTCTGATAAGTTATAATAGTATTACAAAGATCTTAGCACAAAATAAACGAAAACAACACTTTTTTAAAATCCCGTTAATTCCCGGGACAAAAAGCATTTCCCGGGAAATATAAAATAGCTTAAAATGGACCGGGATCCCGGGTTCCCGGGTTCCCGGGTTTCCGGGATCCCGGGAAAGAAACCTTAGTTGGTATACAGCACCAGCTTACAGGTTACCACATTTGCTGAAAATGTCAAGCCCCACCAGCAACCATTGGCGGTGTTGTGGGGGTTCGATTTCAATATTTGATTTATTTTACTATTCTCGAGAAAAATTGGCTCCTAAGTTAGATCTAAAAATATCGCGAAAAGAAGAAAATTACAAGTTGCAGAGTAAATCATTAATCGTTAATTTTGCGGCACTTCTTTCTTCATTATTAGGTGTGGTAAGGTGGTGCTGTATACCAAAATTGGTGTAAATATATTTACTGCTTGGAAAACGGTTAAAAATTATCAATATGTTTTCGATAATTTCATCACCCTTTATCTTTAAAATGAAGCGTTTATGGACATTAAAAGAAGGGTATTTTGAAAGAGAAGGGTTGATCTCGTCCTCAAATTAATAAAAAGTAGAGAAAAGGATCTATAAGTGCTATACCTGGTAAGAAAATAGGAAAACACGAAGTTGGGCATTGACAAATACTTTCAGGTAAGAGCAGGCGTTGTTAAAAACCAAATTGCGTTGCAGCGCGTAAGTAATGTGTAGAAATGTGTATTTATGTTTTACACCCAAGTCTAGTTGTGTTGTAGAATCCCATTCCAATTACATTCTCTGTTATGATCAAAATGTAGCTATGGTAACCTACACGTTTTTTGCAATAAAATTGTTGCAATTATTATTTTTATATTTAAAAAGTCATATAAGTATCTTAAAAAATGCAGCCTATATATCTACTATGGATTTGAATTATCATTCTGCCTAAATTATTAATCGCAGAGTTATATATGCAAGAATGAAAACTCGTGTTTTAAATTCGTGCCATAAATATTCTACGCAAATCGTAATATCAATTAGCCTAAGTTTTATTTGATTGCATGTTTGTTTGGCTTGCACAACACATTTAAAAGCAATTTGTGCTTGTTTGTTCATTGAAAACTTTTTCCAAACTCAAACACAGCGTATACAGTGCACAATTTTGCATTCATTTAGCCTTCGTCGATTGGTCATGCAGATTGCGACCTTTTCAGTTCCAGCAGTGTTGACACAGGACAGTTATAATAGTGGGCGACTACATCAGCAAAGTGCTAAAAGATTAAAAGTCCTGGGTATTTTGTATCTGCATTAAAACCAAGGGTGGTACTATTAATTTTTTTTAAAGCAGAATGTCAAAATGGCAAAATAAATAATTATGATAACCCATGTAAGATTGTACAGAGACTAACAACAAACTTAGTTTTTAGTCAAAGCAAACTATGATTTGCATTAACAGAATTGTAACTGTCACTTACCACACTACCTTAGCGATATTAAAACAAATACACTTCTAAATCTTATACACTATAAAGATATATTTACTGAACAACTTTTTCCAATCAACAAGTAAGGAAATTGACAATTTTTACCATCTTTGATGTGTCATAACTAGGGATTGCAATCCCGACCAAATTTTACGATCCCGGGATTTCGGGATTGAAGATGTTTTAATCCCGGGATCCCGGGATCCCGGGATTATATACAGGGTGTGTAAAAATTGGCGGAAACGCTACACTTGGCGATGTTCTTCGTAAAATTCCAAGTCGAAAATCTTAATACGAAAATGTTGTACTATGCTTGCTGTGTCTGCAAGAGATCCTCAAAGTTTTGACATTTAGTCCTTTAATAAGCGTTATTATTTAATATTTGCAAATGAAAAAGCTGCAATTTGGAATAAAAATAAATTTCGAGTAGTATTTTTTCCTAGATATTGTGTTCTTCCTTTCCAAAATTGGTGTTGAAAATATGTAAATCACTGATTTGAATGAAAATAATACATATGGCAACATTGTCATTAGCTGTCATCTCTGTTTTTTTCGTAGTTATTTCTAGTTTGTGTTTTACGATGCCAAAAAGTTTGCAGCTATGTTTACGAACTGAAGGCTTTCAGTCCGAACAAAAATTGTTAATACCTAAGTAAAAATTGCTGATAAAAAAATGTCCAAACGCAAATCAATGTATGCAATCAATGTTGCCAATTTTTTTTTCTTTAAATGGTTTCTGAGGCCATAGGAAGCATGGTACAACATTTTTGTATCAAGATTTTCGAGTTAGAATTTTACGAAGAACATCGTCACGTGTAGCGCTTCCGCCAATTTATACACACCCTGTATAATGTTAAATATTTGCTTAAAAACAGAAGCTAATGCAGTGTATACATTTTTTTTAGAATTACATAATTATTGAATGATTTAGTACCTAATTACTATTTATTTTTATTAACTTTTTATTTAATTTGTTTCCTCTATAACTTCTGTTAAGTTGTTTTAATTATATCATAGGTGTAAAGATGTTAACAATAATTTAAAAATATATATATATATATATACCTACCGTATTATGTTTTATTATTATAGAAATAATCGAATTACTAGATATAACATTTGAATAAATGAAATATATTTGAATAAACTTATTATACATTAGAATCCATAATTACATAAACATAAATTTGCTGAAACTGTTGAAAACTCAAACAAAGCACCACTTTAATTCACTAAAAATTTAAAAAATAGACTGTTTTATAAGTAACAAAAATAAAAGAAAAAGTAGATACCAACTATGAGCAATTTTTTTACAAAATAATGTACTTGTAGTTAAATTTTTTAAATCCCGAAAATCCCGGGATTCCACATTTAAAATCCCGGTATTTTCGGGACGAAAAAGCGACCGGGATCCCGGGATCCCGGGATCCCGAATCCCGGGATTGCAATCCCTAGTCATAACCTTTTGTAAAAAAACTAAAAGCCTCACTAAGTTGCTGTATGTAAAGTTCTTTTTAGACTATACTAATTTGTAACTATTTTTTCAAAGTACCATGTCCAAGCTTTCACTGTCAATATGTTATTATTTTTAATTTATTTGTTACGGCGTAACTTTTTTCCATTGTTCTGACAACTGTAAGATATCTCTCGTACAATAGCTGGGACTTGTTAGCAAAAAACGAATCCAAATGGTTTTGGCAGGAGTTAAAATCTGGTATATTCACACCATTTTTTGAGTTCGGTAAACCTCTAAGTAAATGAAGGATCAAAGATGGAATATCTAGACCAAAGCATTTCAGAGAAGTTACAACAATTTTTGCCAAGTGTTCATAGAATGTGCATGTGGCGCGGTATTGTCATGGAAGAACACAATGTCCTTTCTATTGGCCAGTTCTGACCTCTTTCTGTCAACTGCTTTCTCAAGTTTGGTTAGTTGGATGCAGTACTTTGTGTAATCTATAGTTTGGTTGGGATGCAGCAGCTGGAAGTGAACAATATCTTTCCAATCCCACTAGACACCCAAATTTCTTATGGTGCAATCCAGCTGTTGCAAGGTTGCAACCGGCTATGCTAGCTCACCTCGCTTTGACAATATTTTTTTTGTACTGAATCCACTTTTAATAGAAAAAAAACTAGTGTTTCCTCTAATTTTTACAAATTTGCTAATAAACTGTAGTCCACCAATTACTTTACAAGACGAAGATTTGCTTTCATTTGTGGCGCCTTACTTTCTATCGCCTTTATAACGTTTATAACCCGCTATAGAAGGTATTTAAAGCTTAAATCGACATTAGGACCACTTCTTTGCCTTTTAACTCGGCTTATAGTAATTTCCTTTGTTAAAACGAATACAACAAATTCATTCTCCAGAATTAGTTCAGTTTGTATTGCATCAATTTGCTTTTGTAAGTATAACACGATAAAAACTTTATTTCAGTGATATTTTCTTTTGAAATTAAATTCTGTTCCATCGCAGCATTCTGCTAATTTAATTTAACGATCGAATATTTGGTTTTCCTCGATTTATAAACTGCGTCTTTTTCGTAATACAACTTGACGTTGAAGATAAGTTAAAGTGAGTAAATTATTGTTGCCATTTCGTACCTTTTTTTTGTTCTACTTGACTAAATCACTAATGAGATTTATCATTTATCTGCTGTTTGAAAAGCGAACCCCTGCGAGTCTAATTACTGCTCGGTGATGGGGGAAGAAGCAGACGTATAAAGGAAATTGTAACTTTGTTTTGAGAATTAACTTAAATTATTTAAAAATTGTAAAAGCCTGCTAATTGAATTTTGTGAAGTAATGCATGTTTTTCGTTGTTTATTATGGAAATTGCGGTTCCTACAAAACGCAATTTTTCGTTACAACAGGTGGAATGGCTTTATAAGATTTGTTGTTAAAGAGCTGTAAAAAAAAGTGAAGTAAAAAGGTTTTGAAAGAGGTAGAGTAGATATGTAATAATAAAATCTAATACATTTAAAAAAAACGGCATTTTTACACGCGAATCTTAACATAAATTAATAAATTCAGAACGTAAGACATAGTACGCAATATAAAATTTAAAATTTTTAATTTGATATACAAAGGAATACTGCCTCAATACAATAAACCAGGGACTGAGAACGGAACGAAAACGAAAACGTTAAACGAAATTAACCGAATTTTTTTTAAGAACGAAAACGAAACCGAAAACGAAAATATTATTTTTCGTTCAAGAACGAAAACAAAATAAATATTTTCCAAAACCGGTTTTAACCGGTTTTGTCGCTATTTCAATTTTATTTGTTAAGCACATACGCGAATTTACCTACTGTGCTGGGGAGACTCCACGAGGCAGTAAAAAATCTCACTTGAAATAAGTGAGCTTCACTTTTCTCCATATATTTACGTGAATATGTATTAACAACTTTATTGTTTATACTTACAATTTCGTGTAACACACTTAACGGTACAGATATTCTCTATTTCTAATTTGTGTATGTTTTATTGGCGTTTAGACATAATAATAGTAAAATTTATTCTTACTTCGAAAAAGACTAATGTAAAAGAAGTTTTATTGGAAGATGTGTTGCTAGTAAGATTTAACGGAATGTGAAAATGTATATTGTATGGTATGTACAAACTATAAATTTAAAGTATATTTTAAGTTAATATAAGTTTTTTTTTTAATATCTTTTTTATTTATAACATTTAGTTAATTATCCACTTGAATTCATTCTTTTGTCTTTTTAAATAATTACAGCAGGATCTTATTTAATTCAAATGCATAGATTTTTAGTACTAAAACAAATTTAAAACAGCACTTGCTATATTTTCATATTTTTAGGTAAAGATCGTGTGTCTAATTTAACCTAATCACGTTGTTTTTGCACCTTACGGGTGTTAAACTTAATAAAATGGTTAAATGTTAAAGTGTTTAACGATTTGGTAAATTTAATATAGCGATGGTTCGCCAGTCTAAAATATGCTGTCCGTGAGCATCAAACCCCATCGTCATCGTTTATATTTTAGCTGAGACGCAAATATTGTTATCGTATTTATAGAGGGCTGTGGTTACTAGAAAAAAAATTGATTTTTTGACGACAAAAAAAATATTGTAAAACCGGTTTTAACCGTTATTATTTCGGTTCACGAAAACGAAAAAAAAAATTTTTCGGTTAGAACGAAAAGAACGAAAACGATATATTTAGTTTTCGTTCCGAACAGAAACGAACGGAGATTTTTTTGTTTTTAGTCCCTGCAATAAACTATCTAAGACTTTTTATTATACTGAAGGCAACACCACAAACCATAAGGTGTGTGTGGCTATCATTTTAGGTTTTAATCTATCGAGTGTCGTGAGACGATAAAATAGACACTAGACAGACGTAAGAATTAGAATTAAGTAGGAAAATTCCTACATAGGATTTCGAAAATATTAAATTATTCTAATGGATTACACATACTTTGGCATTTTTCCGGTGACAAGTTTAGTTTGATATTGTATTAAAGTATACATACGTATAAGAATTAAATACATTGAATATTTTTGGTGCAACATAAATAAAAGATCTTTGGCCAACTTTTTTGTTACTTCGATATGATGTAGCAAAAAAGTGGCCTTTTTGTGTTATAATATTTTACTGGTATAGTAATTAAAGATTCAGATTTTTTATGTGATAACAAACATTTAATAAGTGAAGTTTAGTAACAGAAAATAAATTAGTTTCAATGCCATGGTTTATTATATAAAGTCTTAATAATAATTTTATGGGAGATGTTTAAGTTGTTTATATAATTGTCAGCTGCATTACCCTATCCTATAATTCCGGGAGTTAAAAGAGATTGTTCCAATGCAAAGTAAAAAGTACGGAAGGTTAGAATAGATAGCATTGTTCCGAATTTTTTGAACAGGTATATTGTTTTTTTAACTCGCGGGTACATAGATTATTAGTGTGTATGTCCCACCTTATAAATTTATCGATTGTAACTCCTAGATATTTTACAGGGTTTACACAAGTTATTAGACAAGTACAGTCACAGTTATTTGTAAGATTACATTTATTATTATGAATTTTAGTATTCTCCCAATTTAGTTGATGGTTTTATATATAGTAAATCTAATAAAATAACTTTTTTTATAATTAATATTAGTGTCCAACCATTGTTTAATAAACTTAAGGTCCTGCACGGCCATATTCTCAACTTCAGCCCATATACTTGCCCCAAGGAACAGAACAGTGCCATCTGTGTATGGTATACTATAAGAGAAAACGCTTTTACATAGGCAAATATACCTATAAAAACCTTGCTTTTGTTATTTAAACTAATAATTATATTAATTTTGATGGTAATTTTATCAAATTTTAATAATAATTTATCTATTTTTTATTGCCAACCTTTTTTAAAAGGTATTTAAATGTTTTTAGGTGATTCTCTACCAAATGTTAAAAATAAGTGTTACAGAAGCAGAAACATTACATTGTTTTAGGACAAATATCTACAATAATTTTCGTTCAAAAAGTCAGTCTTTAATTTAAATAACTTTTACAAAAAAACATTTAAAGCTGTTTACGATTACAAAAATGTATGAAAATTTAAGCTAATATTTGACTCGCAATTTCTTTAACAATCATTACTATTATGGTATATGGAAATGTTATGCTAAACAGAAGCGCAAATACATTAATTTTGAAGATAGCACAATGATAGATTTGCTTTCCTATACACCACCAAATTATCACAGTTATTTTAAAATATAAAACAAAGTGAAATGTTCGAAGACTTATTCACTTTTATTAATGACATTGATTCAATACATAAATAAGTTTGTTTATAAAATACGTTATATAAATTACTTTTACTTATATTTCAAAATGTACTGATGAATTTACTTATTACTTATGTATTTTATGAATAATTGTCTTAAAAAAAAAAACATGAATTAACTTACAATGAAACACATTTTGTAAGTTACTTTTATTAAACACTAGCGTAGTTACCCGGCTTCGCTCGGTGAATTTTTTTATCAATCACAGACTACTCGCGCTTCGCGCTCGCGCCCGGTGGACGTTTTTATTTAACTCGAAAGTGGAATTGTTTGGTACGCACTTGTCGGGAAGAGCGAGACGATTCCGAATCGGTACGACACATGTGCGAAAAGGTCGAATCGGAGAAGGTTCGAGCGTTTAAATGTTACGTCAAATTGTCAAATTTTGACGAAATTTTTGCTCCAGACGACCCGATTTAAGTGTTGCGTGTAAGATTTTGGCACGTTTTCCTCAATATCTTTTCCGGACGATTTTTTTTGGGAATTCTTATATAGCCTATCTTTTACCCATGGTCCTATAGATTGTCTGTGCCAAATTTGGTCAGGATCGGATGAATGGTATAGGAATGCATAAGGGACAAACAAACAAACATACATTCATTTTTATATACACGGTGTGTAAAAATTGGCGGAAACGCTACACGGGGCGATGTTCTTCGTAAAATTCTTAGTCGAAAATCTTAATACGAAAATGTTGTACCACGCTTGCTGTGTCTGCAAGAGGTCCTCAAAGCTTTGACATTTAGTCCTTTAATAGGCGTTATTAATTTTAATACTTGCAAATGAAAAAGCTGCAATTTGGAATAAAAATAGATTTCGAATAGTATTTTTTCCTAGATATTGTGTTCTTCCTTTCAAAAATTGGTGTTGTAAATATGTAAATCACTGATTTTAATGACAGTAATACATATGGCAACATTGTCCTTAGCTGTCATCTCTGTTTTTCTCGTAATTATTTCTTGTTTGTGTTTTACGATACCCAAACGTTTGCAGCTATGTTTACGAACTGAAGGCTTTCAGTTCGAACAAAAATTGTAAATAACTAAGTAAAAATTGCTGATAAAAAAATGTCCAAACGCAAATGAATGTATGCAATGTTGCCAATTTTTTTTTCTTTAAATGGTTTCTGAGGCCATAGGAAGCATGGTACAACATTTTTGTATCAAGATTTTCGACTTAGAATTTTACGAAGAACATCGTCACCTGTAGCGCTTCCGCCAATTTATACACACCCTGTATATAGATAACGAAGTTGGTTACCATAGCAACGAAACAACAGTAAGAAACAAAATAAATTGAGTAGTACGTTGAAAAGTGCAGAAATAAAGTAACTTATTTTATTACAAAAATATTTTGATGAAGTCAACAATTTTGAAAATGTAAGCGTAATGCGTTACTTTATTGACACCCTGTGGTCAATTTTACTTTAAAACAAAAAAAGTTCAGAAAAAAGCCTGATAGGTTTGTATAAATGAATGTGCATATGGGGAATATCAATTCTCTCTGTTCAACCCCTCGCTACGCCTTTGTAACAGAAAATAGGTGTTTTATATAAGCAAAAAGTGGGTTTTAATCTTTATAAGTATGTTTTCTAGTACTTCCTGTTTATCTGAAAATAATAACACTGACTAATACTGTAGACTTAAGAATGTAATTGTCCGCCTCATAATTTTAAGGATATGTAGAAATTTGTAGACAAAAATGTATTTCAGGAAATGCGAAACGTGGCTTTTGTTTGTATGAAAACACTTTAACTTTGGTACATCCGTTTGGGAAAACGTTTCCGAACACTTAGTTAAATAATTACCTAGTGTCACGAAACGCAGCTAAAACCATGGACCAGCGCATTCCAAAATGTTCCTAATAATGTTCTCAAATTCAGTCGATTTAATTGCATAGAGCAAATAATGTACATTTTTATGGCAATACAAATGTGAACGTCAACAATTGCAAACCAGAATTGAAACAATCTTCTTTTATAATTTAAGCAATAAAAAATATTCAGCGATATTTGAGGCTAAGGTTATATTGCCTTGTAGAAAATAAAACAAAAAATAAAATTCATTTATGATGGAAAAAAATATATATTACTTATACAGCGTGTGTATAAATTGGCGGAAGCGCTACACGTGGCGATGTTGTTCGTAAAATTTTAAGTCGAAAATCTTAATACAAAAATGTTGTGACATGCTTCGTATGGCCTCAGGAACCATTTAAAAAAATTGGCAACATTGCATCTATTGATTTGCATTTGGACATGTTTTTATCAGCAATTTTTACTTAGGTATTTATTATATTTGTTCGAACTGAAAGCTTTCAGTTCGTCAACATAGCTGCAATCTTTAAGGTATCATTTGCATTACTCGCTCCAATTTTTTTGGTTTATTTGTAAAACTGCCGTATTAATTCTATTTCTAACTTCTTCGGCATTTGGCGGAGTTGCATAAACTTTTTGTTTAATAAATCCCCAAATCAAAGAAATCTAGTGGATTGAGATCGGAAGATCACGCAGGCCATGAGATTGGCCTGCCACGACCAATCCATCTGTTTGGAAAGTTTTCCTCCAACCACTCTCTTACATTTCGGGCAAAATGAGCAGGAGCTCCACCATGCATGAACAGCATATTGGGTCATATGTTCAACAGCATATCGTCAATGACTAGGGTTGCCAACACTATCATTTTGACCCGAAGACTTCGGGTTTGGCTATCAATCTTCGGGCTTCGGGTTTATAATCAAATTCTTCGGGTTACCCAGGGTTCATACTCATGTACGCGCTATTCATTGGCGATTCTACCCCAGCGACTAAAAGTAGAAACAAATTATTATCCCGTTACGTCATCTCACGTGAGCTCAAGCTTTCATCAAATGTGTAAGAGTGAGTTAAACAATAAAAATCTATTGTTTATCTCGCACATTTGATGCAATTGTGAGCTCACGTAAGTTGACGTGACGTGATAATAATGTGTTTCTACCTTGATGGTCGGCGTCAGCCGGCGAGCTCAATTCTTATTTCATTATACCGTTTGAATTGAAACAGTCGCTTGGTATTCAGCATTTAAATTTAGTAAAAGCTGGACTTGCAATAAGAATTAATTTCGATATTCACTGCGAAAAATTTTACCCTTATTTAAAAGCTCCAGAACAGACATCGTTGGTAGAAAGTGCACAATGTGATAAAAAATAGAATTCCAGAAATATAATTTCAGGAAGGATGATACCTTGCCAGGGCGAGAAACCGGTTACAAAAAAAAACTGTCAACCGCTATTTTTTGTCTATAAAAGTGATTTTTTAACCGAAACCGTTATTTTTAATGGCAAAAAATGGTAACCTTTTACCAAAGTAATTAAAAACCGGGTTTTTTAACATATTTTTTTAATAAAAATTACTTAAAAAATACAGAATCTGTATTAAATGTGATAAGTTTACCAAAAGTCATTACTGAACGCTTGATTGTATAAATAGATAATTTCTTTTTATACTTTGCATTCCAAATTTAAATAATGTCAAAAACCGGTTTTTTAACCGGTCTTTAAAAATCGGTTTATAAGTTAAATAGTTTTTTTTTTTTTACAGAAAACCGGTTTATTACGAAAAAAACTGTTTTTTAGACAAAAAAAAAACCGTTATAAAAATAAAGTCCTTGCTTTCGGTTAACCGTTAACCAATTTTTTTTTCGGTTTCGAGCATTGCAGAAGTTTGTTTTATAATTTTTGGAATATCTCTAAACTGTTAAAAACTATTTCACACAAAAAAAATTCACCGCTTCCCCCCCAAATTATTTTTCTTCGGGTCAGCATCGGCCCAATGTTGGCAACCCTATCAATGACTTGTTCCAAAACGTTAAGATATTCAGCAGCATCAATACGGTTTCGAAGGTAAATTGGTCCAATAACCCTGTGGTTTATTATGCCCAACCAAACATTAACAGAAAAGCTTCTTTGGTGAGCACATTCACGAAATTTATCAGCCCAATAGTGCGTATTGTGAATATTAAAAGAACATTCTTTAAAATATTACACTTTTGGATTTCAACGAACATTTACAATCTAAAAGGCTCTTATGCGTCTAAAAATAAAAGGATTTGTATAATTTGCAATTAAATTTCAAGTGATACAGAACTTTAAAAGATGTTCCATATTTACCAATTCTTAAATGACGGTGAACATTTGTTTGAATGTTTGATTAATAATTTCTACATTAATAGAAATCTATTGAAATGTAGGCACTTGAATTCACGTAACGAATTTAAACATATGACTGGCAGTCATGCTTCTTCTGAACTGATTTACTCTGACTGCATATGCAGACGTGTCCCAGTTTATCACTCCAAAATGACTGCATATGCAACCGCTGTCCGCGAAGGTATTAAACAAAAAACAAACCAGATCAAAATTACACTTATAACAATCCTAAGGTATCATTATGTTTGCTAAATAGTAGGATTTTCAGTTTCACAGCATAAATTTATAGCTTCATTCAAGACTGTCATAAATTATCTACCAAATGACCCTTGTGCATTAATAAATTCTTTTAATGTTGCCTTTAAGCCGCTGGAAGGTGCTACTTTTAAATTAGCAACGCTTTGCCTCTGGCATCGGGAGATGTTGCCAAGCAACACGTTTCCGTGGTAACACGACAAAATTATTGCGAAATAATCAGTGCCCTTGGGTCATTATTTATAATAATAACTTTTTAAGAGCTTTACTTTTAGTGCCAAGCAATGTATAAGTTTATGTGTATAAAAATTGTTGTAGAATTCATTCAACTTAATTATTAGAAATTGCACGAATTTTGGCGGTAACACTCAAAGTTATTTAGGCGATTTTTTTTACCATGTTGTCAATTATATCCTTGAAAATTATATGAAACACATCAAAATACATACGTTTCTTAACATGCTCCTCTAAGGATGTAATTATTTAAACTGTTAAAATCAATATTTGTTGATTCAAATCCTATTTTAAAATCTACAGTTTACTGTAATTAGTAAAATGCCATTAGAGCGAATTTAGTTCGGTGCACGTATAATTTGTTGACAAAACTGATTTAAATTCCAGCTGTCACATTCTGCTCCCTAGTGATCTCTTTCATATCTACCTTGTTAAAACTTTGACAAACTTTGGATGGTCGCGAAAGTTCAGAATCATGACTCCGTCGCAAACTTCTATTTCAAAAGCAATTCACCTCCAACTAAATGCTCCAAAATTTGCAATAATAGCAGAAAACATAATTGGGGTTGTGGACAATTTACTATAATTGCGATAAATTAGGTTTGTTATTTGATATATTTAATTAAAAATTATTGCCAGCAAATATAGAAAACTATTTTTACTTTATTCAGTTACATTTTAAAGGTTTGTATTTTAATTTTTTAATATTAATTTTTAAATAGAATTCTCATTTTATCACATTGCATTTTTAATCACCCACCAATGAATCTGTGATTGGAAATTGGAAGAGCAATTGCCTCTCACAAAATAATATTTGATATTAAAACTACAGCGACCACTATTGCTCCACGAAAGTAATTTGCACAACTTTTCATTTAAAACTTCCATTCCGTTGTCATGACGAACACCAAGCGAGAATGAGTTTTTTTTTTGCTTATTGCTCTACGAAATTGATAATTATACATTGCACATCTGTCATATAGCTCTCTAATTAACATTGTATAAAAACTGTCTGTAAAAATCAGTTATTAGTGTCATTAAAAAGAATGTTTCAAAATCGAGACTACCAAAAATCGGTTTTATTGTGTCTAACGAAAATTTTGAAATCATTTGCCTTAGAGTGTTAGTAAATTTAACATTTGTGGAACACACACATTTTAGTTAACCCCACGTTGGTCACAATATGATTTGTGAGATACACAACATCCTTTTTGTATTATAACTTTATTATATTTAGTCATCTGTATGACTATCTTCGCTTTACCCTGCTCTATTTTAACGACTTAAACGTTAGTTAAAAATTTGCCATCCTGCAGGTCTTAGCACATTCAGTCAAATAATCTGAGATATACATTACGACCAATGACGCGATAATTTAAAAGTAATTTTTTTTTCTTTGGTATGTCAAGTTGTAATTTATGATAATTACGGGTTATCAGCGAAAACCCGAAATGATAAGGTTTTACAATCAGAAAAATCTGGTGTGAATATGGTTGATAGTGAGTGTGAAAGTTAAAATGATACCCAGAACACTAGGCGTTAGCCGTTGGTAAAATCTATTTATTGTATTGTATTTAAAAATATATTTTATGTAACTATACACATTTCTGAATAAAAAACAATTAATCAAAAGCTTTATTCTCCATTTATGTTGGTTTGTTATGAACAAAATATGTCGATGACAGGGAAAAATTAAAGCAGGGGTGCCCAACTTTTAGCTTCCGTGAGCCACAATGGAAAAACAACGAGTTGTTTTGGGCCACACATAAAATGCACTAACACTAACGATGCAACGATAGCGATTAAGGAAAAAAAAACGTAAAATATACGGGGTGTTTCGTAAAGAAATGAGAAAAAATCGGGAGGTGATTCATTATCGAAAATTAAGTGGGATCTTTTATATATTTTTTTTTCCTTAGGCGTCACCTCTCGGAGTTACACCTCCCTAAAGGGGAGCGGTGAAAGTAGTTTTTGATTTTATTTTTCTAATTTGAATTAATGTGGGTAAATAATATTTGCTAGATGTTTTATGCTTATCAAAAGGTTTCCCATACTAATACTTTCAATCATCTCCCAATTTCACAGGGGGCTGAAAAATGTGACTCCTGGGTTCTGTTTCTCGAAACTTACAAGCCTTGTAATACAAGTCCGTAGCTTAGCTTCACGTGTAGTTTCCATGGAAACCCCACGAACTTTTTGGGGGGTTAAAATTTTTCAATTTATAATTATTTTTTTTTTAAGTTTTATAACTTTTTGTGTTTTTCAACTTCCGCCATATTGAAAATATTTTCAATAAACAGATCAGATGCCATTATGGTCATAACCAAAATTTCAGTTCCATAGATCCATAACCCTTTTTCATTCTTCATATATTTTTAGGTCTTGGTCTCAATCAATCACCCTGTATAACTAACGCGCCAGCTCTCCGATAAAATTGTCTATCAATTAATTAAGGATCACAAATTTACTTTTAAGTAACATGAGCCGAAACAACTGCCAAAAAGGGTAGCCAAAGTCGTTTCTACGGTACTGTGCGGCTGTTTAGCCGCGGGGACTTGCTGAAGCTGCGACGGTACCACCGCGCGACTTGCTGAAGTCCTAGGTATGATCACCTTGATCGAGGTGTGATCGAGGTGATCATGGGGATTGCGACTAGCGCTGAGCAGCTAATTAGCAGTGACCAGTTAATTAGTTGCCTGCCACGCTGTCAACCCCCGTGACATGTGATGGTCTCGAACCAGAACATACACAAGTGAGCGTGCTTAACGAGACACTCCGATCGCATTCCGAGAAACATCGGACTACCCTATAAATGATGAAATGGAAATTAGTAATATACCCGCACTTACAATCTATTCGGTTGCGAGAGGTAAGAAATTTTTGCTTTTGTTTATAATCAAACGCAAAACTAAATTAAATTTTTATCACATTTTTATTCTTACTGACCTATTTTTAAAAAAAGTGTAGAACGATTTTTAAATGAATCTACCTGTTAAATTTTTCCACTAAAATATATATAGTCAAAAGTAAAAGTAAATTACATTAGATTTAAAGCTAAAAGATATTAAGTTTTAATAAAAAAATTTGGCAATCTTAAAAAATATTAACCATGTTTGTATTCTCAATAAATTATTAATTTAAAACCCTTTAACTAAATCTCAATAATTTATTTGCAGGGTGTTTCTTAAATATTACGAATTCTGGAGGTAATTCCTTATCGAAAATTAAGGGAGGTCTTTCATATAAAATTATTTCCTTAGACGTCTCTTTTCGGAGTTACACCCCATGCTAGAAAAGTTTGTCTGGGACACCCTCCATAAAAACAAAAACAACTTCGCATATTTCACTGTTGTATTGCACTTTTTTTTTTTTAGGTTGTAGTCAAATAGATAAAAACACATCTGCCTTACACTTTAATAAATCTCAATGTAAATATTAAACTCCTTTTTTACTCTATGAGTTAGGTCATTTGGCTTATTCCTCCTTCACGATTTCCCTGCACTTTTTTTGTTGGTCAATCTATGGTCTCCTACAGCCTACACCCTAGCTTATTATTCAAAATTAGTTGTAATAGTCGGCATTCCATTCATGCATTTTTTCTAGATGTTTTTGCATATAGATAGGTATAAAAATGTGTTAAAATTCTTTCACTTACAGCATAAATGTTCAACTCGTTTCTTATATTTTGGTTTCTAATTCTGTCTAATCTTGTACACTACTTTATTCAAAATCTTACTTGTATTGTTTTGATATACTTTTTAAAATTATTTGTGCATTTAAAAATACTACATACACTTTTTTTCGTCATATTTATACGCTGTATTTTCTATTGTTTATAATTTTCAAATAGTTCTTCTAATCTTCTAAATAAACTTTTATCCTGACAGTAAAAAATGTATGCAAAAATACCCCTAAGTTACATTTTCCAGTATGTAGGTTTACATAGGAATTATCACAAAAACAATGTACATGCTTTATTTCATTCGTTTAACGGTATAAATACAAAGTTTTAGTAAACTTTACACGCATTTTACGGGGTGGAGGTAATATTACAATAAAATGACTGTAAAATAACTCGATGTTTACAGTCTTACTTGGGCTTAAAAATAAATATTCGACTTTAGGTGAAGTCGTAACACATCAAAATGCCACAAAAGCTAAATTTTTCCTTTAATTATAAGCTGTTACTTCGTCAGTAACAATCTTATATATCTTAGTTTATGTAGATCGGATAGTCCAGAAAATGCCGATACAACTCTGGTTTATTAAACATTCCTGAGTAGGGGAGAGTGGCCTAAAATGATCCCCCTAACACCAAAATAGTTCTAAAATGTAGAAAAAGATTCAAAAATAATCGAGACTTTTTTTATTAAATCCTGTAAACCTTGGACTACAAAATTCATATATCCATTTTGTTTGAGAAAAACAAATAATATATATTTTTTAATATAATAGGAAACTATGCAAAAGGATCATTTTACCCTCACAGGTAGGGCAAAATGATCCCCAGTGAAGGGTAAAATGATCACAGAATGATTTAGTAGACTACTATATAAAACACTACTCAAACACCCTTCTACGAACTTAAGGGGCCACAGCACAGTAATCGCAGGTGTATCCTCAAGTCCAGCACACTCTTCATATGCTCAGCGCTTGCACTTAACACACTGTGCCTATCCTTCTCCCGCAGAAGATCTTGGAAACGTTTCAAAACAAATAAGGCATTCTACATCCTCTTCTACATACATTCTACATACACTTTTGACTCACTCTCATCTTCGTCTTCCTTCTTTCTTTTGCAGTCTTTGCCTTTTGCTAGACTTTGCGTTGGGGGATTTTGCCCGAAAGTGGATAATTAGACTCAAGTCAAATTAGCAACATGTTGGACGTGCCTGAATTTTTCACAAACACGTCGAATTATAGACAAAAGGATGTATTTATGAAAAATATATTACAATTTAGCATTCCTATGCCTTTCAAGATATTTTTAGTATAGCTGCCATGGCCTTACCTTAAATCACGATGTATAAAAACCACATTTTCTTGTTTACTGTCTACTTGCAATATCTTACCCTCACTTTCGATAGTCTAACTGACACAAGCGACTCAATTAGTGATAGTGACATGTTAAATTTATAGATAAAAGGATTAGTACTAAAATTAAAGTGTGGCGATCATTTTGCCCGCAGGGATCATTTTAGGCCACTCTCCCCTACTCTTCTGTCTAATAGCGTGGCCTTGTATCTCGAGACACAACTGCTATCTGCACATTTTAGCAACATTTCGGACTACATTTTAAGAGTTTTTATTGAATTTTAGGTAACATGTGTTTGATAAGCGTTGAAGCCGTTCAAGATGTCTTTCAAAGTTTGTCGTTATACAGTGTAGTTGTATTACAGTATATTACAAAACGACTGTTACAATTATTGTAATTTTGTGTTATTGTGGGTCACCAAAAAATATAATTTTTGATTATTAATTCATTGTAAGTAAATGGAATAGTATAAGATCAGTTTTAGTATGCTTTTTATTTCGCTAACTGGTTCTCTATGAAATTTTATGTATTAATAAAGAAATTTGTGGCCTTTACTAGTTTAAAAAGATCAATTAAGTTATTAGTTTAAATCTCTATGAAAATACGAATCTAAACGGATGTTGTTGGTGAAGAAAAAAGTGTTTAACTATATTGTAGATTACACTTAAAACTATGTGTTTTTGTGTTTAAAAACTAAAAACTACTTTTTGTTTTGGGTAGGTGTGAAGAGTGCGAAGTTAGGATTTGTTTATTTTTTGGTGAGTAATTTTTTTACTATTAGGTCGGTTTTCGAGTTAGGCATTTTCTAAACGAAGTGAAAAGGCGCCCATTTCGTCGATATAATCTAATTTTTAATACTAATCAAATATCACCCAAATATTGGTGTAAATTTATAGATTTTACCATATACGTTACTAAAATACATTAATTTTACCATTTTAATGTAACATTTTCTTGAATAATATGGAATCTATAAATAAAATTGCCTCTCGGAATTTGGAAATTGGATGTAAATTATTAATATTTTTATGTAAAACCACTTTATACATGTTAAGTTATTTTACATCACGTCTGTAAATACCGGGTATAAATGAAGTGTGGTACACCCCCTTTTTTCTTTAGTTTTGATTTTAGATTAATTAAATTTTAGACATAGGTATTATATGTGTAAAAAAACAGTTTTTTTTTTGCTGTTACAACTTACCCCGATTATTGTTACTTTTAGCTCCAACGTTGAGGTTGGAAGTAACAGCTGTCTTACTACGGAAGAAAACAAATTTCTCACATATGCTTTGCGTAACATACGAAATAAATATCTTGGAAGAAAGACAAATGTCCAATCTATCATTAAATCAATTTGGATGTAAAAAACTTCTTATACTTTATGAGAAATTAAATAAAAACTAAAAGATGTTGCTTTCATCCCCGGGCTCCCTTACACTGTACATAAGTAACTGCGACAAAATAAAAACATCGCTGTGGAAACACACAAATGCTTGTTAACGTGTTTGTTCGTCATTGCGGTGGTAGAAAAATGATTACAGTCATTCAATTAAAAATTAATAAAAAATTTTATTGGTTAAAAATTTTTTTGAGCTTATAAAAGTAAACCAAATAGTGCAGTTTTATCAAAAATCGCTTCCTCTTTCCAAAAATGTAAAAATATACAGGTTGTTCCATTTAAAATAACAAAGTTGGAGTCATTTCCGGCGAAACCGGAAGTGAAACAATTATATGCATGTACTTAACAAATCCGGTTTTTTTGCATATATCATGTCTAAAATTTCAAAAATCAAAAGTAAAAAAAGGGGGTGTACTACAGTTTGTTTAATTGAACGTTATTTTGTACCTAACTAATTTTGTAGAAACGATTTTCACAATAATATCACTATACTTATATTAAATTTTTGAAAATTTTATATCCTCCTTTTGTAACAAGTAATTAAAAATGTAAAATTTAGATTAGGACAAAAGGGTTAACGACGATACAACCGCAAGATATGCGGGCCATGAAAAAGGAGAAAAACAAGCAAGAACATTAAACAAAAAGCACAGTAAATTTAATGAAATATGTACCTACCTATCTTGCAAGATTTCTAATTCCAAAATTTATTTATCAGGTAAAGCAGTATATCGCCCTCGATATTGACAAGAAACACCAGACACGACGGTTATATTAAAGTTAAATTGGCATTTCATGTAAAATATAAAAGTTTTTTGTAATTTCTGCAAAACACAAAGTGCTGTTAAATCAATATTGATTCAAGCAAAAAATGAGGCCCGGGACGTAACAATTAATCTTCGTGGATAAACTTTTTATTTTTACTTGAACAAAAGCTGATGCGGGCGAAAACGAAACACAAGGTTGAAACTAAATAATTGGAAATAAGTTGTTACCGCAGTAGGTAAATATTTGTTTCATTACTGAGGACTGAATTTACAATTTTTTTATGCTTTTGTGTGCATTATTGTTTCATTGCTGAAGAACAATTTTTATTTAGTAATAATTGATAAGCTACAGCAGCGATTTCCAAACTGGGAGGCGCGCCTCCCTGGGGAGGCGCGGACTAGCGCAAAAGGAGAAGCGAAAAGTTTGTAAAACTTGTTATAATTCTGTCACTGGCGTTTTATTTTCCAGATATATATTTTTTGTATTATTGTATTGATACATTTTTTACCATTTTTCATGTGTCTGTATTATTTTATGGAATAAAGGGGGGCGCCAAGATTAGTTTTTTTTTTTAAGGGGGGCGTAGTAACATAAAGTTTGGAAACCGCTGAGCTACAGGGTATCTGGCGCCCATAGTGGAAAAAAAATATGGGCGCCCCCTTTTATTCTCTAAATGTGCGTATGTGAAACGGCGGAACGGTGAGAGTAAGTTTTCATTTCTTTCTAAAATTTAAAATAATGTAGAAAAATTACATTTGGTAGATGTTTTTCTTACTAAAAGGTTTGCCACAGTAATAGTTTCAATGATATCCCACCTTCTCAAGGGGCTTAAAAGTGGGACCCCTGTTGTTTTTGTTATCAGAACTTTTGGAGGGTAGAAAGTTTGCAATTTATTATTTTTTTAAGCCTAATTTACTTAGAACCTTTCTAATGTCTTTAGTTTTTTTTGCAAAATCAACAGTTTATGAGGAAAAAATTAAATGAGCGAAAATGCACCATCAAATAATCTAAAATAAAATCTATTTTGGTTGTACATATTAAGTAAAAGTGGCAGGTGTTTTTGGGTTTATTTGGTGGTGCATGTTCACTTATTTTATTTTTTACTTAAAAACTATAGGTTTTATAGGGACAATTAGGGAATATAAAACGTTTTTAAATAAACCAAGTTCAAAAAAAATTAATTCCAAAATGTAAATCATCTTATAAGTTATGATAAAAAAAACCTACAGGGGTTGCACTTTAGACCCTTGTAAAGGTAGGAGGTAATAATAATAATAATAATAATAATATCTAATAATAAGAAATCTTTAGTTAGCTTTTAGCTAATTTTACATTATCTTAATGCTGCTTATATTTATTTGTACATATTTTCTTAACTATTAAATCTTAACATTATTTTTCACATATTCTAAACATAGTTTTTTAAAATTTTATATGGAAGTTGTTTTATTTAATTTCCACATTAGTGACCTATATACTGTAATTTTGCTGAAAGGCTAAGTTTGTTTGTTAATCTACCCAGAAAACTAATTTTTTTCGCAACTTTTTTCACAATGTAATCCACATTGCTGTTAAATTTAAGTTTATTGCGGTATTAGCCTGTTTCCTATTATCATAAATTTGGTTTTGTCTGTATTTAATTTTAAGTTGTTAACTTTTAACCATTCTGATACAACGTATAGGTTATTATTTATCTTATTAATAGCCGACTCTAGGTTGCTATCAGAAGCTGTGATTAAAGTGTCATCTGCAAAGAGGTTTACACTACATTTTTTTATATTGTGTACCAAATCATTTAAGTACAGCACAAAAAGTTAAGGACCCAAAACTGAATCTTGTGGTACACCTAGTGTGCTGATAATTTTTTCTGATTCTATATTGTTAAATTTAGTCTTTTGTTAGCGAGTTGTTAGATAACTTTCAAACCACCTGTTTTCGATTCCTCGTATGCCATATTGTTCCAGCTTTTAATCAGCCTATTTCTATCTATGGTTTCAAATGCTCTTTTAAAGTCTAAAAATACCCCTACAATGTATTTGTTGTTTTCAATTTATTGCTTCCAATCAGCTAGCACAAGATTTAATGATGTTTCACATGAATGTTTGGCTCTAAAGCCGGATTGAGCGTCTGATAGTATATTGTTGTCTTCTATAAACTGTAATATTTGTCGTTTGACAATATGACATTGAAAAACCTTTTAATAAGTAAAAAACCTACCAAAAGAAATGTTTCTACATTTCTCCAAATTTGAGAAATAAAAAGAAAATTTACTTTTACCGTTCCCTTTAGCCAGAACCAGAACACATCTACTTTGATTGCCTTATCATATAACACAAACACGTATTCTGAAATAAGTTGTGTATGTTTACTAGCGAACATCATGCATATAGCGTCATGTTCATGTTTTATTAATTCAAAATCCAAAGCCGTATCATACGCGTATAGTCTTTCCGGGTAGCCTCCGGAGCGTCAAAATAAAGTGATGATTGTAACGCGCACCCTAATGGAGGTTGTGCGTGAGCATCTCGGATTCTCTTTTCCACGGGAGCCTTAGAATTCGTCCCTAACATTCCCCGCAGATATAAATTTCATAACCACAATTCGAGGAAGTTTTTTGTTCAAAATTAATGTGCATGAGGGTGGAAAAAACGTCGCACTGCATCAAATTCAGTCAGTAAGATTGTATTGAAGTACTTAATTCCAGCTAGTTATTAAATGCTTAAATTGTCTGGTGCACGCCCGCTAAGGAATATAAATAGGTTATCGATCTAAGAAAAACGAGCAAAACTAATATCGCCCTGGATGATGCTAGTTACTTACCAACATAATTTCGCCCATTAATAACTACATCAATAAGTTTTATACAGGGTGAGGCAAAATTATGAAGTTGCCGTTATGTTTTATAATTTATTTAGTCATAATATGTCATTCTACTGTTGGGTGTAGGATTGTTAAGTTGTCTTGTGTAAACTTTTTCTATGTTATTCTGTCTTGTGCTAGCTTTTTTATTTCTTCCCATCTGATGTTTCTATCCGTTGCTACTTTTTTAACTTTGTCTAGCCAGGTTTTTCTTGGTCTACCATGTGACCTTGCATCATTGGCTTTTCTGGTTTATCTCTCTTCTTTGGTTCTATAAATGTGACAACCATCCTAGCTGTCTTTGTTATACAGGGTGAGTCATTAGTGGGGGATCGGTCGATTGTGGCTAAACGGTTTGAGATAGAAAGTTGATTCAGACGCTATTTCATAGTTTTTTCTTCCGAACATGATAAAAATATTTTCATATATAAAGTCACAACCCGGTTTGATTAGCATTGCTAGACTAAAAATTAGAATTAGAAACCTCTTTTAAGTTAATTATTTGTTACGTAGGTAAGATTTGTTACTTAGGTAAGATTTGTTACTTAGGCAAAAAAAGACTATCCACTGGGATAAGCCCTACAAGTCAATTAATTATTTTTAATTTTTTCAATTAATTATTTTTAATTTTAATTTCACAAAAACACTTATTGTCCGTCTCTAGGACAGATTGTGTAAAATGTAATGATATAAAAAAAAAAAAAAAATAATATATACAGGGTGAGTCACGACGGACGCGTCGGAGTTTTATGGCAAAACGGTTTATATTTTTCAATTTCTGTCGCTGTTAGATTATGTAAGTCAATAAGGGCTACATTTTAAAAATATTTTCAAATATACAGGGTGCTCCAAAAAAGAGTGCCATATCAAAGTTATACTTTTTCTTATGGAACACCCTATATATTTTTACATTTTTGGATTCCTCTTTAAATTTAATTCAAAAAATGTAAAAGGTTATATGGGTCTAAAGTTAACCGTTCTCGTGAAAATTGCATTTTCATGAAAATACAGTATTTTCAAAAATTTTCAACATTTAAAAACTTTGAGAAGTCTGAAGAAATTCGCTTGGAGATAAGATTGACAATAGATTATGTAACACTTTGCACCACCTACATTTTTAAAATATTATACAGGGCGTTTTTTACGCTTGGCCAAACTTGTGAAACTTTAAACATCGATAACTCTTTTTTTTTAAATACAACGCCCTATATTTTTTTACACCGTCTTATAGAAAATTTAATTCTCTTTCAAAAACATTAAGGCTGTTTTTCACCTAAAATTGATATTTTCTGAGATATCGCGATTTTATTGTTAATTATTAGGGCAAAGTAATATTTTCAAGTAGGCTATGAAGGTAATTTAAAACAATTAAAAGAAATAACAGGAAACTTATAATTTTGTCGTTTGCCTACACATTTTTGACATTTTTTTATAAGAAAGTTGTAATTTACCATTTTTACGTTTAAATTAGGTTTCTCATCAGGGCCACAATATTTTTCGTATAATTGAGTTTGATCGTTTGCCAAGTCCTAAAAACCGATTGATAATGTATTAGGTACGAGAACGGAACGCTGATTTAAAAAAAAAGTAATACTGACTTGTCTAATTTTACATTTAAAAAAAAAAAACATGGTTGGTACTGTTTTCGGTAGAGTGTCGTAGTATCGTATCGTAAACAGACAAAAAATGGTTTATAGGATTTAGTAATTATCTTATAACACTGAACCAATAAATAAATGCATAAATAATATTAAAAAATCTCTATTTAAACGTAAGTATGGTAAAACTACAAATTTCCTATAAAACTATGTTAAAAGGGTGTAGTCAAAGGATAAAATTATAAGTGTCTTGTTTTTTCTTTCAATTGTTTTAAATTACCGCTGTCTACCTTCATAGCCTACTTGAAAATATTACTTTGCCCTAATAATTAACAATAAAATCGCGATATCTCGGAAAATATCAATTTTAGGTGAAAAACAGCCTTTATGTTTTTAAAAGAGAATTAAATTTTCTATAAGACGGTGCAAAAAAATATAGGGCGTTGTATTTAAAAAAAATGAGTTATCGATGTTTAAAGTTTCACAAGTTTGACCAAGCGTAAAAAACGCCCTGTATAATATTTTAAAAATGTAGGTGGTGCAAAGTGTTACATAATCTATTGTCAATCTTATCTCCAAGCGAATTTCTTGAGACTTCTCAAAGTTTTTAAATGTTGAAAATTTTTGAAAATACTGTATTTTCATGAAAATGCGATTTTCACGAGAACGGTTGACTTTAGACCCATATGACCTTATACATTTTTTTAATTAAATTTAAAGAGGAATCCAAAAATGTAAAAATATACAGGGTGTTCCATAAGAAAAAGTATAACTTTGATATGCCACTCTTTTTTGGAGCACCCTGTACATTTGAAAATATTTTTAAAATGTAGCCCTTATTGACTTACATAATCTAACAGCGACAGAAATTGAAAAATATAAACCGTTTCGCCATAAAACTCCGACGCGTCCGTCGTGACTCACCCTGTATATAAAGTTATTTTTCGAAGTACCTACAGAGTTGTAATTTGGTAAGGGCATGCAGAAAACGTTGCTCTATTCGCTCGATATGAAAAAGTTTTAATCATACATACAGGGTGTTCATTCACGGAAAAAAATATTGTTGCTAATACAGCATGCGATATGTTGTAATTTTATTGCTGGTATACAGAGACACGATTCTTAAGCTTATTACAAAAAAATATAGTAATCCAAACAAGTTCTAGTGTAGCAGATACAAAGCAATTGTTGTATTAGGATTGATGTTACATATTCAACAGAAAGAGGAATAATGTCAACAATTTGATGTAACTAGTACAATCAGAAAATTATTTGTTGTTGCCGTGGCTACAACAAATTTGGGGTAAAGGCGATGTGTAAGTGCAACCACAATCGAGACTACTTTCACAATAGTTGTGTATTTTTAAACATTATTATCTGTAATATCGCACAGTAGCAAAAAGTTATTTTCAGATTTAAAAATGTATAGTTTACTCTACATTGCTGTTTTAGTAACAAACATTGCTTCAATATATACAACAAATACTGTGGATTTGCAGTAAAGTAGTGTATTAATTTAAAAAATTGGTGTAAATGCACGTCCTTTACTTATGACGTTGTGCCTGCGACCATGCGCCCTAGTTAGCTACCATTCTGTATTCTCGTTCGGTGGTTTACCGGTCTTTCTTGGCGCCATCGCTCGTTAATATTTGCGAAAGTTAAGTGTACTAGTGTATTTATTTAAGATTTTGGAACAATTTAAGAATGGACCGTTTTGTCGAAGACAAATTAACCGAGTGAAATTGCGGTGTGCTTATTGAAACATTCAAAGGTAAGTTCTAGTGGGTTAAATTTAATCCTATTTAGGGATTGCTAATGTAATTTATAGATCAATGCATTGACACCGAAGTATTTAATGATTTATCAGATGATATGATTAAAGAACTGATACCCCAAGTGGGGATTAGATATAAATTTAACATGGTATCAAGCATACAAAAACGGTTTAACGTTTGATCTAACACTGGTTCACCTAGAAGCTGTTACTTCGGTATGCATATAAATTTGTTTTAAAATATTAACAGAGTTCCAGTTTATTTCTTCCTAAGAAATCATTATGCACGAAGTAAATGAATGTCAGCAATTGACAAGTTGTTTTAAGTAGACTATGGGATTTATTAATTATTTTTTTTTAGTTGCCTGCAATTTGTAGTAATTTATCTACAATAGTAACATCTTCATCTGTCTCACTGTCTAGCATTATTACACCAAGTACAGTCGATGGGGAAGAAGGTAAAGCTTTTCTTATTTACCCTTAATATGTAGGTTTATAAATAAATCTTAAAAACATTGTGTGGATAACAATTTACTATATTTTTTAGGAAGTGTGTTTTGATTGCAAAAGAAGAATCTTCTTACTGTACTAAATAAAGAAGAAGAAAGAGGAAAAGAAATAGTTCAGAGTTTTAAAACCCTCAAAAAATTCACAGACCAACATTGCCATCAATAATAATAGAACAAGAGCTAAAAAATAGTCCTGAAAAAAGGTGTATATGCAAAAGAATAATATAATTTGTAATGTAGTATAAAAATACCGCTTATTTGCATGAGTTACAATATTTTTAGTTGAATGTAAAAAAGTTTTTTTTTTTTTTTAAATGAAAATATAAAATAAAATACATTAAGTTTTTTATTAATAAGTATTTTATTAAAATTCTTATGTTATTGTTGTTATACATCATTAACCACAGTAACAGTAAATTTATAATCAAGTTTTGTAGTTTTGCAGCTCATAAATTTAATTTAGATTACAACAGGTTCAATAGCAATATTAAAGGTAAGTGGATTATTTTTATAATACTTACTCATTAAGTGCCAATATCATCTGAACTATTCGAAACACACAAATCATGTCACTTTAACAACAATGCCACAATACAATTGCAATACTGCTGATGTAATGCGAACAACAATTGTTGTTAATAAATCGGCAATGTGCTGTTAAAAAACATTTGCATTGGTTGATCCAACAAGTTATGTGATGTACTTGTCACTGCTATTGTGGTACAGCCACCAACAACAAAGTGTTAGATCAACGCTTTTACAGAAATTTGTTGCTGCCAAGACAAACACAATTCTGGTAAGCTCCAGCAGCAATGTAGTTACAACAATTTAGTTGTTACTTTAGCAATTCGTTGATGCTGTCACAATAATTACCCGCCATTGTGGTATTGAATATCGCGATTGGTGTTGTACCAGCAATAATTTTTTTCCGTGTAAATAGGTGACAACTTCCATGATTTTCAAACGCTCGTAACTCAATTGTTTCGAGTGCAAACCCCTGTATTTTTTTATGTCATCGAATTCGTCTTTAAGAGAGCTTCATATTTTGTTAAGTATGTCCTATACCCAAAACTCGTTTCGAGATATTCGACATTTTTGTTTCTAATCGTTATTAAACAAATAGAGTGCCGTGAAAATCGAAAAAAGTGACTGTTCACGTCAATAACGTCTAAAACTTTTCATTTATTTTTAAATTATTGCATTTCCACAATGAATTTTCTGTGAGTAGCTTTGCTCTACGAGATTTTTAGATTGCATAGGTGTTGTATAATTTTAATTAGTTGCTCACTCAGTATATTTTGATTAACATGCACTTATAGGCTAACTAGTTTATTCAATGCAGTGGATTTCATGTAGCAATGATTTTTTTGTTTTATTAGTTTATTTACAGAATTTATTTAATGTTGTTTTTGTGGTTTCAATAAATAATTTTTCATTCACTTTCCTTTTTACTTTGCGCTCCATTTGAGGTATTGCGCGCCCCTCAGGTTTAAAAACACTAGTAAAGTGCTTAACAATAATAAAATTGATTTGGTTGCCCATTTATTTATTGTTTATGTTATAAGTGAAACCACAAGGCTAAGTATCAACCTACTATTAATAATGAAATACACGAAATGGTGAAGAAAACACATCAATTTGCCCTTGTAAAGTAAAATTCACTATGGAAATGCAATACATTAAGAAATAAATGACAAGTTTTTGAAGTTAGTGAAGTGAACAGTCAGTTTTTTTGTTTTTCACGGCACTCTATTTGCTTCAATAACGATTAGAAGCAAAAATGTCGAATATCTCGAAAATTATGAGTTTTGGGTATATAGGGTATAGGACATGCTTAACAAAAAATGAAGCCCTCTTAAAGACCAATTCGATGACATAAAAAAATACAGGGGTTTGCGTTTGAAAAATTGAGTTACAAGATTTTGAAAATCATGGAAGTTGCCAACTATTTATGATTGATGGGTGATTCAAATTATTTCGTATCAAACGAATAGAGCACTACATTTTGCATGTACTTACCAAATTACAAATCTAAACTTCGAAAAATAACTTCAGGAGAATTTTTTAAATGCAGACTTAAAACTTTGAATAATTTAGAAAACAACTTTTTTAGTGACAAGGCCGCATAAAACCCTGTAGTATTTTATATCGATGTAAAGCTAAAATGAAGGCGGTCAAGAATATTAAATAAAAAGTGGGGTGTTGTTTTTGAAATATAAAAGTTGTTATTGGTTCCAGAGAGGTGACTCACCCTGTATATTTAAAAATATTTTTATCGTGTTCGGAAGAAAAAACTGTATGAAATAGCGTTTGAATTAACTTTCTATTTCAAACCGTTAAGCCACAATCGACCGATCCCGCACTGTATTTTTGTTTCATTCGATTTAATTTTTAATTATCCTTTATATGTTTTAAATCTAATTCGATCTTGGTTTTTGGTTTGAAAAACACTACTTTAACATATTAGAACCAAGTGGTGCGCAAAGATAGATTCTCATTACCTTAGATCTAAATACCTCACATCAAACAATTATTTTATCTTTAAATCTTACATTGGTAAAGGAGTTTAAACAGGTTTTGGCTAAATTTTCTTGAAAGCATTTTTATTTTTGCTTCATTCATGTTTCTCACTAAAGTTTAATATAATGTAAACGACTTATAATTAATTTATTGTGTATTGGTATATTAGGAGTCAACTAATTGCTGATTTTCCTTCAATGATTACAATTTAACTTTCTGTCATTAGGGGCGTCTAGACGTAGCTGGGCCCGGGGGGAATTTACAGTTTTTAGCACCGCTTTCTACAGTTGATTGGCGCGTTAAAAAAATATTGGGATGATATAAAGCAGGGTGGATAAAAATCATGATTTTTTAAAAAAAATTAAAAAAATCGATTTATTTGATTTAAAACAGATTTTTTTGATTTAAATCAAATGTACCATATTATCGAATTTAGTGACATATTCACATGCTATTTTTGTTTTGTGCTAATATATTTAATAACCAATTTACTTAATTCATTGGTGAAGTGTTGTCAAAATGAAAAATGAAATATAATGATTAAGAATTTTGAAAAAATCAGTGCTAAATGGTGATGTTTAATTAATTATATACAGGTTGAGTCATTAGTGCGGGATCGGTCGATTGTGGCTAAACAGTTTGAGATATGAAGTTGATTCAAATGCTATTTTATACAATTTTTTCTAAACACAATAAAAATATTTTCAAATATACAGGGTGAGTCACCTTTCTGGAACTAATAGCAACTTTTATATTTCAAATACAACACCCAATTTATTTAATATTTTTGACCGCCTTAATTTTAGCTTTTCATCAATATAAAATACTACAGGTTTTTATACGGCGTTGTAAAAAAAAAATTCTAAATTATTCAAGGTTTTAAGTCTTTATTTAAAAAATTCTCCTAAAGTTATTTTGAAGTACAGAGTTGTAATTTGGTATGGACATGCAGAAAAAATTTCTCTGTTCGCTCGATATGAAAAAATTTGAATCACACATACAGGGGTGTTTATAAATAGGTGGCAACATGATTTTCAAAAGCTCGTAACTCGATTTTTTCAAATGCAAACCACTGTATTTTTTTTGTCATCGAATTCGTCTTTAAAAGAGCTTCATATTTTGTTAAGTATGTCCTATACCCAAAACTCATACTTTTTGAGATATTCGACATTTTTCTTCAAATCGTTATTGAGCAATAGAGTGCCGTGGAAATTGAAAAAACTGACTGTTCACTTCGCTAACGTCAAAACTTGTCATTTATTTTTTAAATTATTGCATTTCCACAATGAATATTACTTTACAAGAGCCAATTGATATGGTTTATATTCACCATTTCGTGTATTTAATTACTAATAGTAATACAATTTTGTTTTATTATAAATATTATATTGTACTCATATAATCTGTAATTTAAATTGATAATTTTTTTAAAAATCATTTGATTTAAATCAATGATTTTTTTGAAAAAATCAGTTGATTTAAATCATGATTTAAATCGTGATTTAAATCAATTGATTTAAATCTGCTCAACCCTGATATAAAGGCCCATGTGAGTCCCAAACCCAAAGAATTTTAACCCATTATCTCCTCCCTTTTCGGCCCGGCCTGTCATTAAAATTGGACTCCTGTCACATTGCACAGAAAGTATTAAGTTCCAATGTTTCGCGCTGTATTTCAATTTTTGACTTGAATTGTATACAGAAATTCGCTATTTCTACGAAATTAATACTCTAAGAAGGCTTTGTTATATCGCGTCACAAATGTGAAGCAGGATTTGTACGCAATTTTTAAAGTGTTCAGTTTTTATGCGTTCAAAGTTCCATACAGTATATTTTATTTTCTATGGAGATATTTTTATCCCTTTACAGCTGAATTTTTCGATTTTTATGAGCTATTCAATGAATGAAATAGCTTATAAAATGAACCATTTCACAGTCTCGTGGTTGGGTTTCGCAGTTTATACACTGAACAAAATTCTGTAACCACTTTAAACGACGCAGCTACATAAAACGCATACCATTTTACTGCCGACAAGTTCGACCCAAGCTCGCTTTCACTGAGAGCACAATTTAAATACTACGGGGTGCGTATCTGGACACCTGCACACACAAAAAATCATGGATAACAACAATAAAGTAATGTGCGTTTTCTTAATAATAAAAATAGTAAAAATTTACCTTAAAATTTTAATTATCAACCACCATAACAAAATGTAAACTGCAAGTTTATTAATACTTAAAAAAATATCAATTACAATGTGTCCAACAGATCATTTTCATGTAGATTTTTTCGTTTGTTGGCACGAATAAACACAACAAACCCTATTACCGGGTGCATGTTTCAAGGTGACAAACTGTGGACGTCGAAAACCATTAGATACAGAAGAATGGTTATTAGCAAAGAAGTGTGTTTTTTTGTTCTTATATGCCTACTAACAAGGGAAGGTCACGATACGTTGTCGCTAGAATTTGATTCCGGCTGTGTTTATTACATCAAGGGCATCAAAACTTAATGTTTTCCAGAGTTATACGTGCCACCTTCGGAAAAATAGGGGAAAAACTGAAAAATTGGTACAAAAAGGTCATTTTTGCGATCGCGTTTTCCATGAAACCGTCAGAGATAAAATCGAAATTCTTCTATTTACCAATAGGCGCATCTGTTGCAAGTAAAATGGTGCAAAGTTTTTGAAAAAATCTTGAACGGTTCCGGAGAAAAACGTCAAAAACGAAACCCCTGCATAAGCGCTATGAATTGAGAAGTTGTCGTATATCTGTATTACTATATCTATGCGACTTGCATAGGCGTTTAACATAGGGAAAACAGTTTTTACAAAGGCCTCGTTTTTTGCGTTTTTGTTCGGAACCGTTTAAGATTTTTTCAAAAACTTTGCACCATTTTACTTGGAAAGGATGTGCGCATTGGTAAATAGAAGAATTTCGATTTTGTCTGACGGTTTCATGGCCAACGCGATCGCAAATATTACTTTTATTATTCAACTTTTCAGTTTTTCCCCTATTTTTCCGAAGGTAATGGCCAGTGGCACGTATAACTCTGGAAAACATTTAGTTTTGATGCCCTTGATGTAATAAACACAGCCGGAATTAAATTCTAGCGACAACGTATCGTGACCTTACCTTGTAAGAATCTTAACTGAAACTAGGTATACATGGTGGGAAAATTTCGATGTTTGTATAGGGAGTCTCGGTAACTATAAGAGGTAACGAAAAACGGACCCCGCTTGCTCGATCTCTTTCTTCGAGAAAAAGTTAATGGCGAAAACTAAGATTGGTTATCGTCTTTTGTTTTCGAGTTATCGGCGATAACTCGATTTTTCGACTTTTCATTTTATGACTATATTTCGCTTGTTTATGAAAATAAAGAAAAATAATTTCGTCTTTCTGCAGGCACTTTTTTGATAAGAATGCAGTGGCGTAGACAATTTTACAAAAAAAAATAGGAATTTGAGTTGTGACATAAAGTTGTATTTTTTTAAATGGAACCCATAATGATGGCTGTGGCATCACGAAAAGGAGGATTTTTCCCCATTCCAATAATATCGGGTGATCGAAAATTATTGATGCCAAGGGTGTTAGGAACTTTGTTCCAACGGATGGTAACCCATAGGGGAAAACCAGTAGCGTAGGAAAAAAAGTTTGTTTCGACAGAACGGGTAATAATATTCTCCATTTGAATAAGACAGCTACAGTTTTGACTGACAAAAAGATTTGCAAAGCTTTTCGTTTAAAAGAATTAGCTCCATAAAAACAATTAAGTGAGGCTACCTTAAATCAGTTCCTTTATTAATATGCATACATATGTAAATATTGGTCACACACGAAATGACAGAACAACCTGAACGCACAGAAAACGAAAAACTAATAACTGATTTTTACGAAAAGATGCAAATTAGAATGAAAAGCTACTAACCGCACACGAAATGACAGGTCAACTTGAACGTCAATAATACTACGCCACTGATATCCTAGTTTTACACTGAGATACCAACTAAAACTTGGTTATTTTATTTTCGGTCTGAAGTTAGCGGGCATCAGTCATTGTTGATCACCCGATATATACATATTATGTGGGGTCGATTTATTCATTTCCCTTACATTATAGCAAAAATTGGGTAATTTTTCATATTTAATTTTTTTCTAGTACTATCATTATCTACTATCATTAGGAATATACCTGGAACAAAATGTCATTCTGTTGTTTTGATTGTTTATATTTTTGTACCTTAAAAACACGAAATGGATTACGAATATTACGAAAAGTATATATATTATTACTTTGTATAAAACATTCTAATATATTATACTTTTCGTTATATTCGTAAGCTATTTCGTGTTTTTAAGATACAAAAATAAAAACAATTAACAATTAACAATTAAACGTGATTATGGCTGTCAAACTATCGTCAAAATTACAGAATGACAGTTTGTTTTACCAGGTATATTCTTAATGACATAAGCCTATTACTAGAAAAAAATAAAATATGAAAAATTACCTAATTTTTTCTATAATGTAAGGAAAATGAATAAATCGACCCCACATGATATAAATATTATTGGAATGGGGAAAAATCCTCTTTCTCGTGATGCCACAGCCAACTATAGGTTCCATTAAAAAAAAAACAACTGTATGTCACAACTCGATTTTTTTTTTTTTTTTTTATTGTCTACGCCACTGCATTCTTATCAAAAAAGTGCCTGTAAAACGTCAAAATTATTGTTGTTTATGTTCATAAACAAGTGAGATATGGTCATAAAACAAAAAGACGTAAAATCGAGTTATCGGCGATAACTCGAAAACAAAAAACGATAACCAATTTTAGTTTTCACCATTAACTTTTCCTCGAAAAAAGAGATCAAGGAACGGGGGTCCGTTTTTCCATTACTCTTATAGTTACCAAGATTCCCTACAAAAACATCAAAATTTGCCCACTTTGTACATGTTATGCCCAGTTCTTTAAATATCCAGCAACTGCTTATGCCTTTCTTATCATTAAAAGTCTAAAATTTAGAAAATCGAGGTCAGACAAAAGGTTTAACCCTCAAGCGGGCGCGCCCCTTATTTTTACAAGACCGGTCGCAAGACGCACTTTGTCTGTAGCATCTTTAAAAACAAATAACTTAGGTTTGGTAGTATTTTTGGTTTATTTTTATTAATACCATCTTTAATGTTTTAATAATACAGAACCTGGTCAAATTATTCGACATTTTTTGAATTGCCTCCGTTTGCGTTAGAAGTAATATTGGTTTAGTGAATAATATGCTACTTGTTTGTTTGTTATTATTCTTTATTATTCCTTTCGATTGGTCAAATCGCACTGTGTAAAAAAGTATTCTTCACGAGATTTAATAACTCTGTCAAATAAGTTTAAAGCGCAAATTTTGGAAAGCGCATACAGCTTAAAATGTCAGACGGAATAACTTTTTTTTTTAATAGATTAACTATATCAAGACGAAATTGTAACAAAATATTAACGAAGGGTTTGCAACAAACAGAACTGAAATACCCCTAATTGTCTAAGCTAAGAGAAACGCCCTTTTAGATAAATGTCTTTGTGGCATCCCCCCACCTGTAAACTTTTTATAAGACTGTTATTTTCCGAAAAATAATTACAACAGGATTTTTAAAAGTTAGATCACAATAAGCTTACCTTCCTGCAAGATATGTAAGCGCTTATTTGTCTCTTATTTCATAAGTTTATTGTGATCTAAGTTTAAAAAAGTGCTGTTGGCATTAATATTCCGAAAAACTTTCCCTTGTTACATTTGATTGGGTTATATTGTCATATTTGATATCTTGTTTTGGGTGGACATGCGGAATCAATAAATAAAAAGATATCTCGTCCATGAAAAAACGAGATTGGATCTTCCATATTTCAAAAGAATTGTTACAGGAAACTTTTTTATAAATAGCTTCGGTTCTTGATACATGGCGTGAGTCGGAAACGTTTCCGCTCTGCAAAACTTTCGAATGAAATTTATGAATTTGTTCAGTGGTTACAGCAGTTTAAACAACATATTATTGTTTTTATATATTTCAAGCTGGGTGGGTTTATTAAATATTTTTTACCTAGATTAACGTCTATATAATACGCAGGTAGTCTTAAATTTGACACCATACATGATACTTCAGCTTATTTTCAATGTAGGAATCTAAAAATGTAATTTTAGTTTAAAAGAAACACTTAAAATATTAGTCTATTTTTGTTTTTTCTTTAAAATTTACAGATATTGTGAAATTTGTAAAACCCAATTAAGAAATTGTTTTAATTTCTTAAACGTTGGTCTGTGTATATTTCTTATCTTATTAAATCTTATCTATTTTAAATCTTTAGAATACTGTTTTCTTTCCAAAAGATTTGGATTTTTTTTTAAATTCAACGTTTTACCCTTAAATGCATAAATTTAAAAAAAAATTGATTTACATAATATTTTAGGGATATTTTATTGTAGGAAAAAGTAAAAAATATCATTAACAATTTTTTAACTGTTTTTATCGATAAACAAAATTGGTTGCCGAAGACCAAAATTTGTGCACAACGATAAATAAAATGTGTTTTTAGAGGCAACTATGTACAAAACAATAAATAAAATGTGTTACCAAAAAGTAAGTAACATATCTGCAAAACAGCAATATTTATTTCAAGTTTAAATTATTTTATAATAACATAGAGCCACACTACATTTTGCATAGTTTGTAATTAATTCCATGTCACTATAATTACGTTTTTATATGTAAATAACAAAAAAATTATGCAACGCCAAATTTGTATTAAATGCATAATGTTTCTAATTGGCAACCTAATTTTTATACTGCTGCTAGGCACAGAGGTATAATATTGCATTACAATTCGATAAACTTAACTTTGATTTGTTAGAAACTTTTTTCTACCTATGTTAAAATATACCATAATTTGAATACAAAAATTATAAATCTTTAAAGCTATAATAAAGCGTAAAAATTAAGTAATTTTTTGATAATAAATTTTCAAAAACTACAGTCCCTTATGAAATTGTTTCTTAACATATGCGTTACAAGAAGTGCTTTGAATCATCGACAAGTAGAATTGTGCCAAAATAAATTCTATAGTTTTTACGTAATTTAATAATATATGCTGCCAATCGGCAACACTATTCAAGTTGCAATTTTAGCAAATTTTATTAATTTCGATAGTTTTTACAAAATTGTTACATTATTCGCTTACCGGAACATAAAATTTAACTAAGATAGAGTAAGACAAAGTGCTAGAAAATTATAGTTTAGAAATTGTATTGAATTATATCAGTTAGGCTTTGCCACAGAGATAACAAATTACAAAGTACAACACGTCTTTAAAAAGTTTGCAACATATGAAAAAAAAAAATTAAATCAATTTCTCAGGATATTTGATTGTAAATAAAAGTTTGTGCATGGACTAATTTTGAAAATAATTACATTATTAATAAGAAAATGTAAAAATATATGGGGTGTTCTATTAAAAAAAACTGACTTATTTGTGTTGAAATTTTTCTAAATGGACAGGGCATAAGGAACACCCTATGTATTATTTTAAAATTTTAAATACCTAGTCAAAAATCACTATGATACTGTCCTACAAAGTTTCAATAAAACTCGTTGCGACATAGCCAAGATGTGAAATATCATTATTTTTTTTTTGGCTCCTGTTACTATCAATATTTTTATAAAAACTTAATTAACTCAACAACAACGACTAATTTTAGATACATAAAACCTTTATACCTATTTTGAAAAGGAATTCAATTTTACATCTAAAAATTATAATTTATACTGGGTCTTCGATTTAAAAAAACAAAGTAATTTATCGGTGCGCAAAAACAAAACACTGAGTATAGTTGAAAATAAATATGTAAGGTTATGTAGTAAATTGCCACAAACAACTTTTATTTCAATTTTTTTTTTGTAAAATTGTCACAAGACGAGATATTGATCTGTTACTTTATTCTTTGTACACACTGTGTTTGTAAAATTGCCTTCAAACACTGATATTTTATGTAAAAAAAAGGACAACGATCACAATTTGGTAAATTTGGCTGTTTGTTTAATAAATGAAAAATGGTACACGAATATGAAGACATTTGACATTACAAATTGTAATAGTTTGCACATTAAAATTTAGTTAGTTTCACAGAGGAAAACACACAAATCAAACTGGAAGTTTAAAATTGCTCTGAACATTCTGGAAATCTCGCTTTTCCTGTTAAAACTAGCGAAGTGTTCCCGGTATTTTTATTCAAGTTGGACGCATTGGACTCGAACAGCTCATTGCATTGCAATGTATTGCAGTGCACCCATTATATCGTTTCGATGAAATATGGAATGTTGCTCGGAAATACAAAATTCGACCCTTTAACCTACATCTGCAGAATGCGTTCAATAAAGGAAAAGACGTGTCGAAATGGGTCCTGTCCGGAATATTTAGGGACATACCTGCTTTATGGATTTTAATTTTAGTCCTTACAAGCATGAAGTAAATTACTTTATCCAACTTATTGTCAAAAGGGTAATGTTTTGCAACACATAACACAACTTGAAGAGAAAAGGTAGGTACATTAGGAAAACATTTCTCACTTGCTTTTGTGAAAATGTAATAAACCTTTCTATATATTCTAAAGCGGAAGTTATCCTTCTTTATACCGGCTTTTATTCAGAGTTGTGTTTAAATCCTCTGACTTGATATTCTGCATCGGCTTTCTCTAAAAGAAATTTCATGTAAGGTTTATTTGAAACGATGAGTTTTATGTCAATACATTTTGAGCGGTTAGCATAGTAAGAATTTTATTTTCCGTGATTACGTTTAGCTACAATAAGTATTTACTGTTTTACTAAACATAAATGAAAATATATTCACATACATATTTGCATCACGTTTGCAAACGAAAGTCGTTCTATTGCTTTTATACAGGGTGTCCCAGCCAAGACGAATTATTCGATTGCTCTGTTATTAGTAATAATATTAAAAAAAGTTAAATATAAAAGTTGTTTGTAATCATTTACTACATAACCTAAAATTATTTTCAACTATACACAGTGTTTTGTTTTTGCGCTCTGATACCAAACATAGTTTTTTTATATAGAACACCCTGTATATTTTGTAATTTTTGGATGTAAAATTAAATTTTTTTTCAAAAATATTATAGGTTGTTTATGTCTAAAATGAATAGTTTTTGAGTTATTAACGTTTTTTTGAAAATTTTGACAGATGCAGACCTTTATAAAAATATTTAATTTATTAACATAACAACACCAGAGCAATTTACTCCCGTAATTTATTAGACAATAGTGTCGTAGTGACTGTTGATTGGTTAAACTTTTAAAATAATATACAGGGTGTTCGTTTTACTCGGCCCATTTCGCTAAACTTTAAACGCATGTAAGTCATTTTTTTTAAATGGAACACCCTATATATTTTTAGATTTTCTTGTAGAAAATTTAATTATCTTCCAAAGTTATTAAGCATATTTTATGTCTAAATATAATATTTTTGAAGTTATTTCGTTTCTTATGTTTATTTGCGAGTATTTTACCTAAAATATCGGTAGTATCCTTTGAAAATTGAAAACAATTTGTATGAACTGTCAACCAAAACACTTAATCGGCACAATTTTTACTGTTATGCCATTAAAAATCCATATTTTTTAAGAGTTGTAGTTCTGATTTTATTTGCTGCCATTTATGCTGTGTATCTACAACTCTGAAAAAATATGGATTTTTAATGGCATAACAGTGAAAATTGTGCCGATTAAGTGTTTTGGTTGACAGTTCATACAAATTGTTTTCAATTTTCAAAGGATACTACCGATATTTTAGGTAAAATACTCGCAAATAATCATAAGAAACGAAATAACTTCAAAAATATTATATTTAGACATAAAACATTCTTAATAACTTTGGAAGATAATTAAATTTTCTACAAGAAAATGTAAAAATATATAGGGTGTTCCATTTAAAAAAAATGACTTACATGCGTTTAAAGTTTAGCGAAATGGGCCGAGTAAAACGAACACCCTGTATATTATTTTAAAAGTTTAACCAATTAACAGTCACTACGACACTATTGTCTAATAAATTACGGGAGTAAATTGCTCTGGTGTTGTTATGTTAATAAATATGAATATTTTTATAAAGGTCTGCATCTGTCAAAATTTTCAAAAAAACGGTAATAACTCAAAAACTATTCATGTTAGACATAAACAACCTATAATATTTTTGAAAGAGAATTTAATTTTACATCCAAAAATTACAAAATATACAGGGTGTTCCATATAAAAAAACTATGTTTGGTATCAGAGCGCAAAAACAAAACACTGTGTATAGTTGAAAATAATTTTAAGTTATGTAGTAAATGATTACAAACAACTTTTATATTTAACTTTTTTTAATATTATCACTAATAACAGAGCAATCGAATAATTCGTCTTGGCTGGGACACCCTGTATATTTAAAAGTTGTAGTTGAGGTAAAAGAATAATTTTTACAACAATTTTACAATGCAGGGTGTTTTAAAAGGTATCGTAAATATTTTAGGAGCTGATAGTATGGACTATATTCAGTTAAAAAGTTCATATAAGCCTGTGCACCTTGCCTTGTCTAACACGATCCCAAATATATTATGTATATGAAAAAGGAATTTTATATGTATACCAGTCAAATTGCACTAATTATCACCCACTTAGGCCAATCGTGCACGACCAATATTTTTATCACGCATTTAAAAACCTCCGAACAATAATATTATTCACATACGGATAATGAAAAATCGTCTTTACACACTGTTTTTGCTATAAAAAGTATTTATTACAGCCTCCTTGATTATTATTTAAGCAATATTCTTTGCACCTGCTTTGCGCTTTGCAGAAGGTAAACATGCATTAAATTTTGTTTCTGTTTAGCATTTTACTCGATGCGAAGTGTATTAATATTTGTATGTTCTACTCGTCTGAAAGAAAATGACACTGTCTCGTTTTTCACAATAGCAACCGTTGACAGTAATAAACGGGAAAACTTGACTTCGTTCCCCTTTTCAATTTTGCAGTGAAGTTTGACGGCTCTAGAAACCAAATCGGTAAACTTCTTGGGAAGAGCCGTGTGCTGGCTCCACTTTATCGTGAAAACTGCGAATTATTTTCATGTCGATGGGAATGAAATAATATAATTTCGGTATTAGATGTAAATGTGTAAGTTTTTGAACTTAACGTAACGCGTTTTAACACAAAAGAACGGCAAAAGAGGCAGGTCTTCATTAACATAAGGTATATTTGCGTGGTCAGTTAGACAACAAACGGTTTTCTACCTTACACTAAAGCGGATATCACCTTCCATTATCTAAATTTAAACTCTTTTAAATTTCCCATAAGACGATAAACCTATTGCATAGACACTTTAAATTGTGTAAAATTTAACCTGGAATTAAAAATTTCCTAACGTGTTTTTACATTTGTGTTTTTGTAGTTTCGTAGTTTGTAGTTCTTCTTGACTTTATGGATTTGGCCCAAATAGAACAGTTTGTCCTGCAATTGTTTTTTTTTATCTGTCCATAGGAGGTCTACCTCTTGGCTTAATATAAAAAATTTATTTCTGCACTCAGAATTCATGCATCGTTTCTGAATGCTCATACTATAATTATTTAGCTCATTTCTTATGACTTGATTTATTATAATGTCTATTCTTATACATCCCTTAACTACGAATTTCATTACTGAAGCTTGTATTCGTTTCTCATGTTATTTCCTCATGGTTCACGTTTCGCTTCTAAAAAAAGTACAGGCTTCCTCATTATTTAATAGAATTTCGACACTGTAACGACAGACATTTAATTTTTGAGAGTTCTGTTGATTGTAGCGCATATTATTGGGTATTTGTGTAGATTGTTATCTATATCTTGGTTTTGGTCGTAACTTAAATCACTACCTAAACAAGTAACAAAGCTGACCTGTTCTACTGTTTTGTTGTTAATGACAGTTTTTGTTATTATCGGTTCTACCCCTTGAAACGCCAACATTTTGGTTTTTGCTGTAGATATTACCATATTAAATTCCTCGCAGAGTATCTGTAATCTATATACCGATCGTTGAAGAGTATTTTCACAGTTATGAACAATTAGCAAGTGGCTCGCAGAAAGATATCTAATATGAAATGACCTGTTTTAAAGTTACAAAAAAAAAATCGTATTAGGTACACAAAATATAAATAACCATGTGCTTTATACACAAGTATTATAATTTTTTGCACAAATTACTTTAAATTTTATACTTAGTACCTAAATGAAGTGTAAATAAAATTATTGACATTTTATTTATTAAGTTATGTCCTACTGTCAGATTTAGGACCAAAGTATAAATATCCTAATGTAAGTTGAACTTGGTTCTAGGGTGCTGAACCGCGTCTGTTTCTGGTCTCTAGAGAGACCGAGTTTTCGACGTTTCGACGAGGTCACATTCGTCATCTTCAGGAGTCTGGGTTGACTGGCGATCTGCGTCGTGTCTGTGTTTATATACCCGTTTCTGTCATGCTTCGCTGAGCGTTTGCGCTTCGTTGGTTCCGTGCTCGGCTTCTCGTGACGGGTCCGTCGAACGGTTCTGTGTTGTCCTTTGGTGGTGGTCGTCGGCTTCTGGTGTTGGGTGTTCTTTGTGGTTCCTTTATAATGGTTGGCCGGTGTGTTTTTACTGTTCTAGTATGGGCGAACAGTGCGGGTCTCCATGTTGATGGGAGTCTTTGGCTGTCATCCCGCTTGTTGAGGTTGTCTGGTCTCTTTTCTATTTCTATTGCCTCTCTGATGATTCGTGATCCGAAGTGTTCTATGTTGGCGAGGACGCGGGTTTCTTCAAAATTAATAGTGTGGCCTGTCATTTTTGCGTGTTCTGCCAATGACGATGATGTTTCGTTTTGTCGGACGGCTTTTTTGTGTTCTTCTCTGCGGACGCTTATTCGGTTTGTTTGTCCGACGTAGACGTGTTCGCAATTGCCACATGGTATTTCATACACACCCTGGGACTCTAGTGGTATTCGGTCTTTTGGGTTGTTCAGGAACGTGTGCAGTTTTCGGTCGGTTTTGAATATGGTTTTTATTTCATGTTTTTTAAGGATTCTGCCAATTCTGTCTGTTGTACCTCTGATGAATGATAGACACACTATTCCAGTCGGTTTTTCTTCTTCGTTGTCCTTCTTTCTTTCTTCCTTCGTAACAACATCCTAATGTAAATATATATGGTTAAATTGATTATTGAACCAGTGTTGGTTTACATTAAGTAAACTGTAAAATACCTAAATTACATAAGAGTGTATCCATGCAAATATTCTATTACTAGCCACATTATTTGAACTCAAAAAGTAACCGGAAAACTATTTCAGTTAAATGTTTTGTGCTCAAATGTAAAAGACCACAAAAACATTTGTTTCATGTGTGTGTTTACGTTAAAAATTTTCAGTATTGTAACCAATTAGCAACCAGTAAATCGTACATCCGGACAATTATAGCGCATATGCATGGATACTGTATATAAAAATGTGAAATTCTCATGTACGAACCGATTTCAATCAGGTTTTGCCAGCAGTGCTTTATTTAAGATAGCTTTCAGTTAACATACATTTAACAACCGGTTGTTATGTCCGGTACTCTGTCTGGTCTAGAGATTCTACATGATCTTCTTAGGGCATCCATCTACAAAGCTTCCAGCCTTCTTTTATCTGCTTCTGTCCACCTCCATGCTTCTGCTCCATACAATACTATACTTTTAATAACCGTGTTGTATATGTTGTATTTTCTCTTCTTTGTTATTTCCTTACTCTACCATATTCCTTTTAGCGTTTTGATGCCTCTTCTTCCTTGTCCTATTCGTTGTCGAATTTCTTTTTTATCCTTTCCATCATCTTGAATTTTGACACCCAGGTTAGCCATTGCATTTAGATATTTTCACTCCTCTTTCTAATTCTAGGTCATCGGATTCTCCCCCAATACAAAGCAGGGATGGAATAACGTTTTAAACCGTTACGTTATTGTATAACGTTATTTATTATTTGTTTTCGTTACATAAAAAAATTAATTGTTATGTTATATAACGTTATATAACGTTACATAAATTATGATATACAAGGTGTTTCTTAAATAATGCGAAAACATTCGGAAGGTGATTCCTTATTGAAAATAAAGTGGGGTCTTTTATATAACAATTTTTTCTTAGACGTCTCCTTTCGGAGTTACACCCCCCTAAAGGGGAGCGATAAAATTAGGTTTTTATTTTATTTCTCAAATTTAGATCAATGTAGGAGAATGATATTTGGTATATGTTTTATACTTATTAAAAGGTTTCCCATAGTATTATTTTCAATCATGTTCCACCTTCATAGGGGGCTGATAAGTGCGACCCCTGTTGGTTTTTTAATCAGAACTTTTTGGTGAGTTGAAATTTTGCAAACAATTTTTTTGTTAGTTTGATTTATTTAGAATCTTTTTTATTCTTTAATTTTTCTCGTAAATCTCAGTTTTGAGTAAAAAATTAAATGAGTGAATATGATGTTTATGTTCATATTGGGTAGAATTGACGGGCGTTTTAGCATTGTCGCCGCGTAAACGTCAAAATGAATTACACCCGTCACTTCTATCCAATATCGTTTTATATTGGAATGTTTGATTGTTCATGTTCATTCCTATAATTTTTTACTCAAAAACTGTAGGTTTAACGAGAACAGTTAAAGAATAAAAAAAACTTCTAAATAAATCAAGTTTTTAAAGAAAATATAAAATTGCTAGATTTCAACCCACTAAAAGTCCTGATAAAAAACCAACAGGGGTCGCACTTTTCAGCCCCCTGTGAAGGTGGGAGATGATTAAAAATATTACTATGGGAAACCTTTTTATAAGTATAAATCTCCCACATTTATCCAAATTTGGGAAATAAAATAAAAACCCAATTTTACCGATGCCCTTTAGGGGGGTGTAACTCCGAAAGGAGACCCTAAAGAAAAAAAATATATGAAAGACCCCTGTTAATTTTCGATTAAGTATCACCTCCCAAATTTTTTCGCATTATTTAATAAACATCCGGTATAAAAATAATTTTTACTTGTAACTCTGAAATTATTTTTGGGATCTGTAAATGTAAATTTATAAAATAGTACCTACAAAATTACGTTGAGGTTGAGATATTTTATTTTCATTTTAATTTCTAAAATACAAACAAAATTTTATATCTTCTGAAAATAAAAAGATCGCCATATAAAAATTTAATTTATAGAGAATAACGACACAAAATAATTTTTAACGAAACGTTATCGGTTATTATAACGTTATATAACGTTATAAATATATCGTTACGTTATTGTATAAAAAATTATAGTTTAATCGTTATTATAACGTTATCGGGTATCGTTACGTTACGTTTTCCATCCCTGATACAAAGGTATGTAGTTTTCTCCATATTCATTAAAAGCCCCGCATTTTCGTATTTTTCTTTAATTTTCCTTGTCATGCATTGAAGGTCATCCTTATCTTGGGCTATAAGCACGTGGTCATCCGCAAATTGGAGAATGTATATATTGCTTCTTCCTATATTTATCTCCATGCCCTTGCATTTTTTTCCCATGTTCTCAAAGAGTCTTCAATGTATATTAATGTTCTTTTGTATTATAAAATCGTTGCTATCTAAAAATTTTGCGAAAACCTCCAATATTTATTTTTAACTGTCCATACACGACACCTAATATATCGACGCGGATTTTTCTCTAAACTTTATTGACAACCCCGTGCGTAAAAACTTCGAGTACAACAGATTGGAAGCATAAATTTTACACGTGATATAATAAATTTCGGACTCACCCACGAACCTCATTTTAATCCCGAAGGGCTGGAACTTCGCGTTGCTTGTTATACGTCTACACATTTTTTAATTTATTTCGTACGTAAATTATGCGATTTGTAGTTCAATCAAGAAAGTTAATAGACTGTGTAGGTGACTTGGAAACGTTGCCAAATGTAATACAGCGCAGTTTGTTATATTGTAAGGGCTCTGCCGCCTCTGCACTTCATGAATAAAACAACAACTGTATGTAAAACTTTCTGATATTGACATTCTGCACAAAACTTTTAGATTTAAAAGTTCGGAAAACAATACGCAGTCGGCATTAATACCTAATCGAGTGAATTAATCCTGTCAAATGCGCCAACAACGTTTTTATTTAAAACATAACGTAAAGAATCGTAGTGTATCTGAAAATTTTATTGTGGAGTAAATTCGTTCGAAATTGGTTTTGCGTAAAGCATCTTGGCAACTTTGATCGTCAGACCGCATCTGAATGCGAAAGCATTTTGCATAGTTGTGAAAACGGGAAAGCTTCAATGAAAAGCTTTGTAAAGTAATTTAATCGATAATACAGGGTGGCACAGGGAAACGGGAAATTTTGAAGTTACTCTCACAAAGGTAAGAAAAATGAATTTAAAAGTTTTGTTGTTGAAAACAAAAAGTAAATTAAATGCCATTAAGTGTTCTAACAAAACAAAAAAACAAAAAACAATGTCCATTCAAACGTATGCATTCCTGAAAGCGAACGTCAATTGCACGAACGACCATTACACAGCCAAAAGGTTACAGTTTTGTGTTGATATGGGCACGTGAAGTGAAGTGGAGAGGACAAGAAACAAATATGCGAAGTGCGGTTGGGAATTAAGAACAGTTCACTCACAGGATTGAGTGAAGACAGTCACTCACAAGGGGTGAGCGAGGACGGTCGCTCACAGGGTTGAGCGAGGAGAGTCGGCTAGGACTAAACCGGCGAGTTATTTAGCCTGTTGTAAAAAGAACAGTGGAATATTTACGTTATAGATATTAAGATAGTAGAATTGTGTTGGTGATATCGCCGAAGTTGTTAATAATACGAGGATTGTTATTTGCTAATAAAGTTGGTGTTCATATTTGATGGCGTGTTATTACACTTATTTTAATCGGCATCACTATAATTTTTATACGCCCACGACCTGTAAAATAAGATCTTTGCAGTGTGCCGTTTCAACACGAGGTGTTGAGGATGAGAGAGGGAATGCAAGGACAGTAACATCTCAACGATATGTTGATATGCTCAACACTTTGGTAGCAGAATACTTCAAAACTTTCCCGATATTCATAATCCTTGGTTTCAGTAAGATGGAGCCACGGCCCATACGGCCAGATCGTCAATGGCAGCCGTTCGACAGTTCTTTGGTAACCACGTAATTTTACGTTTTGGCGACATTCATTGGCCCCCAAGATCACCAGATTTGTCTGTGTGCGATTTTTTCTTGTGGGGTGACCTCAAAAGCAAAGTGTACACCACACGCCCAACGACAATCCTTGAGTTAAAAACGAGGATTCGAGAAGAAATCGTTGCAATTCCCATGGAAGTGTTTCAAAATGCCATGCAAAATCTCAGCGTTCGCTTCCAGGAATGCATACGTTTGAATGGCCATCATCTTATGGACATTGTTTTTAGAAATTGTTTTTTTTTGTTAGAACACTTAATGGCATGTAATTTCCTTTTTGTTTCCAACAACAAAACTTTTAAAATCATTTTTCTTACCTTTGTGAGAGTAACTTCAAAATTTCCCGTTTCCCTGTGTCACCCTGTATTATAGCCAAATTCTTTCTCTTTGACATTTATTGAGTAACTTGCCCTTCTAGATCTTCCTGGTTGATTGTGAAACATCAAGGAACGAATGGTTGACATAATGAATCACCTATTAATGTATATGAATGTGTGTTCATTGCAGTGTTTCTTTGTAAAACTGCGTGTTTTGCAATTTGCTTAAGGGTTTGTAAAAATGTTGTAGGTAATCAATATAAATATTCGTCTTTAGTTCATTCGCAAACCTCTTAAATATTTTTTTCAGGTGCTCAAATATTTTTTTAAAATCTTGCAATCGGTTTTTGGCAAAAATTTGAAAGTTTTGCAGTTAATGTGATAGTTTGTAATAATTGTCAAATAAGCAAATATTATATACTTCTTTAGTTGAACTATAAACCCCTCAGAAGTTTTCCTTTTACTTTCAGTTATATTATACAAGACAGGAATAAAATATAAACAGCAGAAATGCGATTTAAAAGAGGAGTAAAGGGATGTACCATTAAAGCCAAATAAGAAACGAAGATATTAGGAAAGAACTAGATATTTATGAACTGAAAGAAAAAGTACAAGAAAAAGGAGAAATATAGAGAACACGTTAACACTCCGTTGCTCGCGCTCACTTTTGTTAGTGATCGCGTGGGATACTATGGTATCCCACTAATAGTTTTTAACGACTTTTAAAAAATTATTTTTGATTGTTTGTAATATATAACATGAACATTACAATTATGACAGAAATGCATTACAAAAAAAAGTTGCGTTAATGTTTATTACAATTTTCTAAATAGGTAGTCGCATTTTTCGCCTCTCCTGGTTTCTGGCAATCAGCGATTATATTACGTGCAGCTGTTCTTTTATTTTTTTGAAAACACTCTTTCTCCAGTGAGTAAAATTATCTTTGTAAGTATCTACATTGTATGCATCGTTATTTCTACCATAATTGATGTCTTGCTCTGTTTCCGATTCATGTTCGCTAATATTTTCTCCTCCGTCTTCCTAGTCTTCCAAATAATCACCTTCGGATTCTTCTCTTTTACTGTCTTCAATATATTCTTCGTTCTCCTCAATTTCCTCTAACCACTTACATCACTGCTCTGGATTTTTACTTTGGGACATGGTCTAAGTTTCACGAAAATGAATATATAATTGCATATGTAGGAATTTAATATGTTCAAATCGAAATATATTATTTTAAACAATTCAAATTATCAATAACAATCGTTTATACAAATAAGGAAGCATTAATATAATAGTAAAAACAAAAATAATATAAAAAATACCTTACGAAAAAAATTCGAGCTATAAAAATAAAAATCACATTACCTAGTGGTCGCGCGGGATACTCAGGTATCCCAAGCGTAATTTTTTTAAGTTGTCAGCTTTTGTAGCACTGGTCACTGATAAGCAATAATGCTAACTAAGTCTACAAGATAAGATGAAAAGGTACTGAAATGACGAAGGCATAATATTGTGCCATTTGACAAAAATTTGCAGAAATACATCGTTGGGATACTATAGTATCCCGCGCGAGCACTGGAGTGTTAACAGAATGGAACAACAGAGATTGCCTAATATAACAAGAATGTATAGACCAAGAGGAAGAAGAGAAATTGGAAGACCCATGAAAAGATGGGAACAACTAAAATAACATAAATCGTGAAGACGAAACAGGCAATTTGCCTAAGCCATGGAATAAAGAAGAAGATGAAGAAGATGAAGAAGAAGACAATTTTTAATGAATAGTAGGCCCCACCAGTGACGCAAATTTACGAAAATAAATACTCATATGAGTGGTTAAAATCATTGGCACAATATATCATTCTGTTTAGAGTTGTTTTAACTTTAATGTTGAAATCTGTCTTAAAAAATTAAAAATATTTAAAGTAAATTACGATCGCTCTATGAATATAAGAAACTATGAACAATATTTTTTATTTTACTTTAAAAAAATTAAGGATTTTCGAAACGGTATTCGTTGAATTGAAACAAATAAATATTGGGCAACTATTTTTAAACAGTTTTAACTACCTAATATTTTAAATAAAATGTCCGTTTCTATAATGACATTATGAGTACCTACGTAAAATAAGTCGTCAGTATTACACAGGTCTCGAAACCGAAAAAAAATTGGTTAACGGTTAACTGAAATCGAGAACATTATTTCTATAACGGTTTTTGCTTATAAACCGCTTTTTTACGTAAAAAACCGGTTTTGTGTATTAAACCGATTTAACTTATAAACCGGTTAAAAAAATTAGACTAGGAATGCAAAGTATGAAAAGATATGATCAATTTATAATTTTATAATATATGTAGGTAGATACATTGTACAATCAAGCGTTCAGTAATGACTTCTGGTAAACTAATCGCATTTAATACAGATTTTGTATTTTTTTAAAATAATTTTGATAAAAAAAGGATGTTTAAAAAGCCACTTTTAATTATGTTGGTTAAAGGTTACCGTTTTTTTTTGTCATTCAAAATAACGGTTTCGGTTAAATATCATTTTTACGGACAAAAAATAACGGTTAACCGATTTTTTAATTGTTATGTTAGCGAGAGGTTCGACAGTCAAACTGAATAACCTGGTATGGTCTAAATTCCATGTAATTTTGTTATTAAAATTTACTCTGTCCTTTTTACTGTGTAGGCTGTATAGATTTTAAAAATGTTACTAACACATTTTTGCTATATTTTTAGCTGAGTTCATGAAATTGTTCATACGAACGCATTCTACAGCGCCCTTTAAAAAGCTTAAATGGAATTTTGCTGTAAATTAATTAGGGGAGCTAATATTTACCGACCACAAATTGAGCATGGAATTTTCTGTTGTGTCGGTCAAGCAAGTATCAGCAGCTGGATTCTGTAACTTTGGATTTAACGGAAATGCAAGTTCATTACTACCTTGTTAATATGACCCACTTCTACGAAAAGCGATGCTCTAACCCACCGGTGGTAACTCACGGCGGTTTACCCAAGTTACAGCTGGGTATCTACTATTTTAGGAAAGTTAGTACAGAAAATCCTACTGCGCACGTTCACAAGTGAAATGTGCTTAACGCGTATTTGTTTAAAAATTACCGCCATGTAACTTTGTACACTCTGTCTTACGTTAAAGAATTTATGGTAGTTTTTTTTTTAGTTGTGATACGTTTTGTTCCTATTTTTATATTACATAACGATTTTGTAAAGTTTTCTTATCTTATAGTTTGTTTACTGAATTAATTTTGTTTCAATGGTCAGCACTTTGGATGGGTATTTTTTAAATTGGACCAGTGATGTGGTAAAGTAATTCTATTTGTTTAGTTGATTGCATTTATTCATTGCAGTATTTTATCATTACAAATAAATATACAATGTAATTTATATATTAAGCTGGACTGTGAAATTAAAATTGGTAAATAATACACAAAGATATGACAAAACTTAATTTTGATATAATTTTGTGCATCTCGCAAGTTACGTTTGCATATTTCTTAATGTTGCGTTTATTCTTTTCTTCGTTCCACCATAAAATATGTGTTAGATGGGCCATCATTCTGAAAGAATGTAAAAATACCAATATACTGTCATGCGAATAATATACATTACTAGTTTACATGAGGTATTTATTTACTTGTTGAATGAACACAATATAATATTACGGATTTAAAAATGTAACAAAATTAATATCAATTTGTAAAATAAAAGATTTACTGTACTTACCAAAGCGCTATTTCGTCGCTTCGTTCCTAAATTTATTAATATCCAACACACTTAATTATTGTTAAGAATTATTTCTTTTTTAATTCAAAACAAATACAACACTCCAAAAATTTACTTAAAATATAAAAACTCACCCCCAATCACTAAATGTTATTGAGTAAACAAGTCGAAATGACAGGGTTTTAGCCTTAAACGCGGCTGTCGAGCCGGTTTCACGTGAATTACGTCTAGCATTTACGGTTAGGGTTCATTCTTGGTCCTCAGTAGAAACGGAATATCAACTACGCGAGTTGGGAAGTCACCACTAACGCGTGGTGTTTACGCTGGTGTTTAAAAGTTACGGAATAAGGGGGCAGGTAGGTATATTACGAAAAGTGATATCAACTGCAAAAAATAGAGTAACCATTCAAGTTATTTATAATTGATGGTTTTGCTATCCATGCACGCGTAGCTAAACTTTGGCTTCATTTTACTGTATCTAAAGTACATTTCTATATACTGAATAAAAATATTTTTTTTATTATTCCTATTAAATAACTGAAATAAGAATTGGGTTTTCAAAAAATTGTAGAAATTCCTGTTTGTATTGTGCACTAAATTGTGTAAAGTGTAAAATGGTATAGACAATTCATCTTACATTTTCTGCAGTTTACTGTAGTGAGAAATATTGTTACAAAACAATAAACTAAACAAATTTTGTTAAAATACTTAACAAAAACACAACAATGTTTAGTTGAAATTTTAAAACATTAAAATTTGTGCGAATTAGGTAAGTAATAATAATATGCAAATTATTTGCTTTCGCAATTTTAAACAAATATAATTATACGCGTTGAAACGTTACCAATCTGTTTATAAGTTTAATTTAAACCTGAATATGATCTCCATAACAATCTAAAATTAACGCTAAAAAAACTGGTATTGCACATGTTTCTCAACTTGCCATATAATTTGGTCCGATTTCATGAACTGCTATTGGCACTTTGCGCTATACCATATATTCTTGAGCACTGAAGTTTGAACGGATGTTGGAAAACCGAAGCAATACAATTTCGGATAGTTTATGGAGCCACTTACGATAATACAAAATAAGATTACGACAAACAGAGCTAAAACTAACTTACCGAGACTAATATACAGTTTAAGTTATTTGATAACAATGGTAACTGTTTCCAGTTAGAAGCGATTTAGCGTTTTGCTGCACTATTAAAACTGTAAAGATGTAATTTACTTCATATAAAGGGTCAGCTAAGATTGTGGGACTATCGTCTTAAGACGGTCAACAAGTTTCAAAGAATGTTCATTGTCATTTTCAGGGTTTAAGCCATGGTTGCTTAGTTTTGATCTCAAGTAGGTAATCTAAATTTTAAACTTGTCACTTTGTCGTTTTCTTGGAGATCCTACCTACACATGTTTATAGCTTTGGTGTGTAGTTTAGAAATTGTTTCGGAATTCAACAATTTTTCCATACTGTTGAAATGTTATAGCCGGTATGTTATTGACGAATCTTTTCCAGTACGCTAGGTTTGTGAATTCTCGTCGTATGACGTCGTTTTTTTTCAATCTTAAGGATTGTATCTTACTGCATGTCTTGAAACTCATCTCAGCCGCTTTTATTCGGCTGACGACTATGTATTAAAGTACAGCTTTTAGATCTTCAAAAATGTATTGAAATAGCAATTACTTTATAGGAGTATAATTTAAGACTTGATTCTGCATTTGTCGATTTTAGATTTTGTTTAATTACTCCACACTTTTTTTTTAAGGTTAACCCTAATAAACTTTATAAAAGTGCAGTCTGGTTTTTGAAACCAATGAACACTTTAGTTCTATCCTACAATAATAACGTCTAAACTTAGCCCAAGGAAGGTTTACCCAACAGTATGATCCTTGGGTTACTAATATACAGGGTGAGTCACGACGGACGCGTCGGAGTTTTATTGCGAAACTGTATATATTTTCCAATTTCTGTCGCTGTTAGATTATGTAAGTCAATAAGAGCTACATTTTAAAAATATTTTCAAACATACAGGGTGCTCCAAAAAGGAGTGGCATATCAAAGTTATACTTTTTTTTATGGAACACCCTGTATATTTTTACATTTTTGGATTCCTCTTTAAATTTAATTCAAAAAATGTTTAAGGTTATATGGGTCTTAAGTCAACCGTTCTCGTGAAAATTGCATTTTCATGAAAATACAGTATTTTCAAAAATTTTCAACATTTAAAAACTTTGAGAAGTCTGAAGAAATTCGCTTGGAGATAAGATTGACAATAGATTATGTAACACTTTGCACAACCTACATTTTTAAAATATTATACAGGGCGTTTTTTACGCTTAGTCAAACTTGTGAAACTTTAAACATCGATAACTCATTTTTTTTAAATACAACATCCTATATTTTTTTACACCGTCTTATAGAAAATTTGATTCTCTTTCGAAAACATTAAGGCTGTTTTTCACCTAAAATTGATATTTTCCGAGATATCGCGATTTTATTGTTACTTATTAGGGCAAAGTAATATTTTCAAGTAGGCTATGAAGGTAGACAGCGGTAGTTTGAAACAATTGAAAGAAAAAACAAGAAAGTTATAATTTTGTCGTTTGACTACACACTTTTGACATATTTTTATAGGAAAGTTGTAGTTTTACCATCTTACGTTTAAATAGAGAATTTTTTAAATTATTTATGCATTTATTTATTGGACCAGTATTATAAGATAATTACTAAATCCTATAAACCATTTTTTGTCTGTTTACGATACGATACTACGACACTCTACCGAAAACAGAACCAACCATGTTTTTTTTTTAAATGTAAAATTAGACAAGTCAGTATTACTTTTTTTTTTTATCAGCGTTCCGTTCTCGTACCTAATACATTATCAATCGGTTTTTAGGACTTGGCAAACGATCAAACTCAATTATATGAAAAATATTGTGGCCCTGATGAGAAACCTATATTTAAACGTAAAAATGGTAAATCTACAACTTTCTTATAAAAAATTGTCAAAAATGTGTAGGCAAATGACAAAATTATAAGTTTCTTGTTTTTTCTTTCAATTGTTTCAAATTACCACTGTCTACCTTCATAGCCTACTTGAAAATATTACTTTGCCCTAATAATTAACAATAAAATCGCGATATCTCGGAAAATATCAATTTTAGGTGAAAAACAGCCTTAATGTTTTCGAAAGAAAATCAAATTTTCTATAAGACGGTGTAAAAAAATATAGGATGTTGTATTTAAAAAAAATGAGTTATCGATGTTTAAAGTTTCACAAGTTTGACTAAGCGTAAAAAACGCCCTGTATAATATTTTAAAAATGTAGGTTGTGCAAAGTGTTACATAATCTATTGTCAATCTTATCTCCAAGCGAATTTCTTCAGACTTCTCAAAGTTTTTAAATGTTGAAAATTTTTGAAAATACTGTATTTTCATGAAAATGCAATTTTCACGAGAACGGTTGACTTTAGACACATATGACCTTATACATTTTTTGAATTAAATTTAAAGAGGAATCCAAAAATGTAAAAATATACAGGGTGTTCCATAAGAAAAAGTATAACTTTGATATGCCACTCTTTTTTGGAGCACCCTGTATGTTTGAAAATATTTTTAAAATGTAGCCCTTATTGACTTACATAATTTACCAGCGCCAGAAATTGGAAAATATAAACCGTTTCGCCATAAAACTCCGACGCGTCCGTCGTGACTCACCCTGTATAAGTAGGTACAATAATTATTAACGTGCACACTAGCGGACAGTCTTTCGCTTTTAAACTCAGACTTAAACTATCTTAAAAGGTTTAACCTTCCTAAGTCTTCTTACTTATTCTTTAGTGTCCAGGAGCTAGATCGCTTCTACATTTACATGTTGATGGAGCCTTTCTCTGCGGCTTTTTGGCAAACTTCTTAATGGTGTTTGTAACAGTGTCCATGTTAAGGTTCCAAAGTGTGTCAATATTTTTGCAATACCAAGGTGCATCAACGTTGTTCCTTAATGTTTTGTTCTGAAATCTCTCGATGATCTGAATATTATTCTATTTAGTGCAACCTCATATCTACATAACATATGTCCATACAGGCTTTAGAATTTGCTTGTAAAGCAAGAGTTTATTATGTAGGAACAGAGTGAAATTTCTCCGGATCATCCAGTACATTTTTTAAAATCCGATAACTATTTTTTCCCTTTTTTCTTGACATGAGCTTAGTTAGCCAGCGTAGCTTAGCGTCCAATGTAATACCTCAGTATTTTGCAGTGTTGAAGAGTATGGTATTTGTTTATCATTTAAGTTGATTGGAACATTTTCAATTCTCTTATTGGCAAGATTGACATGTACTGACTTCGTTTTATTTAACTTTATACGCCATGTTTTTGTCCAGTTGTTGATCTTATTTTTTTATTGGCTGGCAGCTGCTTGTAATTTCTCGGATGATTCTGTATTATTTCTTCCTACTGCTAAAATGTATGTGTCATCGGCAAGGGTTGCTATAGTATCGTTTTATAACTTTGGAATATTACAAGTATACAATAGGGAGGAGCTATCTTAGTTTAAAACTTAAACCATCATGCCACACTTTGTCAAAAGCCTGCGCTACGTTTTGAAAGATAGTAGAACAAACTTTCTTTTCTTCTAGGGCTTTTTCTATTTTCCCAAACTGCGCCACACCTAAGATTAAATTTGTGTAGTTTGTTGGACACATGAACAGTTTTATTGCGGGAGAGATTATAACCCAAATAATAAGATTTATTCATTTCCTCTATTTTGTCGCCAATAACGATTTTAGCTTTTGCAGGGTTAAGTGCTGTAAAAAAATTACTTGTCTTGTTGCTGAAAATAGAGTTTAATAAACAATAACGCAAAACATAAATTGGTACCTACGTTATTTTTTTTAGTAATAACATTATCAAGCATAACTAAAAAGGCTGTACAGATTTACACAAAATTGTTTTTTTTTGTTTACAAAAAGTTGTATGTTGTAAATTATTAATACATGAAACTTATTTAACACTATTGCATATTTACAAATAAACAAATACAGGTTGTTTGAACTTTTGCATGACAGAAAACGTAGTTAAAACCACATGTTCCATTTTATTTATTAATATTAAAATTAAAATAGAGTTATATTTGTAAGTTTTAGGATGTAAATCCATGTTTCCATATTGTTTGCTGTACAAAAGGGTGGCATAAAATGCTTCAGGCACATTTTCTGACACACCGTCCCTTCCAATATAGACTCAGAATGTACATTAAAGTTATTAACACAGCACAATAATTTAAAGAAGAACACGAGAGCACGGTTCAAAATTTCAACGCAAAATCATAATCACAATTTTATGTAGGCTAATCATAATATGCAATCTATACACTTGCTGTAAAATATAGGAGGCAAAGCTGCATGAGGTGGCTTCGTCGGATGTTCGCAATAGGGGCAAAACAAGTGTACACTAAATTTCGTGATAAGCCTAGTGGAAACCGTATTTACCGAAATTGGTGCATGCCTAGCATGAAAACCATCCTAAAGATCAGATTCGGGTCCGTAAATGTCTAGTATATTGAAATAACGTGAGAATCCAGCTGGTTTTTGAAACAATACGACATGAATGGGTTATGAAAAGATTGTTATAGGTGTAAAAGAAGCCAAAATCGACTGTAAATATATTTACTTTCCTTTTTTTTTGGAAGTGATGAATATGGAAATCGGAAATCATGACAATATATTTCATACTTCATGTCAGTTTATTAACTATACCATAACAGCGCTTTTTCACTATATGCACGTTGAATTAGTTTGTACGTACCATTTAGTGTTTTAAAGAAAAAATGCTATGTACAGGGTGTTTTAGGAAAAGTAAATATTTTAGGAGCTAGTAGTATGGACGATTTGGAGTTAAAAAGTTCGTATAAACATTTGTCCAATTCTCAATAATTAATGATTCATGCTAAATTATTTACTGTATACAGGGTGTGTAAAATTGGCGAAAACGCTACACGTGGCGATGTTCTTCGTAAAATTCTAAGTCGAAAATCTTAATATGAAAATGTTGTACCATGCTTGCTGTGTCTGCAAGAGGCCTCAAAGTTTTGACATTTAGTCTTTAAATAAGCGTTATTATTTAATACTTGCAAATGAAAAAGCTCCAATTTGGAATAAAAATAAATTTCGAATAGTATTTTTTCCTAGATATTGTGTTCTTCCTTTCAAAAATTGGTTTTGAAAATATGTAAATCACTGATTTGAATGAAAATAATACATATGGCAACATTGTCATTAGCTGTCATCTCTGTTTTTCTCGTAATTATTTTTAGTTTGCGTTTTACGATACCCAAAAGTTTGCAGCTCTGTTTACAAACTGAAGGCTTTCAGTTCGAACAAAAATTGTAAATACCAAAGTAAAAATTGCGTTTTTAAAAAATTACATAACTTATTTATATGCAATTTTACAACTTTTTAATAAATTTGTTCGTTAGCCCCTTAAAAAAAAATGATTAGGGGTCATTTTCTAAAGAATTTCATCCTTCATAGAAGCCCTTGAAAATTTTGACGATATATATAATATTATGAATAATGTCGATACTATAACATTTTTAAATACAAAACATTATTTCTCGGAATATTTATTTTACACTGTGTTTCTAATTTTCAGCTTTTCCGGAAAATCGGTTTGATTTTCGGAAAACTTTCACAGTACTAAATACAATTACATTCGTTTAATATTTTAACCCTAGAAGCCCAATCTACGTCATTTTGACGTACACTCCAACACATATTCGCGATCTCTTTCGCATGCTTGCTTAGATCGCCGTGACCATCCGAGCCAACTAGGTACATGCCCAGAGCTAACAGGAGACAGCAGTCTCGCTTTGATAAGTGCCGCCATTTTGTTGTTATCGCAATGTTCACGTCGTTATGACGTATGTTTGGGCTTTGTTAACTTTTGCACTTTTCGAATTTTCTGAATTATATTTGACTTGAGTGATTTATGTTTGATGAGTTGATTAGTTTTTCATAAAAAAATATAAATAGTTGATTTTTGTAAACAATTTGTAGTATATAAGAAAACATTACAAGGATCTCAGTTTTCGTGCCATTTTTTGTATGTTTAATTAAAGTGAACATTTCAAAGTTTAAATAAACAATATTTTTTCTAAATTTCTGTTTTTTTATTTACATAGAAAGTATTTCACATAAACCATACAAAAAACTAGTATTTGCAGTAAAGTTTATTTAGATAGAGCTCTTTTATAATTGTACGTCGTTTTGACGTATGATTGGGTTTTATAGCCTCAAAAATATGATTGGGCTTCTAGGGTTAAGTGTAAAATAAAGATAACTAATACAAATTTTTTATTTTCAGAGCATATTGTAAACTAACCTGTGGCATCTCTTAAGGACCTGTGATTCGGGATATACGGTAATTAAAACAAAAATCATTTTATTACTTAGTATTATTGCAATAGTGTGGTACCTATAACAATAAAAATGAGTTTTCATCTGAATTAAGTAGCGAACCAAAATAATAAAAATATCAGAGCAATATCAGTGAACTATCAATTGTTATTTCTAATTATATCTCTAAAATTCATTGCTAAATTAAATAAAAGAAATTTTTCATAATAAATTATACTGATACGGAGTAATTTATCGTTAAGAGTTCTTGATTAATCATATTAAACATTATACTTTTTTTTTTCATATAAATGATTAAGTTTGTACCATTCTGAAAAACTTTAACATTTCTTAGGAATAAATAGGAATTAAATCCTTCTTAAGTAAGAAAATAAGCATTTTTGAATTTAACACTTTCATTTACATTCAGAATTGTAGAGCTTGTATACAAAGTGAATATTATTATAGGACTAGAAAAATAAACAGAGACATAAAATTCAAGTGCTCATAGATCATTGTTTTAACCAGGATAAAACTTTGTGCCCAATAATTTGTGATAAGTTGCAATTGTTGAATTCGCTGAAGTACCGAAAACATTGGGCAATAAAGTTGGATATTAGCCCTCAAAAAGTTTGCGTCTGCTAGTCCGTATATCAAAAACTTTGCCTTATTCGCTGCAAAATAAAAAACAAAGTCATGCAATATTTACTGCTGGTAGTTGAAAGGTTCTGCGAGAGAGGTAGATATATTGATCGCATTGCAACTACACTATGTTAACACCAAACATGGAGTAAAAAAAGTCTTACAAACCAACAGCATTTTAAATTTGTTACTTATTGGACACTTCAAAAATAATAGGCTAGTAAGAAGTTTTAAAAATGCTCGTAGATATTTATTTAGTACGTTTTAAAAATGTGCCAAAGTAAATGTAGGTTTTACTCGATAAACAGTTTGCATTTTATGCATTTTAAAGCAACGTTTCTTAATCTTTTTGGAATATAAATTGCTTCATTTGTCAGCTGTTATACCGGAAGATATAAGCACTTATTTCTTTTTTGCAAGAAGCTTAAACAAGGAATTTGTACGCGAGATATAAAGTTTGCTAAATTGGTTTTTAATATAGGGGTGCGACAGTCAAACCGAATCACCCAGTATAGTAAATACATTTTACTTCATGATTATTATTAATAATAAAATGATATTGGTGAGAGAAACATACATTTTAAAGATATTATTTTTCTTTAGCAGTTGTATTTGAATGGACACAATAACATACTTTGTACAATGAATTTTTGTAGGATGATTTACGAAAACAAAAGTGATCTGTGCTTCACTTAGTCTTATTCTTAATTTATTAACAGAAAGTTTAACCGCAAAAAATGCTTTTTCAATCTCTATCGATGTGGGTGGAATTGTCTTGAGAGTATCTAGCAGCAAAGATACATCGTTTTTATCAATAAAATTCCATTTATAAGCTATTTTGCTTCGCATTACCAGGGTACACAAATATTAAACCGTAAACATATTTTAATTGTTTAAACTTTGTCATAGAGACCGGGATTCTTCACACATACTACGGGTGTACATAATTTGTTATTCTAAAGCAAGAAACTTTTTTTAAAAAAGAATAGTTTTTTCATAAATTAATGTTAAGATATTTACATTCTAATAAGTTGTGATAATATTACAAAGATTCTAACACAAACTAAATAAAAATATATATTTTTTGTAAATCCCTGGATATCCCGGGACTATACGTACCTATTTCCCGAAAAATAAAAAATAGGTTAAATGGACCGGAATCTCAGGATCCCGGAGGGAAACCCTAGTATATATGTTACGCTGAATAAGTGAACGTGCCCAGTTCGAGAAAATTTCTCGAACTGGGCACCTATTTAATATGCAATTTTTGGCAGTATTCCTGGAATGTGTAGGTACAAGGTTTGCCTAATTCGTGAAATAAGCAATACTGCTAGAAAAATATTTAACCAACCTTTAACCTGATTCTCTATTAGTGAAGTATTTCATATTTTTTTATGTTAAAATTGACCATTTTTATAAACTTTGAAGGTCTATAACTTTCGATAAAAATCGAGTTTTGGACTATGATTTATAACACATGTTTTGCTTAGATTGACTCAAGGAACATGCTCCTTAAGTTTGGCCGTTTGGTCACGCAACACCTTGTATAAAGAACAATTAAAGATAAAATCAGTTAAAACAAAAATACAAGGAAGACAGCTGGGATGGTTGGGTTACATTTACCTATAGGATGAAAGAGGAAAGGTTAACCAAAAAAGCCTATGAAGCAAGATCACGGGGAAAAAACAAAAGAGGTAGACCGAGGAAAACCGGGCAATACCAAGTTAAAAAAGCAGCAACGGATAGAAACATCAAATGGAAAGACATAAAAATGCTAGCACAAGACAAAAAAACATGAAAAAAAGTCAGCACAACACAACTCAACAGTCCTACACCTAACAGTAGAAGGACTAAAAAAAATAATAAAAGAATTTTAAAAAAAACAGCAATAAGACGACATACCTTAAAAACATACCCAGCACATTAAACCTTACCCAATTAGCATACAGAAAACCTTTCTTAAAAAACTTACCTGCGTATCAGAAGAAAAAACAAATTACGTGTAAACGATTTTAAATATAAAAGCAAGCTTAACCCTCATCCTACCAAGGTCTTTTTGTAACATGTCCTACCAAGGTGTACCTCAGAGGCACATATCTATTTATATATAATAGTTGATGTAAATAACTGCGAAATGTAATTATTTTACTTCATTGCAGTTTATTTAGTAAACATACAAACAAAATATGCATATACAGAGAACATTATAAAATATTATATATATATATTACAATCTAATCCTTTTACCCGAAGGTGTAGGATGTGAAATCGTATCCTAGTGTTCTTTTTTGATATGGATAAAATTTCTCCACTCTTTTTTATTTCTTGCCATATTCCTTGCCTGTGACATGTTCATCCCTCTTTCTGTTAGTATTTTTTTCACACTATCGTCCCACGTATTCCTAGGTCTTTCTCTGAGTCTCTTCTCATGTCTTCTTGCTTTCCATGTTTGTTTAGCGGGTCTCTCGTTTCCTAGCCTGATTAGATGTCCAAGCCATTTGAGCGGTCGGTCTTCGATTATTTTTAATATAGGTTCGACCTTCAATCGTTTTCTTATTTCCGTATTTCTTATTTTGTACATTCTGGTGACCCCAGCTACTTTGCGCAGATATTTCATCTCCATGGCCTGTATTGTGCTCTTCATGGTTGGTGTTAGAACCCAGGTTTCACATCCGAAAGTGAGTGTTGGTACGAATACAGTTTTGTATACTGTTACTTTAATCTCCTCTGCAATCTCCTTTTTCCCTATGAACGAGTTTCTTAGGCTTAGATGTGTTTTTCAGTCTTGCAATGACTATGGTATCCTATGTACCAAAAAAAACCCGTTGTGTTATACTATTATCCACGATGCATCATGACAACACTGTTGATGTGGAAAATAAAAACAAATCTGAAATAAATACGTACTACAACTCCACAAAAGGTGGAGTCGACACTTTTGATCAGATGGCACATGCATATACTGTGAAACGAAAAACTAATAGGTGGCCTTTAACTTTTTTTTATTATGATCGACGCTTGTGGGATAGCATCGCTAGTTATCAGGAAAAATATCCATCTAGATTGGAATATTTCCAAGAAACATAAACTTCGGAATATGTTGTTAGGTGAATTAGCAACAGAACTCGTAATAGACTATATTAGAAGGCGAATTCTTAGCGGATTGCATAAAAGTCACATTTCTTTGAACCAAACTACACTAAACCAAGCTCCAGAACAGGAAGAATCTGTTCCACAATTTAAAAAAAAGAAAGCGCTGTTATATTTGCCCTTCAAAAAAGAGCAGGATGTCAACACAGTGTTGTGGAACATGTAAACAAACAGTCTGTGGTGAGCATGCACTAAAAATACTTACGTGCAAAACCTGTCAAAAACAGTAAAATTAATTTTGTAATATTTTTAGTTTTTTAATATTTTATAATGTTCTCTGTATATGCATATTTTGTTTGTATGTTTACTAAATAAACTAGAATGAAGTAAAATAATTACATTTCGCAGTTATTTACATCAACTATGTGTATAAATAGATATGCGCCTCTGAGGCACACCTTGGTTGGACGTCTTGGTAAATCAAGTTTATTATTTTTTTTGTAAAAAAGAAAAAACATTTCTAAATTTATTTGACACCATTATATGTTAAATAGCTGTAATGTAGAATACATAAAACCTCTAGTCTATCAACAAGTTAATTTATGAAATACGTACGTTATAAAAATCAAATGTGCCTCAAAAGCACACCTTGGTAGGATGAGGGTTAAAAATGATAAGTTTTATTTTTAAATTACACAACATTGTACTAATTGAATTGAGGCTGATATTTAATTTTTTTAACAAATAGTACCTAAAAGTTTAGATCATTTTGATAAATATTTTGCTTATAAAAATTGGAAGGTAACGAGTTCTTTATGATTATTAATTATTTTTCGTCACGAGTGCTTTATACAATTTATTTAGTATTTTAATTTCAAGTTTCCATTAGCACGGCAATTTTAAAATTGCAAATAATTAGGTATCCGGCCTTTTAGTGGCTGACAGTGGCTGTGAATTTTCCATTATGTTCATGTTGGTATTGTGTTTTTCATCACACTTCTGTTACGGATGTAATTGGACTAACATTATTTTTACTCCCACTGGATGGCGCTTTTAATTGACAATTATATAAACGAATAAATTGGGCTTTAATAGAGCGCATCTGGCCGATGGTTGTCATACGGCTACGTAAAATTGGCAACTAATTGCAAACGGATTTATCGCTACTAAAATATCCACCCTTCAACAATAAAGCAGAAAATTTATTACAAACGTAGTTTTAACCGTTCACGTAACGATATTCAAATGTTCTTGGTGTGTGCTTCTCGGAGATTGGCTTCAGTGGCAGAAATATCTCGTTCTTGGTATATTTCCCATGCGAAATGAATAAATATTTTTCTATGACAGGAAAACTTTTCCTATTATTATTTTCTCTCGGATTACTTTTTTCCTTATTCTATTCTAAACAGTAAAATATGTGGTAGCACATACTACACTCAAATATTTGTCTTCCGGATGATAAATGCTCGCTTTTTCCGGTTTATCCCTATACGAATAACCGCGAGCGTCTTGCGTTATGCTTTTGTTTAACAAAAGATTTTATCAATGGAACTGTTTAGTAGTGCATTTTAGCTGCGAAATCTGTTTCGTGGTATTCATTCATACTAAAAATAGCCTGAGTATAATTGTCTTTGTTGCAATTATTACAGGTCCAATAAAAAAAATGAAACACGAAAGTGCCTGAGTTGGCTTTGAACTTTTTTGAACATCAATTTTATTAACCGTCTGTTAAAAATAATTTAAAAAAAACTGTAACTAATACCTATTCTATCCGTTTCATTCCAGGCACCAAAACGAATACCATAAAATGAGAGCTGTAATTTTTATCTGTAGATTAAACATGTGTGTAAGAGCTGTGCAAATAGTGCAGTCGGTAATTACTTTTGCAGTCGTAATGTGGATTGTCGGCACATTTCCCTTCAGTAAACCCCAGGCCCAAAGCCATAAAGGCGCTTATTGACCAGACTGTGAAGCCTTTTTTACATTTGTCAAAATAAAAACCTTGCAGTCAAACTTAAATAAAACTTTTTTGTCAAAAGCATATGCTACATTGACTATGCTTGTATGCGGCGAGAAATTGTGGCGGCGAAGAATTGTGTAGCCGAAGAGTTGTATAGGCGAAAAATTGTATAGGCGAAGAATTGTGGGCGAAGAATTGTGGACGAAGAATTGTGGGCGAAGAATGTTCCTAGATCCGTTCTTTATATCGCTCCCGACGTCTTCGTCTACATAAGGTGTAGAAAATGTCACTTATGCCAACTTTAAACGCTAATACTTATTCAGGCGATTTGAATCATTAGTCTTCGTCACCGAAATCAGCATCAAATTCTTGACCATCTTTCGATGGAGGAAGGATGTAAATTGCCTATGGTACCTTAGTTAAATCGTCAACTTCCTTAGCTCCTCCAGTTTCTCTGCTGTTGTAAGCGCCTTTTTCCTATAATGCAAGCAAAAACAGAACAAATTTGCCCAAAGGGTTGTTAACGACCCATTCAAAATTTACGCAAAAAAAGTGAACAAAATCAAAAATGATTTCAAACTTTAAAATTACCCTCGTAAATTTCAATAGTTTTTATGCATGTAGCGAATAAAATAATTGCTGTAAACGAATTCGAAATTGTTACTTACCAATTATTTAAATGATCCTTCACGCACTAAAAAAAATCGTTGGATTAGATCGCTCACAATTTTCACACCGTCAACAAAACGAGCGATTTATGTAAACTAATGTTGAGGCACAATATCTGCCTTTATAATAACACAAACAGAAGTTAATTTGCAAGCTCAGAGTTGTTACAGCAGACTGAAATATACAAGGGGTCGTTAACGATCCTTTGGGCATAAAGGGTTTTAAGCAAAATCTGTTTTTATTATTCTAAACCAACCACACAACTAATTACGTAAGCAAGCCCGCACATCCTGTCAGTTCAGAAAGTTAAAAACATCCTTAAAAACGAATTGGTTGTCAATAAAAGGCTACAAATCCACTTTTGTTTCCCTCCGGCTAATGCAATCGCATAAAAGCCCGATCTGATAATTCATTTAGCACAAAAACTAACATTTAAACCCTAGAAAAGTGACAAATAAACAGAACTGGGCAATAAACTATCGATCACCAACATAAACTACTTTTCAAAGCGAAAATCCTCGCCCATACTTGATAAATTTATGTTTGTTTTGTTTACATGTGAGCTCGATCTTGTAATTTTGTGCTCCACTTCCACACTAGTTTTCCACTCGACAACATTTTGTTGCGCTTCAAGAGCGTTATCGATAATCTCTATCTGAACGGCCTTTCAATCGTATCTTCATCGAGGTCCACTTAATTTTATATATCGACCATCTCTACCGAAATACTTTTATCTAATATTGTAATTTGGTTTATTGTGCGGTAAAAATAAAAAAGTTTACCCTTGAGTTTTTTATTTATAGAGCACATTAGCATTATCGACGAAATTGATGATTAAAACTCGATGAACTGAGCGGGTAATTTGCATAATTGGAAAACAAGGGTTTCCAGTAACATTGGTTAATTTATTTTTATTGTAAGTTGCAGTAGAACAATGAGTTATTAGCAGTACAAGTGCTAGTTACGCCATGCGATAAAACTAAGCCTGTTAAGCGATGCCACCAAAATGTTTAATTTTATTGGAAAGGTTTATTTATATTTTTTGGTTGCGTTTGAAAACCTTATTACAAATTTATATTAAATACCTACGTATTTAACCCTTTATTATTCTTCATTTTCTTTTTCTTCATTCTTCCATTTTAGGCGATGACCTGTTTCTTCTTCGGTTTTGTCCTCATATTGGGGTTACGTTGTCAGGTCTTCTTCTTCTTCTTCTTCCTCCTCTTCCTCTTCCTCTACCTCTACCTCTACCCCTACCTCTACCTCTACCTCTACCTCTACCTACCCCTTCCCCTTCCTCTTCCCCTTTCCCTTTCCCTTTCCCTTTCCCTTTCCCGTTCCCCTTCCCCTTCCCCTTCCCCTTCCCCTTCCCCTTCCCCTTCCCCTTCCCCTTCCCCTTCCCCTTCCCCTTCTCCTGCCTCTTCCTCTGCCTCTTCCCCTTTCCATTCCTTCCCCTATCCCCTTTGTTGCTTTTTCTGGTACAACCCTGGCTGAATACCATACGCCCACAGTGGTTTTTATACCTGCTTGTATACTAGAATCGTATTATGTAATGACAGAGCAGTTTCCTCCTACTAGCCAATACATTTTTCGATATCTAATACTCAACTTCTCTCGTTTCTTTCCGACATGATTTTCAACGAAGTTTAGTGTCAAGTGTTAAGCCGAGGTATTTGGCTGTGTTATGTATGGTATTATCTGACCATTCATGCTTACCGAAGTGTGCTTTATTCGTTTGTTGGTGAATTCTACATGGACTGACTTGGTTTCAGTAAGCTTTGTTCTTTACTTGTTTGTCTAACTTTGAAAAGTATTGATGGCTGTTTGCAAATTTTTTGCTGCTTCTTCGTTGCTTATGCGGACAGCTAGGATGGCAGTATCGTAGGAAAAAGTGGTTCTTGTGTTACTCTCTAGTTCTGGGAGATCATAAGTGATGAGGAGATAAAGGAACAGATCCTAAATACTACCCTGTGGTCCTGTTGTACACATGCTTTAATTTCGTTAGGTTCATATGTTCCTGGTTGATCCTAAAATATATCTTCGATAAATAAGACTTCAGAATTTCTGTTATGTTTGTAAAGGATATGTTTTAATTTGTAGTGCACCCCTCCGTACCATACTCTATCAAATGCTTGCGTCACTACAAAAAAAACTGCTGAACCAAGTCTTCTTTCTTCTATTATTTTTTAAATTATATTAGTTATTTTACTGACTTGGTCAACTGTAAGGTGTTAATGTCCTTATCCAAGTGGGTAATTTTTTCGTTTAATAAAATGGTACATTCTCTTAACAAGTAGTTTCTAAAAGAGTTTGGATTTGGTAGGTAACAGTGAAATGGGTCTATATAATGTGGCTTCATGTAGAGGTTTATGTATATGGTTTCGGTAACATGATGACTATCTCCGCCACTTTCCACTTTTAGTTACGCATTTTATCCTAAGTGCAGCATTGATCAGGTTGGTCCTTGTTGTGAGTACTCTAAATGCGTATACAAGAATTAATCAAACAGAAATATCTCTTACTTTTGAGCAGCAATTGCTAACTAAACCATTTTCACCCTTTACTTGTCCCGATGACTTGTCTCAATACATGATCTAACGATCTAAGATATTGGTTTAAACATTTTGCGGTTATTAACGACGTCACTTCCTAATGCCTTATTAATACGGAAGGCTTATGGGAATGGGCTATCCTGTTCAGTTTATTATCCTTGAACGAGGTGACCCTCCAGAATAATCCCCTTTTCGATAATATTTAAGCTCCCGGTACAGCGATAGAAAACTTTTGAAAATTGTTTTATTTGACAGTCTTCAGCACACCTTTTACACTTTTCTCATTTGTTAGTTAACTGCCGTTTTAATTCAACAATTTTTCCAACTGTAAAATTCATAATTTGCGGGGGTAATTACACGAGAGCTTTTTTTTTAGCCGGACAAACTTGCGTTGCTACGAAAGTTTGGTTGCTAGGAAAATCGACGAGACAAAACTGTCTGATAAAACAACTCGTCCTACGGACTCGTTGTTTTATCTTTGACAATTGTCGAGTCAAGATTTGCCTTGCAACCAAACTTGAGTTTAGTAAAAGCAAGTTTGTCCAGAATAAAAACAAAGCTCGAGTGTAATTCGGTACGATATCTGCACGAATAAATTATAACCTTCAAATAATAACTGACAAAACGTCAAAATCTTTTTTTCACTACTAGTAATATAGCGTAGCATTATGACGTATATTAGAATGCCGTGAAATTCAATTTCTCTACCTATGCATGGTTACAGGTAAACAATTTTTCATTATTAACCACTGGTGAATAATGAACAAATTTATATTTTTTGATAATGCTGTTGTAGTTTTAAAGAAAAAAAAATTATAGGACGATTTAGTATGATAAAGAAATTCTCTTTATTGGTATTTTAGCATTTAAAACGTTGTTTAAATAAATTAATTTAATTTTAAAAACTTTGGTGTATTTAAATAACACGACTTTCGCGCCGAAATAAATGACGGTTGTCAATATCCACACCGTCGATTGACACAACGTAAAAATGAAAAGTTTTAATAATGTCAGTATTTTAGATGAAACCATCGCTTAAAAGCAATGTTTTTTAATAACAATAGTGATTTAGCAAGATGAGTAACACGCAGATTCAATATTTCTATAGAATAGATAGGTACTTAACTTTTTATATTTTAGGTTAGAAAGTGCGTACCTAACATAAATGGGTTTGTCTTACTAGTAGTGAAAAAAATAGTATATACACCACGGTAGAGAAGTCTTATAGCCTTCGGGCCCTTAGATCCCTCGGCGCTTCGCGCCTCGTGATCTAATCTGAGCCCTCAGGCTATAATAGTTGACTTCTCTACCTTGGTATATAATATACTATTACTTATTGTTAGTTACAATCAAATAAGTCGGTTGCATGGTGACAAAAGTTACATGCAAAAATGCAAGTGGATATTTTAGTTAGGTACCTTTTTATCCGCTGTCATAACAACAAAACGTGACGTCATTATGGAGAATTTAACATATGAGTGTAGTTATCCTTAGCATTTTAAGTTGCTTGACTATCATGTAGGTACATTTTATTAGAATAATTTTACTGAAACCCTTAAAAATTGATTAGATGCTGATGAAAACCTGCATGTGACAAGTGACAAGTAAAAACTGAAGTAAACTAAAAATTTAAGTAATTGTTTTAAGTTAAGTCATGAACATTTCACAACCCTAATCACGTTGCTTGCATAAATATGACTTTTTTGAAATTAGATCTTGTAAAATCCACAACTTTTAGTTTCAGCGGCCAATAAACTAGATTTTTATAACAGGCTGGTTAAGCTAAAGCACGAATTCCATTCTTCCTCATGTTGTTTTAACCTATTTTTTGTCAGTCTACAAACTTCATTTTTTTCAGTGGAATTTTAATCCGAGAGAAGAATGCTCATTTGTCGAATATAAAAGGCAATTTTAAATTCAGTCGTCGTTGTGTGGTTTTTCCAATACGACTGCGCCTTTCAGCTATAATACCTGTGATATACTTGTAGGGGAAAAGCAGGCTGCAGTTATATAAAGAATAAAATTAAATGAAGGGCTAATGCGCGGCTGTAGATGCAGAATCACGTAGGACGTAATTCAAACTGGCGGGAATTTAATTTAGATCACTATTCATTTACCTTTTGTATGAGCAGATTAAAGCTTAAATAAATTTGCGATTTAATGCGAAGCAAAACTTTGGAAACGAAAACGTTAAAGAGTAACTTCATTAAATATTATGTGCAGGAGTTTCGGTATTTATATTTAACTTTAAACTGACAGTGAAATATGAAGTGCAAAATGTAATTTCTATTGGTTAACGAACAAAATACATGATGTAAGTTCTCAGAAATATAGACATCTTTATCTATTCCTTTTACAACTTTGGACAAATTAGCATTATTAATGTTTTTCTTTGTATATTTAATACTTTAAGTTATTTGGCCAAGTTAACGATCCATTTATTTTAATAAATTTTCACAACTTTTTACTTTTATTTTAGAGAACAATATAAATTATTTTTACTAAATTAATACATCTTGTATTAATCTATCAAATTAACTTTTAGCCAGAAACGCACTAATAAGCGATTTGGCCAATAACTAATTAATCGGGCGTCGCCTAATGGCCGAATAATGACCGATACTCAACCGACTATTGACTTTTACAAATAATTCACTTATTGATAAATGCACATAAAATGTGCTTAATATGACATTATTTTTATCTTAGAAAGCTAATTCTTATATGCGTAAAATTAAAGAAAAAGTCAATTAAAACAAATTAGACCTAAAAGGCAAGAAATAGGCTACGTCTAAAACTGAAAAATTCTTCCTACAGTATAATTCAAGAGAAACAGAGTTTTATGTTTTGCATTAAAAATGTCGTTGGTCATTTACTTTTGTTTTTGTTATTCCGATGTATTTTTTTTTTTTTTATTTGTAGCTGTTCAAATATGATGTCTTTATTCATGCAAATCTTTAGTTCTTTTACTGTGTTTTTCAAATCAGTAAATAGCCAAATTGGCAGATTGGCACTTTAAGTTGGGATAACATAAAAAAGGATTTCTATCTAATAATTCAGTCTAATCTAGTGGTATAATTAAATAAGCTGCAAACTACTTAATCGCCCAAATTGCGATTACCGATTAATCGACAGAAGAGCCGATGTGGTCGTTCATCAATTATCTAATAGGGAACCAAAAAAAAAGTTAAAATTTCATTATATTTGCAGTTAAACGCTGTGTTTTCATTTAAATCGCTTTGTTGATAATTATACAGGGTGTGTAAAAATTGGCAGAAGTGCTACACGTGGCGATGTTCTTCGTAAAATTCTAAGTCGAAAATCTTAATACGAAAATGTTGTACCATGCTTGCTGTGTCTGCAAGAGGTCCTCAAAGTTTTGACGTGTAGTCCTTTAATAAGCATTATTATTTAATACTTGCAAATGAAAAAGCTCCAATTTGGAATAAAAATAAATTTCGAATAGTATTTTTTCCCAGACATTGTGTTCTTCCTTTCAAAAATTGCTTTTGAAAATATGTAAATCACTGATTTTAATGAAAATAATACATATGGCAACATTTTGATTAGCTGTCATCTCTGTTTTTCTCGTAATTATTTCTAGTTTGTGTTAGACGATACCCAAAAGTTTGCAGCTATGTTTACGAACTGAAGGCTTTCAATTCCAACAAAAATTGCAAATACCCAAGTAAAAATTGCTGATAAAAAAATGTCCAAACGCAAATCAATGTATGCAATGTTACCAATTTTTTTTTCCTTTAAATGGTTCCTGAGGCCATAGGAAGCATGGTACAACATTTTCGTATCAAGATTTTCGACTTAGAATTTTACGAAGAACATCGTCACGTGTAGCGCTTCCGCCAATTTATACACACCCTGTATTATGGTTATTAACCAAGTTACAAACAAAATAAGACATTATCGACTGAAATATACAAACAAAAATGCAGTGGAAGCGGAAACCAAATATCTAAATCCGTTTCTAAAATATACCCCAGAGAAGACAACTGAATGTCATTAAACATAATCGTTTGCGTTTTATTATATTTGAACCACATGTACCGATGAATAATAAATGCAACAGATTTAAGCACAGATTATTAGAAAAATTTAAATTTGTATTTAATTAATCAACACCAAGTCGCAGGGTTCATAACGGCTTCTCTAAAAAGAGTTAAATTGGAAGAACTTTAAACCCATCTTTTCAGATGGTTAAAATTTTAGACCATTTTAACGATTCTTTTGTAATTAGCGCTTAATTTTGTGATATCAACGTTCGGCCGACGATGTCGTTAATAACACAAAAAAAAATCTATATCTACGAAAAATATCCAAAACGTTTTTATATAACAAGCTGGGCGTGACTGTATCATCCATAGCAAAGGGTGACAGCGCATTTGTTTTGCGAGCACGACTCTGCTATGCTTTGACCTACGTCATATAGTAGGAGATCTGAATGTAATAAATGGAAAACGTGTAAGTGTTGACTGCATAAACGACTAGCAACCCTGGAGATTGCATCAAGTCCATTTGATGCAAAAGTAACTTCGTTATAAACTAAATTAACCGCAACCAGACGAAATAAATACTATACTTCAAGCAAACTAAAGATAAATCTTACTCCATTAACGTTACTTTTTATTACATTAAAAATGTTTATTAAAATTTACTTTGCAATTAGTGAAGTGACGAGTGTCTCAAAATTGGCTACAGTAAATACTGGATAAAAGAAACTTCGATATTTTTTTAAAGTTTAATTAAAACACTAGGTGTTTGAACACTAAAACTGGTCTAGAAGTAAGACCATTAGTTTGTAAATATCTGTTAAATCTTAAATCTATGTTACTTAGCTAAAATCGGTCCGGCGACGTATTTTAGTTGTCTTTGTTAACCTTAGGGAAATATATACACTAACACTTGCACAATGCTCTGCTTTTACACAAACCACTAGAAAAGTTCGAACGGTTTGGTTCTTCTCAGTCTTCGACATAGGTTCTGGTTGTCTAGCAGCTGGAGAACTTCTGCATTTTTGTGTATTTGAAGCCTGACTTCATGCTTCTTAACCCGCGAGCACACGCGTACCTGTCTTTTTGACCGGGTTTATAAATATTTTAATAGAACTTCTACATTGAAGGGGTGAGGGTGCTAAGTCTTTAGCAGTGTGTCATGCACAGTCTTTAGAGTGTGTAGATGTTTTTTTAGGAAGTTACGTGTTGCCGTTTGAAAGTTGTAGGTGTCTTTTTAACACCCGGTCAATTACACCGGGACGCGTGTATAGACATCCACTCAATGCAGAGAGAGATGCAATAGATTTATTTGCCGCGAACATGCATTACAGTACTGCATTAATTGTCCTAATTTAACCAATGCGCCAGGTACTTCCACTTAAAAACGTGTAAGAATTAACTTTTTTTAAATAAAATATTACTTTTCTTTGTAATTTGCATTTTTATTTGGCATTAATTCACATTAATCTATACCCGGTCAATTTGACCGTGGCGCGTGCTTCCGTGTAAAATTTTTCGCGCGTGCTCTCACGGGTTAACAAATCTTTTGATTTCTTACACTAACACTTGCCTTTTATTTTTATATATGATTGGTTAGTGAGATGTATCTCTGAGATCAGACACACCACTGTACTGTTCTCTGCTTTTTTACTGACAAATCCATTGGCATTTAATGGAACAATTCGTAGATCTTTATACTCTATGATTTATTTCTTTTTTGGGGTAGCTCCCGTTGCTCTTGCTTCCAGCGTGTCTATTTTCTCATTGATTTTGTTAAGCATATTCATCATCTGCTGCATCATCTGTTGCATAGATGTGCTTTTACCTAGGTTGGGTGCTTGAGATTTAGCAGCGTGTGTATTTCTATTCCCGCTAGCTGCATCAGCATAGGAAATTTGACCTGTAGTCTTCTTTGATGTGAAGGTTCTTGTTTCTTGCCTTGTTGATGGTTTCTTTTGACTTTGTTTTCTTCTTTTCTGCAGTGCTTTGGCAACAGCACAGCCACGATAATTGGCTGGATGTGCTTCTGCACAATTAGAGCACCTAGCTGGTGTGGTTTTAGGTTTGGTACATGTTGCAGTCAGATGATTACCAGCGCATTTAACCCTTTCATTACGAATTTTGTTTTTTTTTCATTTATACCATTTTTTTTGTGTACATATAGTAATAATAGGCTAAATAATGTTTTTTTTTTTAAATTTATTTTTTTGTAATTCAGAACTTACAGTTTGGACCTGGGACAAATGTGTACCATCCGGTAGTATAGCTGGGACACATTTGTCCCAACAGGTTCTATTGTTTATGGAACAGTAAAAAACAATTTTCTTTTTCTTCAGTCACTTCTGGACTACCTGGGCAGTAATCAGGGTCACAGTCATCGTCTGTTGAAAAAGGGTCTTCTTCGGACTCATCTGACATATCTAAAATTGCTTTCATCTCGTCTTGTGTTAAAATCTTGCGATTTCTGGAAAAAACCGTACCTTGTTTCATGAACCTGATGGGAAACATGTGTCCCACTGTGTACACCTGATGGGACGTAGGTCCCATTGATATAAAACAGCTTATTTTTAATTTTAAATTGATAAAATATACAGCAAAGTTGTTGCACAATATTCTAAATCGTTTTCAAATCAAATCAAATATATTTGGAGCACTTACCTACTCATTTTACCACAATAATATAACTTAATACGCACTGCGGAACATAAATTGTTAGTACTGCCAACTGAAAATTGAAGGGCTTGGGGCAAGAAGGCTACAAGCCACACTTTCATGAAAATAGAGATTTTGTTTTTATGAGGTTTGTTGATAATGGTACAAGCCATACACGAAATATTTTGGCTATCGGATGATAGATAGAGCCACCAGATCACTGTATCGTTTTAAATTTTTAAAAATTTTAAAATATATTTGCAAAAAAACGGTTCAAGCCACACGTAATTGCCAAGATGGCGTGGTGCAACTCAAGTGCAATAAAAAGAAAATTAAACTTTGAGAGTGAAAGTGAGAGGGAAAATGTTCAGGACTTCGACTCCGACGATAGTGTAAAGGATCAGAACTATGTAGAAGAAAGCAGTTCCGGAGAATCTTCATCAGAATCTTCTGTAGAGGTAAAAATTAATAATAATGTGGCATGTATCGTTTTTCTCAAAAAATTTGTGGTTTGAGACATAACATATTTTCAATAACATATACTTGGCATAGAACTAGTGGGCGCTTCCCGACCGGGAAATCCCGGGAAATTAGCTGTTTTTTTATAATCCCGATTTGCAACTATAAGTTTGGTAGAAAAATAAACGGCCTTGCAAATGTTTTTAAGAAATGGTCAAATTTTATTACGAAAAGGAATTTTGTTTGCGCGCCTAAAGTAGTGAAGAATGCACACGTGTAGCAAAGTAATTTTTATTGATGGTCAAAGATTTTATGAGGGGTTGGCTTTGAGTCGGCACGAATTAAACGGGCTCTATTGCTCTATAACACAAACTTGGACGAGTTCTCCGATGAAGATATGTAATTACTTTACTTTTTCATCAATATTAATTGGAATAATTTTTGTTTGTATAGTGGTACAAGCCACAATTTGCATTTAAATTTGTTGAAAAAAAAACAGAATTGTTATATATTTTTTGTATTTTAATATATGTTTTGATTAAATATACCTAGTACAATCATTTGATACCAATAGTGTTTAAATCCAATTTTATTTGTGATTTAGGGATTATTTTAAAACTTAAAATAGTCATATCTCAAAACTAACTTCATGTGGCATCTAGCCTTCTTGCCCCAAGCCCTTCAATTGTCCAATACAAGTTAAAGAACGGATGGGACAACTCAAACGCTAAATAGTATTTGCAATATTACCACCAGAATTTTTTAAACTTATAATGGGACCTATGTGTCCCGTTAGTAATGAAAGGGTTAACGCATGTGGGCTACGCGCTGGCAGTATTTTTGAGTGTGCTCGAATCGTCGACATAGGTATTTTGCATTGGGGAATTAGTTTGTTATTCCTTAGTGCTTCGATCTTGACTTTTAAGTGACATATATCCTGTATTTCAAAGATTTTTTTGATGTCCTCGTTATTGATTGTAAGGATGTACAATGGCAAATGTGTTGTCACAACTTTCTCATTTACCGTCATCTTGATAATTTTGTTGGTTACTACCAGTATCTTGAAAGCTCTGTCTTGCAATTCTGCTTTAATGTCTTCAGTATCACATGAAGGGTGCAGACTTCTAACCATTACTCTTATAGGCCTAGTCTGTTTGTTTTCATACGTATGTCATTCCGCATTTGCTTTATTCATAACTTTTGTTATCTCTCTATAATCGTTTTCAGTTTCTACATTAATTTTTAGTTGTTTGTTATTCATCAAACTGTTACTGTATTTAATGTTTGCTGCCTGAAGAGTATTATTTAATGTATTGTAATTGTCTACGTTGCTTATTACCACAGGTGGTGGTTTACGTATCGTATTTAACTTTGTTTTAGGGTCAGTTTTAGGGCTGTTCGCTTTTTTCGGGCGAGGCTGTAGCCTTCCTTTTTTTATTTTTAGGTAGTAGCCATTCTGTTTCTTTGGCTATCAGTTCTTCTTCCTCATCAGAATTTGCCGGATTATAATTAATTTTTAAGTGGGCTGTTTCTATAAAAAAATTTAATTCGTTTATCTCATCTCGGGCAATCTTGAGCTGCTGTTGAAGCATAGTGACCTCTATTGGCTCCGTGTTTATTGTTTTTGCGGGTGTTGCATACCGTTTAGACGTTTCTGCAACGGTTGCATGTAAGACACACTGTTTTATTAGGTGTCGTCATTTTTACGCGATAGCTTTGACGGGTCACCGACCGGTGAGTCGTCTGATATCACTCGCCTCCAATGATATCAAAACATTATTCGCACGTAATCACTGGCTTAGACACTATCTCTCTCAGCACGCCCACACTCGATGAAAGTCAATCGATTGTATACTTAACTAAACACAAAAAAAAAACTTAAATAATTTAAGATTTTTTTACATTAAATAATAATTTAGGATTTTTCAGTTACTATTACTATTGAATCTAAATTATAAAAGGCATACAAAGTGTAGGCCCCTCTCCATCGGGCAAAACAAATTTGAGATCTGCGCTTTGAAGATTATAATGTTTTCCTAAGCATATTACTTTTTTTTTGATAAAATAATTTGTCAATTTTTTTGGAGATTTATTTGTGATTTTTTAAATAGAATAGTTGCTCTTAAATCATAGATCATTTTAACTCATTTAACCATCTCTGTATCTCTTACCGTTTACGAGACCCCATGCTGTTCACGTTAACTGGGACACCCTGTATATATAATTATGTATAAATTTTTACTCCTCCTATTTATTTAAAGGGCCCTTAAATTTATAAGTTATTGAGAATATAAACGTGGTCAATATTTTTTAAGATTGCCAAATTTTTTAATTATAACTTTATATCCCATTACCTTGTCCATGAACAAGTTATTTGTGTATTGTATTCAAATAATTTTTTAATAACGTATTTGTTCAGACGGACGTGAAGCACTTTTTATGACAAATGGATTTTTTTGAAGAAAAAAAAAATAACGCGTTTTTAGTGGAAAAATTTAACAGGTAGATTCATTTAAAAATCGTTCTACACTTTTTTTAAAAATAGGTCAGTAAGAATAAAAATGTAATAAAAATGTAATTTAGTTTTGCGTTTGATTATAAACAAAAGCAAAAATTTCTTACCTCTCGCAACCGTATAGTTTGTAGGTGTGGGTATATTAGTAAATTGCATTGGACTTGTTATCGGGTAGTCCGATGTTTCTCGGAATGCGATCGGAGTGTCTCGTTAAAGCACGCTCACTTTGTGTATGGTTGGATGGATATAATTCCTAACCATCATGTTTCGGGGGTTGTGACAGTGGGGCACGTCGTGTAGTTGGCAGAGCTAGCTCAGCGCGCCCACAATCAATCCCATGATCACCAGAAAGTGATCCATGATCACCAGAAGGTGATGCAAAGGACTGCAAAGTCCGGGCGGCTGATTAGAGCCGCACAGTACCGTAGAAACGACTTTGGCTACCCTTTTTGGTGGTTGTATTGGCTTATGTTACTTAAAAGTAATTTTTGATCCCTAATTGATATTGATAGACAATTTTATCGCAGTGCGGTCGCGCTAGTTATTTTTACATGACCGGGCGCGTAACATACTTTGTCCGTAGCATATTTAAAACCAAACAACTACTGTGTTTGGCAGCATTATTAATTTATCTTTGATAAAAATGGACTTTCATGCTTTTACAAATACAACTGATCATATTTCTTCATAAAATAATTTATATTCCAGTGTATTATTTTTTAATTATATCCAATATACAATATACAAAAAAAGTTATGAGAAAAAGAAGAAATTCGACATTTTCATATTTTTTGGTATAACATCTGAAGTACGAGGAATTTTGTACTTTTAAAAATTGATTGTGGCTCTTCTCATACTAAGAAATAATTCATCTAATTTAAACCAACCTGTATCTCTTATAATAAGCGAGATCCCCATGCTGGAAATGTAATCTGGGACACCCTGTATAAATTTAAATAAAAGTTGTAAAATTTTCTATATTTAAGTGAACGACATTCTTCAGCACTAAATGTCTGAGAAATATATGTGGTCTTGACATAATTTTTGCAAGAATCAAATTTAATTGCTTCTTTTTGGTGTTCTTGTTGTCGAAAAAAAAACGTCACGTTTCAAAATTAAGAATATTGCCAATTCAAAAAATCTTCTCGTATCGCATTTAAGAACAGTTTATGTTTTTTTTTACCGCTTCTTACACAAAGAGTCCTCAATCATATTTTAAGGAAAAATCATTTGCCAAATTTATTTTTGAAAAAAAAAATTCCCTAGGTCAGTGGTCTTTAACCTAGGGTGCGCACTCCTTAAGGGGGGCCCAAATATCGATATGGGGTACGATTATATAACAAAAAAAACCATATATTGAAATAGTTTTGTATGTAGAGTGTGGTCTAAAACTTATTGAGCAAAAGTTTGTATCAAATATGACTCTTGAACGTCCGATGCACGTAATTCCAAAAACAATTAAGCATGTCTTGAAACTAATTTAGAAATTCTTTTCAAGAAATTCTTACTGCAAATAAGATAAGTAATTTTCATTCAAAAATTATAATTTCTTAAACTTCTTATACGCCTGGAGATCAAATTGTTGTTTAAATAAGACAGTAAGACGAATATCTATTTTAATATTCTACGCCTTTTCATGAGTAGCATTTTGAAATAAGATATCTTCCAAGATGGGAATTAATCCTAAATTAGTAAGACTATAAAATGCGTCTTAAATTTAGTGTTTACTAATAATTTATACCCTAAACATCTAACTAAAAGTAACATTAGAAATTTGACAGTTTACTTCAGTGAAATTCATTTTAGAATTGTAATAAACAAAAACGAAAACATGTTAACGAATATAATAATTTCGTTGATTTGAGAGTGATAAATTCGCATTGCCACTAGAACTTTTAAGTTGCCGTGTGACTGGAAGTGCAATTGGCTTACGATTAATTAAAACTAAAATTCATTAAAAGTAATTACCGACTTAGACACTTGAAAACCAATTAAATTGAGATAATTATATAAATAAACTAAATAAGCTGCGCGCAGGGAAAACAAACTTCAAACATTTGCTGACTCGGGGAACATTCATTGGTTATTTAAAAGTTCAGTGTTACATTTGTGCTGCATTCATAAATTTTACGAGTGTTACAAGTTACGTAGTATACACCATGGATTAAAGTTGTATCAGAATTGCACTCCAACTGCATAAACGTACTAGTTTAATGCAGTCATTACTGGTTGTCAGCTTGACGATAATTAGGTATGCGTCTGAACATAGGGACAACACAATTATAATTCGTTGTACGCGTTCTGATAACTACCAACAAAAAAAAAAGGTAATTAGTCGGGTTTTGCTGATATCGATTAAACAGTGTCATTCAAAACGTGTAAAACAAAGGAAACAGTGTTTTAAAACCAATTAACTAAAACACCATTTCTGAAAAAGGCTTGTGAATAGTTACAAATTATTAAACTAATTTTAACATAAAAACAAATTCCGTATACATTTATGGTTTTATAAATGAAATTAAAAATTAACCCCTTACTGCATGACTTTTTAAATTTTCAAATAAAAATTTTTGAATGTGTACAATATATTACAGAATGCTAAAAAAATGTTAACAAAATTTTATTTTTATTTTAAGACGAAATTTTTTAACTTTTCTGTTTTTTTTTCTAATATGTAACACCATGCATATTTATACCACATGCATAATTTTTATTCATAAAAATTAAATGATTTGGCACAAAGGATTTAGACGTTATTATAGTAAAAAAAGATTACACGTCGAATTTATAATGTAAATAAATAAAATGCAATAACATAAACTTACCCAATTTGCATAAATGGCGGTAGTAGGCGGGAGATGTAAAGCCCTTTGACGTTTTTAAATGTATATTTTCTGTAGTTCAACATAGATGGCGCAATTTTTCAAATATTATGCGTGAAACTGTATATTATTAATATACTACACTGTAGATGGCGCTACTATATGAGAACTATGACTAATATCGCTTTATATGGTACGTATCATATCTGATACCATATGCGGTAAGGGGTTAATAAATAGAAACATACCTGAGAGAGCTGACAACTTATAAAGACACTGAATACTCCTTACGGAAAGCGACCCGAAAGCTAAAACGCCCAATAGTTCAATGCCAAAAATAAAACAAGATAATGGAGAGTGGATACGATCAAATAAACAAAAAGCTGACGTCTTTGCTAATCATTTGGAAAAGATCTTCCAACCAAATGAAGAACATGGATATATCAGACATAGATATTGTTCATATCCAATGAGTCTTAACTACCTACATCATTGTTACAGTTATTAAAGACTTCTTATTTAATATTTAAATATTTATTAGTATATGTGGCAAACTATTGATCGCCACGTCATCTAGTAACAGACCGAAAAATTTCTCTGGCGTCTTGCAGTTCTTAGCATATTTGTTTTACCACAGGGAAATGCATTGTAATTATATTTTCAGTCCCAGTTCTCACATTTGATCTCGCGTTTTTCATCCTTTTAGCGTGCCTGTCATTCCCTTTAAAAAAGCTTTTGGATTATCAGATTTCTTAGCAACAGAAGCTTTATTTGAAGCGCAAACAGAACAACTGACTGCATGCTTTTATAATCTTTTTAATATATCATCTTCCTTTTCTGAATTTTATTTACGTCACTGCCTTGCAGATAATAATCAAAATCACTCATAATAATTATTTTTTCATCAGCTTGGCCATCCTTCTCAAATAAAGCAAAAATCCTTCTCTATTTATCTTTGCAACTCGGAGTATCTATGATGTTAGGTAGTGGTTTATTGCAAAAAATATAAAATCCCTTCAATTTCATCGTATTTTAACCAATAAAGAACTTGTAGAGTGGTGGGGTATAAATCGTCCAAACATGTGCAATAATAGACACAAAATTTGGGTTAAACTTGAATCATCAAACGAAAAATTCATAACACAGTAATGCTTTAAAATAACTTTTAAGAGAACAAACATTTCCAACTAAACCAATAAGCAAATGTTATTCAAACTAATAATAATTTGACATTTATAAATTAATTTCGGTGACCTGCATAAATTGATTTTTAATATCTCAACAAGTGTCCGAAATACGTTTTTGTACATTTTAATTGACATTTGGGTTACTTTAATCGTCTTTAAAGGTTAAAGAATGGGGTTTTCAAAAGAAAATTATTTTCTTTTTGAAGGAACGATGGTGGTACATGCGATTATTTAAATAGAATGTTTTCTGATGATTTTAACAATACCAATACCTTAACATTCAATTTTAATAATATTTAAGAGGTAATAAATATTAATTTAACGACAATATAGTCATGAAACGACTACCAGGTAAATTTATTACTGAACTAACTAACCCTATTCTATATGCATATAAATGGTTTGAAAGTTATTTATCAAACAGATTTCAAAAAACCAGGGTGGGAAAAGTAGAATCAAAGGCAATTATTAACGAGTTAGGTGTACCACAAGGATCAATTTTAGGTCCAGTTTTATTCAATATTTACATAAATGACATTACGCAGACAGTTAAATCGTGTGACATGCATTTATTTGCAGATGATACGTTAATTTCGGTATCAGGTGAAGATTTACAAACAACAGTTATTGTCATGAACGAAGATTTAATTGAAGTAACAGATTGGTTTAAAGCTAATAAACTGGAGTTGAATGTATCTAAAACAAAATGCATGGTAATAGGTAGTACACAATTCAGCAATATGTCAAATGTTAACGTATTTATAGATAATAATAAGGTAGAGATAGTTGAAGAGTTTAAATACCTAGGGTTAATTATAGATAATCATTCAAAATTTAAAAAGAACATAGATTATATTGTAAAAAAAGTTGGTGCAAAAATTAGTTATTTTGGGAGAATATCGAATAAATTAAACTTTGAAGCTAGGATATTGGTCTATCATACAATAATAGAACCATACTTTAATTATTGCAGTAGCATAATATTTCTAAGTAATGAAGGGGATCTGAAAAAATTACAAAAGCAGCAAAACAGAGCTTTGCGTATCATATTACAGTGTTCTAAATTAACTAAAATTGAATATATGCATAATAAGTTGGGGTTCCTTAATATATGGCAGAATACAGTGTATAAAGTTTTGGTTCTAATATATAAATGTATAAACAATATGATGCCAGGATATATGAGTAAATATCTGATATACAACAAAGAACAGCATGATTATGAAACAAGACAAAGAGAACATTTTAGACTGCCTAAATGTAAAAAAAGTAGTACACAGAACTCGCTCTATTACAAAGGGCTAAAATTATTTAATCAATTACCAAACGAATTAAAATATTCTGTTAATCTGCATGCGTTTAAAGAAGGTTGTAAGACCCATGTAAAACTGCACTTTTAATTTGAAGTACTAGTTGTAAAGATTGATGTATAAATAGTTTCTTTTATAACTAAATAAAGCCTATTATTATTATTATTATTAACTATTATACTGTAAAGGCAATGCACTGGACTATACACTGCAATTAATTAAAAACTTTGTCGGTCTAAATTTTATCCTAAAACTACGTGGTTGAAACAGAGTCACAAATCTCTTAGTCCAAATAATATATCGACATTCGAAGCCAGCTAGCGTACATCGAATTGCAACAAAACTGCAGTAACCCGAGCTTTAGGTCGATAAAATCTGAGTGTTGAGTGTAGCCCAACACGGTTTAAAGGTGCAACAAGCAAATGGAGCGCAAAATCAGCATCGTCTTGGCATCGTCCATGCAGACAGATCGATGGCCTAGTGCAATACTTAGCAAAAAGCAACTACACCATAATTCTTGCAACAGCTTGCTACTGTTTAATGTTTTGTGACAAAAACTTTGCACAATAAAACCGATTTACGATTGATTAATAAGAATTTATCTATAATAAAATAATTACTGATAGTAATACAAATCTTTAAATTTTATAAAACCAATATTGTTTGCACCTAGGGTTTTTCGGGTCCTGGTACCCGCATTCGGATTCGCCGAATCCCACTGTAAATATTCGGATTCGATATTCGGTCTAAGATTCGACGAATCTCGGATTAGGTCTCATTAACGCTGCCACACCTTCAAAGAAAATATTTGATTTTAAAATTATGAAACATTTGTTTAATGGCGAAGACAAAAATAAAGAAATGGGACATTCAACTGAGGGTGATTGTGAAAATATTGCAGGTGCAGATGACGTTAAGGTGTTAGTGATGGAAGAAGAGCTTACTGAAATATTGGAAACGGTAAAATTCCCCATATTACCAAAGTCTTAAGATAAATTTGTCTACTTTAAAAAAGAATTTGCATTGTTTTCAAATACCAAAATTAAAAAAACTATTTAGAAAAATTGTATCGAGCAATAATAACGATAAAACCAACGTCAACCAATTCAGAGAGAACATTCTCTGTAGCAAATAATTTTTGCATAAAGATTGTCGGATAAATCTTTAAATGCTTTAGTTGTTTTAAAATTTTATTTTTTGAGCAAAAAATATTTTTTTAACATGTACCTACTCACAATCAGTAATACTTATTTTTTCTTAGCAAAATTTATTAGAGAATGTATTTTAATTTATTTATTGTTGTTTTCAGTTATTATATATTATGAAATATAAAACTTTTATAAAATGTACTTACTCATTAAGAGATTGAGACTTTTTTAATCATTAAAGAATAAACTTTAATTTATTATTGTTTTTAGTAAATTTATATTCACATACACTAATATACTTGTTATTATACATACTTTTACAATGAAATACATTGCCGTTATAACTGATTGAAGGCCGTTTGAATTATTGGTATAAACCTTTTAATAACTTAACTTAATATCGTGTTAGCAAAACATATTGATGCGCTACTGACAAAACTGACAAACGCTAACAAAAATATTGTAAATCGCCTGTAATTTTAAAATTTGCGCAAAATTCAAACACCTTACAATAATTTTTTATGACATTTTATGACATATTGTATAACATTTTATTTTAGAATTGGATTCGGATTCGTAAAACAATCGCGGATTCGATTCGGATTCGTCGAATCCAAAAAGACCGAATCTTCTCAAACCCTAGTTTGCACCAATACAATTCTCAATATTTATCAGAACTAATTTACAATTATTGATTAACTTTAAGTTAACCAGAAGCAATTCTAAAACATTCAAGGAAGCAAACTGACAAGAAAATACTTACCTATATCGGTTCCTGGAACTTGTGCAGCCTTGCCAAACGCAGAATTATAAAGATATATGGTACATACAAATTGTGACAATAAAGTTCCCGAACTAGACAAATAACAAATTGACTGCTCGAAAATTTGTTTTACATGTACAATGCAACTCTATTTTCATCTTTTGGCTGTATTTTGCGTGGTGTTCTTAATTAATTAATTTCTAAATAAATAAAAATTTGAGATTTTGTTTTGTTTTATGAAAAAGGGCATATTAATTATTTATTTTTAGGACTTGTGCTAAAGAAGCGACAAGAAAATTGTTTATTGTATATTTTAATAAACATATGACTAATCAAAGTCATGTTACGGGAAATGCTCTGTTTATAGGAGCAATAGATAGTCATAATCTTATAATATTGACAATATTAATAGTTTTTTAAATATTAGCTGTGCACTTTAGGTAGGTATATTTAAAAAAGCAATCATGCAATTTGCGTTCTATGGAAGTATTTTTGTCATAGGTACTATTAGCCTGAAAAAATATTTTTTTTATGTGGATTAAACTTTAATTTATATGCAGATACGTTTTTTTATTAATGTATAATGTGGCAAATTTTTAAGATGGAAGATTAAAATATAATTGCATTTGACTTTTAAAACAAATTTTTGTGATATTTCCCGAGCCTACTACTTTAATGCTATTAAATACTGTGTTTGTATCCATAAATGATCGAGAAAACCGCAATTGCTCGAGATATACTGATTTTGGACCTAATTAACCTTTTATAGTTTTTGAATATAATGTAATTATGAATAAGAAATTTTAAAAATATATTGGATGTTGTTTTTAAAAACCTGACTTATTCGTGTTTAAAGTTTGACTAAATGGACTGAGCATAAGGAACGCCCTGTGTATTATTTTAAAATTTTATTTGATCAAAAATCAAGATGACACTATTATTGTTCTACAAAGTTACAAAAGAATTCGTTCTTTTGTAGCCAACTTGTGGAAATTCAATATTTCTTTTAGACTACTGTTTGTCAATTTGTCAATCATTTTATAAAAACTGAAATAACTTAAAAACGACTTATTTTAGCTATATAGTTTTAAAATAGAATTCAATTTTACATTTAAAAATTATGAAATATACTGGGTTTTCTATTTAAAAAAATAAAGTGGCGTATCGGTGGCAAAAACAAAACACTGTGTATAATTGAACATAATTTAAGGTTATGTAGTAAATGTCCACAAACAACTTTCATTGTTTTTTTTTTGTAAAGTGGTCACAAGACGATATTGATCCGTTACGTTACTTTCTGTACACACTGTATAATAATTGTAATATAGTGGTTCCCTGAGACATGAATAGTATTTCAAGGGTTCCACAAGGCTAAAAATTTTGGGAAACGCTGTTACTAGAATATAGAACATTCCTAATAAACACTTCTGATTGCTTTTTAACATTCGGAACGGTTTTTGCAGTTTAATGCCAAACTTAATTGTAGTTTTTTACTCCATTATGGAAACTGTAACACTATAAAAGAGTGTAATTTTCTGACCATTACCATGATCATTTAAATTAGTACACGCTTGGTAAAACACCAAGTTAATACTTTTAATATTCGTATACATAACTCTTTAGTTATACCAACAAAACACATGCATAAACCATAAAAAGACACATTATTTAATTAATAACACATGAATACATCGATACATTTTGTTACATTACGCCATTAAATGAATTTATTTGTGAATATTGTAACATTTATCGAACGAAGACCTAGATAGTGTTTTCTTAAACACGAGAACTTCGTTAGCACAAAATCCTGTTTACTCTGGGCTGCGGTCAATCAATAAAAGCGGTCGGTGGGTGAATGCAAGAAATCATGATATCGGTTAAATTGCTTGTGACTTTTAGATAATAAGAAGTGAACTGCCCTAAAATGCTGTAAATTTCGTTATATTTCATCGAGTTTTGTTGCATGATTTGATACAATTAGCGCGTAAGATAATTATATTTTATCTGAGGCTGATGGAGAATTAGGATTAATTAATGGTGACTTATTTTCTAAAGTTACTTTGTGTAGTTGTCTGCAGATATATTACTTTAAAGAAGAAATAATTGTGATAGCATTACTTAAAATGCCAAAAAAAAAGTTAAAGTTTTAGCTAATTACACAATATTATGTCAATTAATTTAATTAAATTTTATTTTAAACGCTTTTATATGCCTGATTAAATGTTCTGTTTATTATCGTGTCATCACACTAAGAATTATTTTTTCGTCTGTGACTAGAAAAAAATTATACAAATTCTTGACGGTTCACAATTTTTGATTAATTTAAAAGGTTTCAGTACTGGTGAAAGAAAGAAACCTTTTAATTTATCTTTTCAGGAACGTTCTTTTGCTGGTAACGATTAGTAACTGAAAGAAATAACTTAATAATAGAGAAAGATCTTTGTTTTTATAAAAATTTAGGCACGCTAAAATAATGTATGCGCGCGCGTGCGTGTGTAGATTAAAACGACGCAAAGAAATCTACCTATAAAGTATAAACAACTATTAACTCAGTTATAAGTAGCTTAAACAACAATCACAAATAACACAGCATCTACCAACATAAGTGGAACGATTGCTGTGGTAGTATTGCAAACCACGTCAAATTTTGCATGTAGTTGAAGTGACTTCTGAGACAATCAAAAATATACCATGTTCAGTTCATATTCAGTAAAATAGAGAGCGGGCATTTTTTCATTTGACCTTTTAAGAAGAACTGAAAACAGAGCTGAAGACCTTGAAATCCCTACACAAAAAACATCTTATAGTCCAGTTAACTCGGACGACGAAGATGCACTAGTATCCAAAGAAACTGACTGGCTCTTAAAAGAAAAACGAACAAAAAAAGAAAGCAAAAAATTGGTACTAATTCCGAAGCCAAACCAGGAAGATCTCAGAGAGCCATAAAGCCACCACCTATTGTGCTAAGTAATGTAAGTAATTATGAAGACATGAAACAAAAGTTACAAATTGGTAGATTTGATTGCAATACCAGCCTGCTAAACAACAAGCAGATTAAAGTCAATGTAAACACAGAGGCTGAGTACAGAGAATTAACCAAATTGATAAATGACACTGATTTCGAGTGGCACACCTATGAAAATAAAACTAATAGACCAATTAGAGTCATTCTCAAGAATTTACACCCTACCTTTGAAACGAAAACCATCCATGATGAATTGGAAACAAGGTATTTAAAATCAAAGAAGTGACGCAAAAACTCAAAAAAGTCTAAGAAGATGGGTCTAATGTAAAATATAATCGCCTACCTTTGTATATGATGACCAGCGATAATTCGGAGGACATTAACAAAATATGTGGCATACAATACATAAACTATATGAAGGTTAAAAGTGAAGCGGTAAGGAGCAACAAACTCATCCCGTAATGCAAAAAATGTCAGAGATGTGGCCACACCCAAAAATTCTGCAAGCGCAATCCTATTTGTGTTAAGTGCGCAGGCGACCACTTGCTTTAAACCTAGGAATACTCCTGCGGTGCATAAACTGCTCAGAAGCACATCCTGCTAATTACAGAGGAAGTACTATATTCAAAGATTTACAAATGAGAAGGGACAATGCTATTAAGGCTAAAAAACCAGCTTATCAACCAAAAATATTTAACCTTAATGTCATAACTGGAATTTAATACGCTCAAGTGACTCAAAACCAACATGGAGAACCTGCTTCATCTAGGTTGAGTCAGATCCATCCATGATGCAGATGCTGCAAAGCATGATAAAAATGATGCACCAAATAAATAACAGGCTCGATAAACTAGAAAATAAATAATAGAACAGCAAGACTTACGGATTGCCATATGGAATCCAGAAGCTCTTCAACTGCTGGACAACTAGCATCTTGTCCGAAGATTGAAGAGGACCAAGCCCCTCGAACTCGTGTAGTGTGTTTTGTGTAAAAAGCAGAGCATAGTGCGCTAGTGAGAGTGCATACAATATAGTCAGAACAACCTAGAAGATATCAATGGATGTACTCTAGTTGTCTAGTTGTTAAGTATTAACTTTTAAGATTTATTAGAATTTTGGCTGGCCTATTAGACCAGTATTAATAACATCAAATATAAGGTAATGTATATCTGTAACAATCCACCTTAAATGTATGTGGTTGATGTAGTATGTACATTTTTTAAATGAGAGAAAAAACAAAATTTATAATCATATTTAAAGCTTTTTTTTGCCAAATCATGGTAGTGTTTTGTTTTAAATTAGGTTTATGATGATAAAAAACACTTGGTTCGTCTTATAATCACACACAAACACGGTATCTCAGTAACTGTTATTAGCCTGTGACTTTTTTACTTTAAGACAGAGCCATGCTGCTTATCGGCTGATTACAATATAACTAGAAGTACCTATGTATTGGATATTACAATAATCTTATCTCTTTAGAGATATGCAATTTTAAAAACTTATTTTTTTTAATTGCATGATTTATTTTAAACACATCAGTTGAACGAATTTAACATTCTCTATTGCATTTAAGTTAATTTAAAAACTGTCGAAAAAGAATCATGAATCTCTATATACTATGCAATAAACATAACAACTGTACTTGTTGAAATTGAATAAGGATGAGAAACAAAAATTATAAATTTTTATTTTCTAAAAAACAATTTGTAATTGGAAATTTTAGATAGCATTCATTTAAGTTCATCTGTATGCAAAATTACTTATTACATAAAACATAAAACAAAATAGTAAAGGAAGATTGCAATAATAAATTCTATTATAATAGTTGATGGTTTCCATATGTGATTGAAAATATCGACTCTGTGAGATAAAATAATATCAAATATCATGTGATCATAGCAAATATTGGTAAAAAGCTATGTTTTCCAATAATCACCAAACAAATCCATTGGATTTAATCCAATTAAATAACTACATTTGCTTTCTATACAGCCTGTTCAAACTTAAGGGGGCACTATTGCTAACTTTTTTATTTGAATAGGTAGAGAGTAGGTTAAATGGGGAAAGAATTACAACTTTTTACGACGATTTTAACCCTTACATTTGTTTTATAAAACCACTTCCGGTTTCACGGGAAATGAACTCAACTTTCTTAATTTAAATGGAATTACTACTTTTTTTTAATGAATTTGAATTCTTTACTTAATTCTACGTCTTTTAAATGTATTTTGTTATACATCAATATTTAACCGTTTGCGAGATATAACAATTTAAAAAAAAAATTACGATAACTACTTTTGTATTAAATTAATCTCTATTTGTCCCCATGTAAAAATATTCTGATAATATCACACTTTCTAAATATTGAAAATGACAATTAAATTTCAAATTTAAATAAAACAAGAAGTCTTATTATAATTAGTGTAATAAGAAAGAAATGACGATAATTTTATTTAAGCAATTAAAATAGTTAAAACAAAATGCAAATAAAAAATAATTAAAGTAGATGTTCAAAAACTCTTCCTCCCTGCTCGTCACATTTTATTAATCTTTTATGAACACTGCGAGTAGCCTTTAAAATTACTCTTCTATCAATACTTCTGATAATGTTATTAATATTAATTTGCAGTTCATCTACAGTTTCATATCTTCTTTTGTAAATTTCATCTTTAACGTACCCCCAGAGGAAAAAATCCAATGGTGTCATGTCTGGTGAACGCGCCGACCATTGGATGGGCCCATTGGTTACCAAATAATCTGTCTAATAGAGCACTTGTACCATGATAATTATGAGCCGGAGCACCATCTTGCTGGTAATAAATGAATGGACGATCAATTAAATTAAGATTGTCGAGAAGCTCTTCTAGTATTTCAGTCATCATTTCAACATATCGCACCCCAGTTAAAGTGCCATGATAAAAATATGGCCCAACTATTTTAGAACCTAATATTCCGCACCATAGTTTAAACTGAAACGGTTCTGTGGATTGTGTGGATGAATGAGGAAAGGGTTCTCTTGAGACCAATAATGATAATTTTTCCTATTAAACATACCTTTACTGGAAAAATTTGATTCATCACTCCATAAGACATATTTTAAATGATTTGGGTTTTCTTGGCAAGCATTTATAAACCACCTACAAAACTGCATCCTTCTTTCAAGATCACCTGGATGTAATAAATGTACTGGCCGATATTTGTATGGAATGAATTTATGCTTCTTCAGAATGCTATGTATCGTACCTAGTGAAATTGCCATTTCTTTTAACAAATCTCTTGTTGAGTTATTAGGGTGTGCCTCGAAATATGCCAAAGTGGTAATTAAAGTCTCTTCATCCACAATAAAATCTTTTTTCTTTCGTTTTTTAGTAAAAACTTGTTCATTTGTTCTAAACTTTCTGTATAGTTTTAAAAAATACCTTCTATTTGGAACCACGCGATCAGGATATAACTGAGTGTATTCCTCAATTGCCCTGTTTGCATTTTTTCGACAAATTAAATAAACTTCCAATATATCACATTTTTCTACATGCGTAAAAACCATTTTGGAGATCAAATTGGAATAATCACTGGCTAACTGTCAAACTGTCACTGTGAAAAACAATTGCAACATGTACATAATTTTGTTAATATTCATGGATAACGTTATTTAACAAAAAAATTAAGAAAATTTGCGGTAACATTTTCCAATGAAAATATCTCGAAACCGGTTAATTATTGATGTATGATAAAATACATTTAAAAGACGTAGAATTAAGTAAAGAATTCAAATCCGTTAAAAAAAAGTAGTAATTCCATTTAAATTAAGAAAGTTGAGTTCATTTCCGGTGAAACCGGAAGTGATTTTATAAAACAAATGTAAGAGTTACAATCACCATAAAAAGTTGTAATTCTTTCCCCATTTAACCTACTCTCTACCTATTCAAATAAAAAAGTTAGTAATAGTGCCCACTTAAGTTTGAACAGGCTGTATTAATGAAATAACGAGTAAGCGATAGCAAGGTTTAAATAAACATTTATTTGAAAACTGCAAAATAGTCGTACTTTCAAGAAAGTGGAAATGAAAATATTTGCAATTACACATTATCTTTTATTAATAGATACCTATTCGTTGGTCAAAAAAAGTTACATGTCTTAAGCATTATTACCGGAAGATAATTTGGTATTGTCCACATTTTTGGAGCAGAACTTTAACAGTCGATACAAAAACTAATTTTTAAGCGAATAATCCATATCTAGGTCTATAAACGCTTCATTTTTAACTATACAGGGTGTTGAAATTTTCGAAAAAATATCGGTTTTTAACCGTTTCCCAAACAATAGATATTTTAACCAAATTTGGAATACAGCACCACCTCATAGGTAACCAGGTTACCACAATCGGAGAAAATTTCAAGTCCCACAAGCAAACAGTGGCGGAGTTGTGGAGGTTTATTTTGAATACATTTTATAAAAAGCTAGTACAGCCCTATTCAAAATCATACTTGAACTTGTTTTTGGGTAGAGTTTTATTCTAAAAAAAAAGTGTCTTTTGATTTTTCTTGGCATCTGCCACCGTTTGGGACGATATTTGATTTATTTTACTATTCTCGCAAATAATTTGCTCATAAGTTCGATCGAAAAATATAGGAAAAAGCAGAGAATTGCAAGTTGCAGGTTAAATGCTGAAAATGTGTAGATATCATAAATCGTTAAATTTAGCGGAACTTCTTTCATTATTTGCACGTTCTGTTATTAAAAACGCAAAAATCGATAATTAGGTACTTCCAGGGGTTTGGAGCAGTCCAATTTTTTTGTTGCTCCGCTCCAGCTCCGCTCCGGCATCAAGATGCCTGTTCCAGCTCCGCTCCCGCTCCGCTCCGCGCTCCAAATATTAATAAAATAAGTTTTTTATTTAAAAATTTGTTTTTAAAATCAAAGCTAAAATTTTATGAGATATGTGGAAATGGACCAAAAATTACAATATTTGACCCTAAGAAACAAATGAAGTTAAATAAATGAACAAATTATTGATCTTCAAAAGTTAAAAAAAAGAAAAAAAAGTTCTTTAAAATTTTTCAAAATTCAAATACAAAATAATGAAAATTAATATTCAGAAAAGTTACATTATAATAATTTTACTTCAAAAAAAATCAAATGTAGTTTATTTATAATTTTATTAAATACTGTACCCATGAGAATAATTCATTAAAAAAAAAAAATTGTAGTTTATAATAGTAAAGTGGAGCAGTGGAGCAATCAAAATTATTTGCTCCGGGCTCCGCTCCCGCTCCGGGCAAAAATCCATTGCTCCACTGCTCCGCGCTCCGCTCCAAACCCCTGATTACTTCTTTATTTCGAACTTTGGCGTTATTTTTAGATCGAATTTATAGGCTAATTTTTCGCGAGAATAGTTAAATAAATCAAATTCCGCGCAAGACGGTGGCAGATACGAAGAAAAGTCTCGAGACACTTTTGGTTTAGAAAAAACTTTCCACCCAAAACCAAATTCTAGTTTGATTTTGAACAGGGCCGCACTACTTTTTTATAAAATTTATTGTAACTGAACCCTCTCAACTCCGCCACTGGTTGCTTGTGGGGCTTGACATTCTCACCGAATGTGGTACCCTGTAAGGTGGTGCTGTACACCAAATTTGGTTTAAATATTTCTACTGGTTGGGAAAATTTCAACACCCTGAATCTTTAAAATGAAGCGTTTATGGACCCATGTTGATATGGAAATATTTGTTTTAAAATGAGGTTTTGTATCGACTGCTGCTACAAAAAAGTTGGCCACCCTGTATACAGTCTGTTCTACAAAATAGGCTCAAGACTATAGCGAATTCAATTGTGATTTAACTATCAACAAACCATTTATATAATTAAATCGGACAGTCTTAGCTACAAGTTGGCGAAAAAAAATCTGTTTTAAACACCTTCATTTTCAGTTCTTTTTAACGGTCTAGACTTTTAGTAGGGTTAAACTATGAAATTTGTAAAAAATTCAAAAAACTTATATGAGCTAGTATGTCATTTAATCAAAACTTGTTAAAAAAAATAATTTCTTGTAATCAAGCCATCATAAAAGCCACTTATATTTGTTCCTATAATTTTACTTGAACAACGAACTTTAGAAGTACTGGCGCAAATTAGTTTTTCACCAAATCATTCGCGCAGCGGACACCAATTTATGTGCAAGGTAACACTTCAAGCGGTCCTATAAAATAGTAGGGCGTAAAGTCCACCGTCAAACGGGAAAATTAATTGCACTCCATCGACCAATGCATCGTGTCGAAAAAGGTCGAAGCAATTAAGATCGCCACGCTCGACTTTAAATTATTTGCGGCCCTCCACTTTAAAGCTTTACTCCATATTCGCATTTTTATGACGCAAAAAACTTAACGCACGACCGTTCCGATAAAAACTTTGAATAAATTGCGTATGCGAATAACAATCGCGTTGAGAAAAATGCGCCGATTTGGATAGATCGTATACCTCCATTTTATGTTATTAAATCGAACAAAGCTTAACGCTTCAATTGTTTGCGTGTATCTAATTGGATTAACAATCACATGTTTGCGTTACAGTCGTAAGCACATATAGATGTAGAGAATTAATTACAGCAGCAAATGACGATCAGCTTCATTTATTAGAAAACGTTTTCGTTTGCACGTTAACTGCCAGGTTTGGCACTAATAATACTAGGGAATAGGGATGCAATTTAAGGGCTTTAAAAATCTTTAACATTTATTCTATCTTTTTTTTTTAATTATTGTGACAGACGACGAAACGGACTTTTTTTTATGTACATGTACCCGCCAGCGCCAAGAGAGTTGAGTGTGAATTCACTGAGATTAGCAAACTCCAAAAATCAGCAAACAAACAAAAAAATTATGTACTTTTTTTTTAAGGTGGATGGACCTAATCTAAGTTATTAACCCAGATATACATGAAATTGAATCTTAACTTTTTTTATGTTTTATGGTAATTTCAATTGTTTTACTCGTAGAGGTAAGTAACTACTAAAACGTATTATTTGAAGTAAAATCTTCGTATTGGGGTGTCCTTTTTAAGGAACAGTGGGCAGATGAACAACAAAACGTAAATTGTTACACAAAATATGAAATATTGAATCAAATATGAAATATAATTTGTAATTCAACATTCTCGTTACATGATGGTGTGATATGGACTGTGTAACAGTCAATAATCAATATGCAGGGTGTTTTTTAAATATTGCGAAAATATTCGGCAGTTGATTTCTTATCGAAAATTAAGGGGGGTCTTTTATATAAAATGTTTCCCTTAGACAGACGCCTCCTTTCGGAGTTACACCCCCTCTAAAGATGAGCAGTAAAATTAGGTTTTTATTTTAATTCTCAAATATGGATAAACGTAGGAAAATGATATTTGGTAGATATTTTGTACTTATTAAAAGGTTTCCCATAGTAACATTTTCAATCATCCCCCACCTTCACAGTTCACAGAGGACTGAAAAGTGCGACCCCTGTTGTTTTTTTTTATCAGAACTTTTTGCAGGGTTGAAATTTTGCAGATTTTGGAAAGTTTGATTTGTTTAGAAACCTTTTTTAATATTTAGTTTTTATTGTAAAAGCTACAGTTTTTGAGTGAAACAGAAAATAAGTGAACGTGAACCATTAAATTAATATTCTAGAATAAAACGATCTATTTTGTGGTTCTACCATGCTTTGTTTAAGTTGGTATTGGGTAAAATTGACAGACGATATTCATTTTGACGTTTACGTCGCGACAACGCCTGTCAATTCTACTCAACATGAACAGAAACTAACCATGGCAACCACCAAAATGAATCATTTTATATTGAAATATTTAATGTTGACTCTTTTTATTTTTTACTCAAAAACTGTAGGTTTTATGAAAACATCCTAAGAATATTGTCGCGGCTATGAAAAGACCGGACTTTATAATTAGGAATACTGACGTTTGTTTACTATTCGCTAGTTACGGGGGCGTAATCTCTACATATACTTCATAAAAACACTCAGATTAACTCAAATAACACTTAGATGGGAACACTCGCTTTGCATAAACTATTTATTAACCAATAACTTAACACTTGGCTTTAATATACAAATAAATGGGTCTCACAATACAAGAATCATTCACCAATAACACAAATCAAACAATAGTCAAACGATACAAAATGATTACTTACATAATAATAACAAATGCACAGACAGTGGCCGGTTGGGCCAATTGCCCCCAAAAGCGGCCGGCGGGAGTAGCCGCGGCAAATAGAGTAGACAGATAAACATTACATCATTGCTTAAATACTACCCCGTAGCGGGGGTCCTTCCGTCTGAGTTTTGGGTACATAACGGTAAATGAACAAATCTAACGACCTTTGCAAGTACAGCGTTACAAAATTTACTTCAAAAACTCTGATTGTGACAATATAAAAGTTTGTAAATAAATCAAGTTAAAAAATATAATAATTTTGAACTGCAAAATTTTAACCCACCAAAAAGTTCTAATAAAACAACCAACACGTGTCGCACTTTTCAGACGTCTAAGGAAAAAAATTGTATAAAAGATCCCCCTTAATTTTTGATAAGGATTCACCTGCTAATTTTTTTCGCAATATTTAAGAAACACCCCGTATAATGTCACATTGCATTTTTCACACTCGAGCTTGCTTCTCTTGCGAAGCAATGGTCGTATCAGCATTTTCTAAATTAGATGGGCCACTTCATTTATAAGTTTTTCTTGAAGTACCGTGCTATAGCAACATGTCCTCCGAAGGCGGCTTGGTCCACTTTGCCGTGCTGCTGTCGATGTAATGCCAAGCATTGTTGACTGCGAGATCTATTAGATGATTAAAAATCGGCATGTACCATTTTACCCTCTTACAGCAATTCTGTAAAAGCTGATATTTCCGTCACATTTGCTATGATTTTCAGAATGAATAATATTTTATTTAAATTTTGTACTCAAAACATCATGGTCGCATTTTAGCGTAGCGATCGGAGCTATCCAAGACTTCATCGAGTTTGAAGCAGTGCTCAAATTGGGCCATACAACTTGTTCCCGAAAAAAATAGGATCTGCATCTTTTCAACGGTAGGTTTTCTTCATTGGAAACTGTGACATCATTAGCTTTTTTTTATGTAGTCAATGAGAGATCGTCTTCAGAATCTTCAGTGTCGGATCAAATGGTATTTAGTTCTGTATAAGCATCCAATAGCGAAGTCGGTAAATTATTTACGTTGATGTTATATTTTTCTCTCTTCTCCCTAATTGTTCGTCAGTAACCTACAGGAATCATTTCACATTTTAACAAAGGTGGCCATGGAATTATTAACCGTTGGAAAAATTGTTGGTTTTTAGTTTTTCAAAGTATAAAAAAAATACTTGAAGATGGAAGAGTATTAAAATAACGTTTGTTTTTCTTACATTTGTAATTTTGCCACGTACAGCCAATATTATACTTTAGACTTTGTGTTTGTAGATCGCACTATTTACGTAGAACAATGAATGAAAAAAAAAACAGATGAAGATTTTACGCTAAAAATAAATCTAATGAAAGACAGAATATCCCAAATTCAATGATTAAGACTTAAGCCCAACAAAATTGCTTAAATTGGAAAAAAGTTGGATATGTTGACGTAACTTTAAAATTTAAATGAATATGTTTGAACCTTTTAGTTTCACGGCGCTGATAGAGCCTAGTTTTAGGAATTAATATGTAGACCTGTTAACACAAACTGTTGCTTTATGCAATTGGACCTTAAAACACTCCGTTGCTCGCGCTCACTTTTGTTACGTTAGTGATCGCGTGGGATACTATGGTATCCCACTCGCAATAATAGTTTTTAACGACTTTTAAAAAATTATTTTTGATTGTTTATAATATATAACATGAACATTACAATTATGACAGAAATGCATTACAAAAAAAAGTTGCTTAATGTTTATTACAATTTTTAAATAGGTAGTCGCATTTTTCGCCTCACTCCTGGTTTCTGGCAATTCAGCGACTACCTATATTACGTGCAGCTGTTCTTTTATTTTTTTAAAAACATTCTTTCTCCAGTGAGTAAAGTTATCTTTGTATCTACATTGTATGAATCGTTATCGCTACCACAATTATTGATGTCTTGCTCTGTTTCCGATTCATGTTCGTTAAGATTGTCTCCTCCGTCTTCATAGTCTTCCAAATCACCTTCGGATTCTTCATCTTCACTGTCTTCAATATATTCTTCGTTCTCCTTAATTTCCTCTAACTAATTACACCACTGCTCTGGATTTTTACTTTGGGACATGGTCTAAGTTTCACAAAAATGAATATATAATTGCAAACAAAAAAAAATTCACACGTAGGAATTTAAAATGTTCAAATCGGAAGATATTATTTTAAAGAATTCAAATTATCATTAACAATAGTTTATACTAATAAGGAAGCATTAATGTAATAGTAAAAACAAAAATAACATGAAAAATACCTTACGAACAAAACTTGAGCAATAAAAACAAAAATCACGTTAGTGATCGCGTGGGATACTCCGGTATCCCAAGCGTAATTTTTTTAAGTTGTCAGCTTTTATAGCACTGGTCACTGATAAGCAATAAGGCTAACTAAGTCTACAAGATAAGATGAAAAGGTACTGAAATGACGAAGGCATAATATTGTGCCATTTGACAATTTGCAGAAATACATCACTGGGATACTATAGTATCCCGCGCGAGTACTGGAGTGTTAAATGTTACTGCTTGGCTATCATACTAATGCCAAATAAATTTATGGTTAATATCAACGGGTCTTTTACAATCATTACCCAATTACCCTGAAACATTTTATATACGTAACCGCATACACTGACCAATATTGTAGAATACTTTATTCTGACCTGTTTTGCCACCTTGTAGGTTTGTGAAGTACGGAATCAAGCCCTCGTACTGCAATTTGAAACCCTTGCGTGTCTTTAAACCATTTCTTAAGACAGCAAAGATCCTTTATGTGCGCTAGTCTAGTATTCAGTTACACCGTACTTTGGAAACTGTCATAAAAAAGTTATTACGTTGCTGATGGTTACATTGTACCTACTCTAGTTATTTTTGTACCTTAATACCTCTCAATACGTTTTTTTATCCACTAACTTCAAAGAACTTTTTTATGATACATGTTATTTCCAAAACATATTTCGTAATTCAAATATTATTTGTTTGCTTAAAACTGTAAAGTAAATAGGCTAGTTGTTAAAAAATGGAATGATTCTAAAATAAACTCTTTTCAGAGTTTTAGCAAAACTTTTTTAACGTTTTTTATAACATAATATAATAAGCTTAGTTGTTTTACGTAAGTCAGTCAAAATTATTTAAAAATACTTTGAAATGTATGTTTAAGTCTTATTTATAGACAATTGCATTAAGGTAAGTTTAAGAACAAACAGCTTTTAAGAATTAACTATTCTTGGCATATCAAGACATTCAACAAGCCTTTGATCAAGTCTGGCACACATGACTAGGGTTTGTCGGTTTTTAAAAATCGGTTTTGAAAAACCGGTTTTTTTGAAAAAAATTATGTATTCGAAAAACCGGTTTTTTTAACTAAAAAACCGGTTTTTAAGCCTAGATTTAACACGTAAAAAATAAATATCTACATAAAAATCTGTACACTTCTGCTTCATTTGCAAAATCCAAAAAACATTGTTACAAAAAAATCAAACGTATTTCCGCTGGCTTCAAGAACCGATGGATATAGTCAAGTTATCGGAAAAAATATTATCTAGAATTTACCCAAATTCTGCTATAGAATTGGAAACAAATTTCGATGAAGATGAAGTTATTATTAAGGGTTTTTGGATTTGCTGTTTTTGTTAAAGGTTCCTCGATAAATCTAAGAATTGATTTCTCCATCTCTTCTTTCAAAACATTGTTTTTTTCATTAAAGGCAGAATTTGCAGTATTTGAATCAACTAATAAAACAATAAAGAATTTGGGCACACTGTTTGAAGCTTTAAAAACAGTAAGACTCAGCTCAATAGTCAGCGAACCAGTGTTTTCTGTATCTGGTAATTTTGTATCTCAAATACGAACCAGATTAAGTCATGATTCCGTAAATGTTTTCTGTTTTTAAAATCATGTTTTCTAAAGAAAAAAGCAAATTAAAAAAATGCTATTTATGGTTTGTTGGAAGTTTAGAATTTTATTTTTATTTGTTATCTTATTATTTGGTTTTATTTGAAATTTGTTTCATATTTTATAAAATTATGAAATATAAATTATTTTATTACGTTTTAATTGTTTTTTTAAAACTATTCAAAAACCGGTTTTAACCGGTTTTTTGGAAAAACTGGTATTCGAAAACCGGTTTTTCAAAAGTCGGTTTTTGTATAAACCCTGCACATGACTATACAAGATAAAGGCAAATCTTTCCGATATACACTATATGCTAGTACAGGGGTGGGCAACCTTTTGTATAACAGGGGCAAGAATAAGATTTCCGTTTCGTCCGCGGGCCTTAGTAGTTAATGGACGCATTTTTGTTACTTGTATTTTTTTCTGAAAGCCATCGAACTGGACAATAATGTTGGACATTTGTATAGTCATTTTCAAGATCAATTAGCAATTCTCGAAATTCTCGATGACTTAATGCAGATTTATTAATTGTGTTTATACAATTAGATACGACAGACATTACGTTTTCTAATTCCATAGATTTTGCGCATAGATTTTCTTGATGGATGATACAATGACAAATAAATAATTTAGAAAAATTCTCTTCTCCTATTTTTTGTTTAAATAAGGCAATGACTCCCTTATTTTATTTTTTTTTATTACCTTTAATAAATAAATATTAATTTTAATTAAATATTTCACTTTAAAACCATGCGACTATTTTACTACGACACTACGTGACTACACGGGGGATTCCACGAACAAAGAAACGAATTGTCGAACATTTCCGACGTTAAACGATTTTTGAACGTATCCGAAGTTTCTGCGTTACGACTTTCTATGTTACGACGTTAGTACTAAATTATGAACAAAGATGTAGCTATGTGTGTTTAATTTAAATAAGACTAATTATATCGAAAATTAATCTGTAGATCTGTCCTTTTTCCTTATGTTAGGTTCTAACCTAATCATTTTCTTTCAAATTTTTGTTTTTGAAAATATTTATTTATTATTTCTTCTAAGGATCTCGCGGGCCGGATTAGAACTTTACGCGGGCCGGAGTTGGCCCGCGGGCCGGAGGTTGCCCACCGTTGTGCTAGTAAACTAATGCTTCCAGGAGAGGTAGGTATAGGTACTTTTAGTTAAATTTTGAAGACACGCCAGCTACATACCATCAGAGCTGGGTATGAATACCGAAAAAATATTTAAATATTGAATACTGAATACCGACAAAAAAGTATTCAAATACTGAATAATAAATATTTCTGAATTAAATATTCAAATACTTAATGCTGAATATCAGCAAATAATCAACCAATTTTGAATACTGAATACCAACTTAAAAAAATGGTGCTAAGTTGCTTTTTAGCCTTTAATATATAAAAAAATTCGGCGTTAAAGATTAAATATATTTTGGTTGTACTTTAGCGAATCTGCACTTTTGATAAAGCAATTAATTAAAAATAAATTTAGATCATCTCTAACGGACGATTTGATCAATCGCATGAGCAATAGTTTTCTATAACAACGCAGATTTTGAAATATTAATTAAAAAATACAGTGTCAGCCTTCACATCACGAAGAATAGTCTCATTTATTTTAATTTCTTACCGCAAAATATGTTTATTAAAATTTGTCAGTTGAATGTATAAATGCAATCAAATTATTTTTAAAAAGTTTGTTGGTATACATTGGATGTTGGAAGCCTATACGGCTGCAAGAAAGTGTAACAAAATGCAAAGAAGACGACAAAGCATGCTCAAAGTTCGAGTTTTAATTTATTTCTGCTTTCTATGTGGAAAAGCGTTTGAAGGTCGTAAATGCAATGAGGAAATAACTACAAAATTTACAAAGCAAACAAAATCCTTTCAGTAATTTATTTTGAATTGGTATTTCCCTGCACGTCTACCGGAAACGGTTCCATTAACTTTACGCTGAAAACGTTTTTCCTTGCACTTACCTAGTCGACGCTTTTCGTGTTGTGGATTGCAGATTTTCAGGTAAATGGCGAATATATGGCGGTAGTCAAAAATTCATGTTTTATACAGGAATAAACTATTAATTAATCTACATATTCATGAAAACAAGAGTGACAGTTCCTAGTTTGCACTGTAAGGTAGCTCTTTGCATAATATTTTCTGTTGCATAAATGTAGCAACACACTGTATACAAAAAGCACAGCATGTACTTGATGTTATGTTGGTAATAATCAAAGGTATCTTACGCTTTTCGCTGTATTTACAAAATTTCTTCTAGAACAGTATCCAAACTTCGGTGTACTTACTTGTAAATGGAGAAATGACGCAGTTTTCGTTGTCAAAGCAACACCCACCTCCATCCAGTCCAATACAAAGTAATTACTGCATATGTACAAACGTAAGAAAACCTGTAAAAAACGTGCTTTAATACAGTATCAGAATGAAAAAATTGAAACGTTCGCAGCTGAAACAAACAACATAATCATTTATTGTTATAAAAACAAACGAATACCTGTTTGTTGAATTTTATTGGTTGTGCAACGCGTAAAATATTTGTTTAATGTGTTTAGGTTCGTTGGTACTGTGATGCTGTTGGATTGGCGCGTTAAGTGGTAACCTAGAGTTCACTACGATTAGAATTAATTAACTCTGTACTAGATTAGGGTGAGGTATATTTGGCTGAACCAGAGTCCTTAAAATGTAAGGAATTATGGTGGAGGCGCCAGCATTATTTGGGTATAAGCGTTGTTCAGTTGAGCAACAAAAAATTTTAATTAATCATACAAGGAATTTAATAATGATTTACGTAGCCAAACATTATCTAAATGCGAATTGCTAAATATAACTAGAAATAACCCATTCTAAAACCATCGATTTTAGTTTAAACTTGTTCATAACATTGGGTTTAATTGTAGTGAGGTTAATTATTTATTATTATTATTATTATATTGATTTTAAAAAAGTGTTTGTTCATCCAAAAAGCTTGTGCCGTTATATTAATATAACAACAAATTTAAAAAAAATATGTTATCTGTATTTTTATCAATGATATACAGGGTGTCCCAGATTACATTTCCAGCATGGGGATCTCGCTTATTATAAGAGATACAGGTTTGTTTAAATAGATGTATTATTCCTTGGTATGAGAGGAGCCACAATCAATTTTTAAAAATACAAAATTCCTCGTGCTTCAGATTTTATAGCAAAAAATATGAAAATGTCCAATTTCTTTTTTTTTCTCATAACTTTTTTGTCTTAATCATTAGAACAATTTTATTTGTACTTTCTCAAGGCACTTTTTAATGGAGAATTGGACTGTTATTTTAGATTATTTTTAACACCTACCATTTTCGAGATATTACCCCTAACTTCATTTTTCCTTATGGGCCGCAAAGTTGGCTATGGAATAGTTGAATGTGCTTTTTTTTTCTCTTTAAAATGAGATATTACTTGCTACGTTTATTTTTATAAATAGTCACAAAATCAAGAAAAATCGTATTTTACCTATCACTTATCAAGCTATCTATAATAATAAAAACAAAAAACAACTAATTATGTGTCAAATGACAGTTACCATTTGTCTGCTGTATCATTTATTAGAATTTTATAGTATTGTTGTGTAATTCGATAGTCTTTGTAGCAAATTTGTTATCATATAATTATGAGCACATTTACAACTAATTAAAAGTTTTGTATGTTGAAATGCCACATTATTTATAATAGAAAGTGTGTAAAATAAATAATTCTAATTACTTATTGATTTGTTTTGGATTTTTGGTTGGTTTGTCGAAAAAACCATATATTTTTAAATTTATTTCCAAATTTTTGTAATTACGCATCCTTCGTTGCCTTTTCTCGGGATATAGCTCTAATTATATTCGCTTAGCTTCTTCACAGTTTTTATGGCAAAGAATGTAGCATCTCAACATGTCAAATTAATCGCTATTTTTAAATGTTGCCATCATTATTACAATTACTACAAAGACTATCGAATTACAAAACAATGATGTAAAATTCTAATAAATGATAGCGCAGACAAACGGTAACTGTCATTTGACATTTAATTAGTTGTTTTTTGTTTTTATTTTCATAGATAACTTGATAAGTGTTGGGTAAAATACGATTTTTCTTCATTTTGTGACTTATTTATAAAAATAAATGTAGCAAGTAATATCTCATTTTAAAGAGAAAAAAAAGCACATTCAACTATTCCATAGCCAACTTCGCAGCCCATAAGAAAAAATGAAGTTAGGGGTAATATCTCGAAAATGGTAGGTGTTAAAAATAATCTAAAATAACAGTTACATTCTCCATTAAAAAGTGCCTTAAGAAAGTACAAATAAAATTGTTCTAATGATTAAGACAAAAAAGTTATGAGAGAAAAAAGAAATTTGACATTTTCATATTTTTTGCTATAACATCTGAAGCATGAGGAATTTTGTACTTTTAAAAACTGATTGTTGCTCCTCTCATACCAAAGAATAATTCATCTAATTTAAACAAACCTGTATCTCTTATAATAAGCGAGATCCCCATGCTGGAAATGTAATCTGGGACACCCTGTATATACTCACCAAGTCACCATATAGTTCAATTGCTATTTGCCAACGTACAACAAGTTTATAATTCCAGTTAACCAACAACTATTTTTTCAACATCAAAAATAATCTTCAAGATATATTTTAACTTTTAACACCATTGTTAGTTAAACCTTCTTCTTCTAAGTGGTATTTGAAGAATCTGAAAAAGATAAAAATCGGTAGAAGCCAAGTCGGGTGAATGAGTTGAGTTTTTTTTGAATTTATAATTGCAATGCACCTAATTCTATAGATTAATAGACCCTTTAACTTTAACCCAATTTGCTACGTTTATTTTTGAGCCTGGATGTCGCCAATGGTCAATCCTAGTCACGATTACAATCTACTACACTACTGTGACTACATAGCACTGTACTCTGCTTTTGTACACTTTCAGTTTGCACAAGTTTAAAGTGTTTAATCCTTTTGAGCCTACGCACTAGTTTTTCATTAGCGAGAAGTTGGAGCACTTTAATGTTGGAATGTCTGTGGAGCCTTTCCTCATATCTTTTGACAGCTTTTTTAATTTCTTTCTGGACATATTCAACCCGGAGTTCCCTGTGTAAATCGCTGTTCCGAACATATCAAAGAGCATTTACTATGCTCCTTAATACACAGTTTTGGAATGTTTGTAGACAGCTGTAGTTGCTTTTTTTGGTACAGCCCCATAATTGTAGTCCATATCTCCAAAAAGGCTTGAGCACGTGTGTTTGTATAGAAGCAATTTTTTTGGATAGAAAGTTGGGAATTTCTTCCTATCAGCCAATACTTTATCTTCAGCTGTTCCGTTTTCTTTTTAACGTGTTCCTTCCATTTTAACTTTACGTCTAAACTTAGGCCAAGATATTTAGCAGTCTTTTTGCAAGGGATTTTATTATTATTTAGAAACATTGAGTAGAGTGAATTAAAATTTACCAATGGAACCCTCGTAATGTATATTTTGTGTTTACGCATTATCATGGTGGAAAACTAAGCTGCGTCTATTTGCAAGGCCTGGACGTTGTCCTGCAATCACTTGCCTTAGATTTACTATTTATTGAAAATACTTCTCAGTGCTTATACTTTTTCCAGAACTAAGCAATTCATAATTCAGTATAAAACCTTTGCAGTCCCACCACATTTAAAGCGTTACCTTCTTCAGGTAGATTCCTGGTTCAACGGTGGTTTTAGATGGCTGTCCTGACAGGGCCCAATGTTGTTTTCGTGTTGAATTATTGTATGGTATCCTTTTTCATCTCCCATTATTATTCTGTGCATAAATGGATCATTCTTTTGGGTGTGAACAAGATAAATGCGTGCCGAAGCTCTATCTAACGAATTTCCTTTAGATAGTTTGTGCGATACCCACACTTTGTAACCACTAACCATGCCTTTATCTTTTAGATGGTCTAAAACAGTTGACTTGGTTATTCCCAGATTTTTTGCTGTATTCTCATATTTATTTTCATTTGTCAAAAAACGAATGCATTTCAGCGGAACGAATTTTTTGGATGCCCTAATAGTTTCACACAACATATAGCAATAAATAAATTACTAGGTATTGATTTTTTTCCAGTTAAATACATGCTGATGATAAATATATAACAACCATAATGTAATTTATTGTACGTTTAGCCATGTAAGGGCTACACCCTATATTACTTTGTTATATAACACCACTTCATATACGCGAAACTTTGTCTTTACTCCAAAGACATTAACCTGATAATTAGTCACGTAACATACCGTGCTATACAAACAAGATGGAGTATTTTATGTTATTAAGTCATAAGAATTGTTTGTTTAACATTCACAAACTGCTAATCTATTTCATACAAACAAACCATTCCACCGTTCTTACTGCAGCGATTAATTATCTTTATTTACCCAGAACCTGAAACATTTCAAAGAATTGATACTTTATAGTAAACGTGATGTATCTCATGTTTCCGGTGTTTGTGGAGGTCTTGCAGGGAAACTGTTCGCCAACGAACGTTGGGGAATTTGAGGAATCCATTTAACAGATAGCGGGTCATTCAGTTATCTATCTTAATTTGAAGCTCCTGAGCTACAAGTCTTTGTTGCCTGTGACAAGTTCAAACATTTCCAAGGACAATGGCAGCAAATTTGCTACTCATTTAGTTTAAAGAGATTGTAACGACAACGCCTGTTGCAGAAGTTTACAATTAGAATGGTTTGAATTTGTTAGATTTTACTGTTAAAAGGGTAGAAGTGTTTCCAGTATACACAAACTGTGATAAGTTTTTCTACTGAATCATATCTTAAAAAGATAAATTACAAATAGGCTAATTGAAACAATTAAAAAAATAATTTACTTTAATTTACAAAAAAAAAAAAAACTAATTTATAATCAGGTAAACATTATAGCTGAAACATGAAAATAGAACGTTATTTGACATTTAAAACAAATGATCGAGATATTTCTAAAGCCATCTAATTAATTTCTATTAAATATTTGTTTGTGACCATTATTTATCATGTAAACCGCAATAACTCGAGAAATATTAATTTTAGACATATTAGACCTTTAATAAAGAAATTCGTTCTGACATAGCCATGCTGTGAACTATCATAATTTTTTAGACTCCTGTTTCTGTCAAAATTTTCATAAACCCTTAAATAACTCAAAAAGGATTAATTTTAGACAAATAAAATCCTATACATTGTGAAACACAATTTAATTTTGCACATAAAAAGTGCAAAATATACAGGGTGTTCTATTTAAGAAAACAAAGTGACGCTCGGTACGAAAAAACAAAACACTGTGTATAGTTGAAAATAATTTTAGGTTATGTAGTAAATTACTACAAACAACTTTTGTAAAGGATTTTGTTTTTGTAAAGTTGCCACAAGACGAGATATTGATCCGTTACTTTACTTTTTGTACACCCTGTAGTTTGTTGTATGATGACAGTTTAGAATATTTACCAAAAAGCCATGTGTATTGTGCAATTTTAATTTTAAATTTCTTTCTTTCTTCTTAATATGTTCTTTCCGCCTCAATTTGGCATCCAGAGTCATACCAAGATATTTTGCTATGTTTGTGTATGGGACAATGGCTTCATTGATTGTTATTGCTGGAGAGTTTCTCAGTGTTTTATTTGTAACGTTGATATGAACGGATTCCGTTTCATTTAGTTCAATTTTCTACTCTTTGGTCCATTCATGGTATCGTTAGCTGTTTGTAGTTTTTGGGTGGAATTTATGTCTGCTTTACGTGTTACTAGCGATGCTGTATCATCCGCGAATGTCGCAAATTTGACTTGATTTAATTTTGGTATATCACTGGTGTAGAGTAAACACAGGACGGGTCCAAGGACCAACCCCTGTGGCACTCCTGCTTGGATTTGTTTTAATTCTGAATAAGCTTTCCCATGTTTCGAAGGCATGTGCGATATCAAGAAATAGGGCTGATCAGACATTTTTTTCTGCAAGTGCTTTTGTTATTATATCGGTAACATGAGTGTTTAGCTCTGAATCCAAATTGATGATCAGGAATTAGTTTTGCATTCTGAATGATTGGTTTTAATCTTTGAAGTACTAATTTTTCGAACAACTTTGATATTATAGTCAAAAGGGAAATTGGCCTATATGATTTGACATCGTGTGGAGGTTCACCAGGTTTTGGCAGCGTAATTAGTTCTGTTACTTTCCAATTTGCCGGTACATGTTTTAGTTTGAACGCAGCGTTAAATTGCTTTTTGTGACAATTGTTTGAGTAACTGTCCTGTGATTAAATCAAAACCCGGTAGGTACCTTTTTCGTCCTCAGATTATTTTTAACTTCTTTCTCTAGCGACGTTACTGGAGTATTTTTTTCTGATCATTACGTTTAAAGAGACGCATTAATAGGTACAAACATTTAAAGAACAGAACTTTTAAAACATTTTTAGTGAACTATATCTATAAAACACAACTGACGTTAAAATAACAACAAAATTTAAAGCAAAGTTAAAATTCCTCAGTAATTGCTAGGTCAAACAACATTCTATACATTTAAGAAAATGGTTGCTAACAATTCAATGCTGTTTGCAAATGTTCAGGTGAATACAACACTGAAGTGAAGACTCCAATTAATTGGTAGCAAATGCAGTTATGCGCATAATTTAAAAATATTTACAGCAAAAATTATAATTACGGTGTTTGTAGGAACTCACCCTTTAAGAATGAAAATTAAATTTGAGAGAAATATTTTGGAACAATATTCGTTAAGACATTATTTAAAACAATACCCATTTTGGTTGTGTATCTTTAGCAACATCAAATGAAATAATATACTTTTTTTTAAACTGTTTATTATTTGTATTTTTGAGGCATATTAGATTTTTTTTAAAATTCGTCACAAAGCAACTATCACCATCCAAGGGTCAAGGCTTTAAGATATATTAAATTTAGTATCTTTTGGTTAAGGGTTACCGATGTTTTGCAATTAAAAGTCAAAGTATTAGTTTTGTTTTCGATTACCAAGCACGTTTTTATGACAAATAATTACATTTTATTGTCATTTCAAACCTGTCTTGTTTTCTAGTATCAAGAAATGCTATATCATTGTAAAATTACGGTAACATTTGGTAATTCAAGGTTCATATCATATTAAATGATAACAAATATACAACGTACTGTATTAAAGCGCATAAACACCTTCCTTGGCTGCTTATAAGTTGAAAAACCGAAAAAATAGTCAATAAAAACACAAGAAACGGACGAACTGACACTAAAACCAAGTCATATTTATGATGACTCTTTTTACAAGCTGCACTAAAAGGCCTAGTTGCCTCTTATTTGACCTTTTTGTAAACAAAGTGCCGAATTTATTAAATACGTGATCTATCTTGGCGCTGTTTCTGGGCCCTTGCCGAAACTGAAGCGCGCGACAGTTTTTTTCTGGAACGCGTAACGTTCAAAGGAAGATATAAATTTGTTTTTGCGCCATGAAATATAGTCGTACCTCTTTTAATTTGGGAGGTCGTAAAGGACAAAGGCTAAACCCTACATTACTTCTGTTTTTAATTTCGTTCTGCCTCAACGAAAAGGAATCGTTTCATTAGCCTTGCTTAAAATTGCTTCATAAAATTTAAAACAACAGTTTCCTTTTCTGTAGTTAGTAGGAAAATGTCCATTTTGTTGAAAAAAAAAACTCTGAAAAATTAATTTTGCAAATTGAAATGTAAAAAAATATTGTTTGTGTGTAAAATTTAATAACACTTTTATTGGGATTTGCAAAGATCACCAAAGGCCTACCTCTTTAAGTTAACAATATGCGGTTGTTCCCTATAAATCAGTTCTCTTTATTTAATTACAAAGTAATTTTCAGTTTTTACTTCAAAACAGCAACTGCTTCAATTTCCTACGCGATGACGCAATCGGAACCGAACAAACTCAATTTAGCTGTGAACGTGAAACCGTAGTTTAGGCTCAGAATCGCATCATTACAAGGTGAACAGGTCTGGAAAATTCCCAGATTGCATATTGCTGCATACATGTACATATTAATTTGTAGAAAAAGATTTGTAAATAAAACAGTAAGAGTTAAATTGATTGAACTGTTGATCAAAAATTGCTTTTTTATAGAAATATCTTTCTAAATTTGATCTAATTTTATATATCGAAGAAAACTTATTTTCGATTTTTGTTAATACCAGGGATGGAATAACGTTTTTAATCGTTACGTTATTGTAAAACGTTATTTATTATTTATTTTCGTTACATAACGTTATATATAACGTTAAAAAAATGAATTGTTATGTTATATAACGTTATATAACGTTACATGAATTATGATATACAGGGTGTTTCTTAAATAATGCGAAAAAATTCGGGAGGTGATTCCTTATCGAAAATAAAGTGGGGTCTTTTATTTAACAATTTTTTCTTAGACGTCTCCTTTCGGAGTTACACCCCCTAAAGGGGAGCGATAAAATTGGGTTTTTATTTTATTTCTCAAATTTGGATAAATGTAGGAGAACGATATTCGGTAGATGTTTCATACTTATTAAAAGGTTTCCCATAGTAGTATTTTCAATCATCTTCCACCTTCACAGAGGGCTGATAAGTGCGACCCCTGTTGGTTTTTTAATCAGAACTTTGGTGAGTTGAAATTTTGCAATTTTTTTTTTTTTTATTGGTTTGATTTATTTAGAACCTTTTTTTATTCTTTAGTTTCTCTCGTAAATCCTACAGTTTTAAGTAAAAAATTAAATGAGTGAACATGATGTTTATGTTCATATTGGGTAGAATTGACGGGCGTTTTAGCGTTGTCGCTGCGTAAACGTCAAAATGAACATAAACAAACCATGGTAACCACCAAAATGAATCGTTTTATATTGGAATATTTGATGGTTCATGTTCATTCATATAATTTTTTACTCAGAAACTGTAGGTTTAACGAGAACATTAAAGAATAAAAAAAACTTCTAAATAAATCAAGTTTTCAATAAACAATTTAAATTGCAAAATTTCAACCCACCAAAAAGTCCTGATATGAAAACCAACAGGGGTCGCACTATTCAGCCTCCTGTGAAGGTGGGAGATGATTAAAAATATTACTATGGGAAACCTTTTAATAAGTATAAAACATCTACCGAATATCATTATCCCACATTTATCCAAATTTGAGAAATAAAATAAAAACCCAATTTTACCGATCCCCTCTAGGGGGGTGTAACTCTCAAAGGAGACCTTAAAGAAAAAAAAATATATGGAAGACCCCCCTTAATTTTCGATAAGAAATCACCTCCCGATTTTTTTCGCATTATTTAAGAAACATGCTGTATAAAAATAATTTTTATTTGTAGGTAACTCTGAAATTATTTTTGGGATCTGTAAATGTAAATTTAAAAAATAGTACCTACAAAATTACGTTGAGATATTTTATTTTCATTTTAATTTCTAAAATACGGACAAAATATTATATCTTCTGAAAATATAAAGATCGCCATATAAAAATTTAATTTATAGAGAATAACGATACAAAATAACTTTAACGAAACGTTATCGGTTATTATAACGTTATATAACGTTATAAAAATATCGTTACGTTATTGTATAAAAAATTATAGTTGAATCGTTATTATAACGTTATCGGGTATCGTTACGTTACGTTTTCCATCCCTGGTTAATACATCGCTCACCGAGAACAATAACGGCACAACTCAAAAAAGCAGTTTTTTGGGAAATTGCAATTAAAGTTTTTGTTTTATCTGTCTGTACAGTTTAAACCTCTCTTGAGTAATTAATTTTTATTAAACTGTGCTGTACGCATATAACTTTGATACCTAGCAATATACTTATACTTTTAAATAGTTTTTGTAACAGTATTAACTCAAAATAATTTTTTATTTTCAAAATTCACTGTCACTTAGGAGTTGTGCTAGTATTGTATTGTAAATAGTATTACTTTTTAGAGGCATAACTAAATAAAACTATTTATTTTCTTTAAAAATGTTTAATAATCCAAATAATTATAAAAAAGGTGAAAAGTAATGACAACTTATTACATAAATTTTAAATTATCGAAAAAAGGTTTACGACAGTTTGGTATTACAAGATTTTTAACCAATGATTGCAAATCATCGTTTTTTTTTTTGTTATTGGGAGAGGCCCTTCATAAACCTTTGGTAAGTTGAAGCTTTTGAATGACTTTAATGACCTTCTAGTTTTGCTATGATTGATATATCATTAAAATAAATTTTTTTGCCTGTCACATCTATGTTAAAGTTAGTTGCTGTTTCAATGTGAATCACAATTCAATAAAGGCATAACTCAAATAATGCCACTATTGCTCTAAAGTCATACGTCGTTTCGCTAAGACAGCAGACGACACATTGAAGTTGTGTCATTGTTGCAGTAAAATTTACCTTCGAACTCGTTAGGACTAAACTGACACTAGTGCCATATATCGAAGGGTGGATGAAACATTCGACTTGCTGATATTGCATTAAATAGAAGGCTTATTTTAACACACATTTCTAGTGTTAGCTCAAAAGTACCAAATTTTGAGTTGTGCCGTTATTGTTCTCGATGAGCGACATTATTAAATGTGAGTATAATCATGGGCGTCGCAGAAAATTTTGCAGAGGGGGCAATTTATGTTGCAGTCATAAAAATCCGACCTTTCTAAAGATTACCTAAGGTTTTAATTTAACGATTATAATTAGTGAAATTTTTAACTCGATTTCTGGGGGGGGGTGAACAAGTGTCCCATTTACCCTCCCCCCTGCGGACGCCCATGTATATAATTCCAACGCTGCACTATAAAATATTTACATTTCCTGATTTCTAGCATTGGAAATGCTTTTGATGTTTTTGTTGTACATAATAAACCTCATAGAGTTTTAACCGTGCAATCTGGTCTGAGACCAATGAGCAGTTTATTTCTATCCTAAATTAATAATGTTCAAACTTAGTCTAAGGTTTACGCACAGTAGTCCTTGGTGTGCTAATATACAGGGTGGTCCACTTTTTAGTAGCAGGACTAACATACGATACAAATACTTATTTTAAAGCGAATATTCCATATCAACATGGGTCCAAAAACGCTTCATTTTAAAGATACAGGGTGTTGAAATTTTCGAAAAAATAACGATAATGTTTAACCGTTGCTCAACCAGTATCTAGATATATTTAAACCAAATTTGATATACAGCACCACCTTACAGGTTAGCACAATCGATGAAAATTTCAAGTCCCACAAGCGACCAGTGGCGGAGTTTGGGGGTTCAGTTTCAATAAATTTTATAAAACACTAGTACAGACCTGTTCAAAATCAAACTCGTTTTTGGATAGAACATTTTATTCTAAACAAAAAGTGTCTGGTAAGTTTTCTTCGTGTCTGCCACCGTTTGGCGTGAAATTTGATTTATTTTACTATTTTCGCGAAAAAATTGCACCCAAGTTCAATCGGTTTTTTACGATAAAAAAAGCGGTTTTTAGACAAAAAAAAAATAAAGTTTTCGGATTTCGGTTAACCGTTAACCAAACTTTTTTTCGGTTTTGAGCCTTGCTCATGAGAGGGCTACATTTTGAACGCAAGTTATAATTTAAATTTATAAGTAATAGGAGAATAGGAGAAACATAAAAAATATTTTACATTATTTAAGTTTTAAATTTTTTTGTGTTTATTTAAGTAGAACTAGTTTATTTATGTAGATAATGTTTGTTTTTTTCTTAGTCACTTTGATTAAACTTAATAAATACAATAATATTGTTATTGCTTGCTTATTTTTAAACATAAACCTAACAACCTATACAAGAATGAAACGAGAAACAAATTCTAATTGTAATGAACCCATGGCCAACTATGGTAGCCATTAAAAAAAAAGCAAGTTAGGCTTATATCTCAAAAATCAAGTGTGTCATGACTTTTTAGATATTTTTTTCTAATTCTACGTAAAAATATCTACATGAATCATTTTACATTTTGATTCTAAGGGAGGTGGTTAGGACATTATGTAACGTTGAAAATATCGTCTGTTTTCGGTTTTTTCAAAATATATAAAAAAGTTAAAGCAATAAGCATTAAATTCGTCTTGAAATTTTACCTAGCTTTGCTAGTTTAACCGACCATGTTAGGTACTCTTATAATGACAAAGTTACCCATACAATATACAACACAGGTATATTTTTGTCAACCTGTATAATAAACTATTACTAAAGTAATGGTACATCCTTATAAAAACAGATTAAAAATAGTTTACAGGTTTCATTTGCAACAAACTTCTCAACAAACATCAATGGAATTTTAATAAGCAAACTATTACTGTAGCAGGTCATAACTACTAGACGGCGAACGTTTTGACGTGGGGTATTCATTCAATAAACTACAATACAAGTTTAATTGCCCAAATCATTTCGAACCCTTGAGTCGATACCGCAACGCGCAATGCAAATATTTACATTAATTCTGGATTATTGTGTGAGCTAAAATATTAACCAAAATGAACTAATGAACCAATTCACGCAAAACTATTGTTTAGCAAATAACAAATCAATGAATTTTATCAATGCGACACTTAAAAGACCATTTAATTTGTAAACGCGTTCAAATACATAGATTATGTTACCCAAAATAGTTTTGGAGTATTTTTGAAAACTACTAAAAGTAATTGCCTCATATTTTTAGTGAAATATAAAATGATCAGTTTAAATAAAGTGTTAATTTGGAGTAGTTTAATAAATGCTGTATAAGAAGTCTGCGCTTCATATTTTTCCCATAAATACAATAAACGCATCAAAATTGCAGCAGGAAATAGTGCCCAACCTTTAAATTAATAATTAAAATTGTATGTAACAATACAAGCAATAACACATTTAATGACTAGTTAATAGCGAGAAAAGTATAGTTTTACCCACAAATCCCTATGTTTAATTCTATGCCTACCTCAATTCCAGTACAAATGATGTTCACAATACTAAGGTAATTATGGAAACTGATTGTTATAAATCGTAATCAACGTTGTTGGAAACCATTAGCATATTGCACTATGGAGTGACGCACTTTTGAAACTGGATAATAGCTGATAACATTATCCTGCATTTCATAATGCCCATCCAATTCGCACTGTATTCAAACTATGTGCAAAATCACACCATATTGTGTTCACATAACAATTGGAATGTATTTGGGTGCAAATAGACAAAGGCATCTACATCAGAGTAGTCACTTTCGTTATTCAAAGGAGGATTAAACGTCACTTACTAGCATTAACATATCTTGCAGGTTAGTCAAACGTTGTGATAAGTAGCCGATCTGTATCTTATAATAATTACATATTTAATTATCTACACATATTACCATAAAAGCTGATTCAAATTCCTAGATGACCATTGGGGTCTTATTTTCGATATAGACGATAGGTTTCAATGTAGGGAGACTGGTTAGAAATAATGTTTTAATTTTCATCCAAAAAAATGGCGTATCGATTAAGGCCCTAAGGTTTTTGCTTAAGAAACTTTGCATTTTCATTCCTTCAGTGTCATTTTGACTTACAATCGAGCCGAACTCAAAGGTCCGTGGTAAGGTGATTAGTATACTTTATTAATCTAATTTTGTAACAAACAAAAGTTCACACAACAATTAAATGTGATTTTTTCAAGCAATTTCCTACCTAAAATCTTTTAAAAATCACATATATTTGTAACGTAATTTAGATAAATAATAGTATATTACATGACAATAGTTGTAAGAAGCATATTACGCACGAGTGGAAATGTTGCGCACGGAGCCTTGTAGCGGCGAGTGCGTATTTCCACGAGTGGGTAATTGCTTTACAACTCGTGTTATGTAGCTTACTTTTTCTACGATCACATAATACTTACGATTTTAACGGTTTTTTGGCTAATACACACACGTAATTACATTGTCTTTTCAATTTTGACGTAAGCCTACTTTGACTTTTCCAGACAAGTGTGCGTTTTGCTTACCGTGCGTTTTGCTTACTGTGCGTTATAACTCACTAACTAGGCATGCAGGAAGTGGACGTGAGTCTACTTTGATCGTTTCTTTAAAAAAAAACATGCTTTTTGCTTACCGTGCGTAAGGAACCACTTACTATGCATGCAGGCTATACGTTCATTTAGTCATTTACATTAGTGGTCGTAAAAAAAACAATAATTTACTTTTGTTCAGGTTTGTTTGTTGTACTCTTAAAATATTTTGGGAAATATAATTGTTATGGTATTTGTTTTACAAAAAATATCGTTATAAGTTGTTTTTATGAACCATAAAAGATCATATTGATAAAAAATAAACCAATAATACTATCAAACACCAGACAATTTTGCTTTAAAAGATGCTATGAACAAATTTCACCGCGCGCCCGTTGGAGGGTAAGAAAAGCAAACGAATTAAATAAACTTGTTTTTGTTTGTGTGTATAGTGGACTAGAAGTAGTATTAAAAGATTTCATACAGTGTTTTTTTTTTAAATAGCATCAGCTATTTTGTGTTGAATGGATTCACAAGAGCTTGTAAAAAATATTCATGAAACCCTAAATATTCTTTAATAATGGCGGACACCAAAATTTATTCAACATTGTGACATGTCATTAAACTAACATTTTCTAGATTTATGAAGATTAGCAAACTTTGACTATGACCTAAATCAGACAGCTTTAAAAACACTTACGTATTCAGTTTTCTTTATGAGTACTTGACTGGTCAGTACAATAACCGATATGCACAGTTAAAACAAAATGGTACACAAAAAAAAGTTTCTGTGATGTTCCAGGCAAGGCAGTTGTGCTCTTTTACGATGCAGCAACTTTAACTCTTTAGTTATTGGATGAAAAAAAAGAAGAAGATAAAAGCAGTAAAGCATTCACTCTACTCAAATAACTTAGCAACGAGCAATGTTAATTTTTCAGACCCAAAAGAATTTGCGGGGTAGAAAATTATTCTCTGAGGATAAGATTTTCACTACCAATAATAAATATGTTGCAATGTTTCTTAAAAAAGCTTGAAAGCTTTTAAGGAATGGAAAGTAAAAATAGTAAAGTGTATTTTTGCTCAACGGAATTACTTTCAACATAATTATATGAAACAAAATCGTAGAATTGAAAAAAAAAACTAACAATGTTTTAAAATCTTAATCAATTTAGCTTAATCATCATGAGTTATTCCATTATTTAAATTGTATTAAGAATTGAACCCCTTCAGTAAAAAATTAATTTAACTTAGTGCGTACGAAAAAGGGCAATAATAAAAACATGGAAATAATTCTATGATTATAAAATTTTGTCGTAAAATTGTATGGATATGTTTAAATAGTTAATAAAATTTTAAAAAGTCAAATTTTTAACATATGTTAGTAATTTTATATTTTGATAAAAATCGTAAAAAAATATGTAATGTTTTTCTGGTGTAATAAATGCCAAACTTTTTATCTTATATATATTTTTTAGCAAACAAATTGGTATAAGAAACAATAATTGCTAAAATATAAATGAAAATAGAGGTTATTTATAAAGTAATAAAGTTTTTCTGCGTCCGTCCAGAAAATCAGTTGTGTTCCATCAATTTTTAGGCCGGAAAACACATCTTTACTGGCCTAGGCCAGAAAGTAACTGGTTGCCTTGATAATGAGTTGTCTTTACCGGCCTAGGCCCGAAAGTAGATGGTTGCCATGGTGATGAGTTGTTTTGTTGATTTGCGCTGTCAAACAAGCGTCGTTATACAACCAAGCGAGTTTTCACCTGTAGTTTGTTAATTTATTGTTTGTCTATGGACGATGGCGATAGTGATTTTGGTGTCAGTGGCGGACGAAGAAAAAATATTGTACGTAACACACCCGTAAAGTGTCTTTACTGGACTCGTATCCTTTCACGACTTGCCTAAGACTCGTCTCAAAACTGTCTGTCTACTCGTCCAGTAAATTACCACTTTGCGGTCTTGTTACGTAGATAACTATTACTGACGGACGAAATCTGTTCGTCTTTACCAGATAATAACAAAATCATAAACAAACTGTATTGGTCTTTACCACAGATTGCAAAAACGAAGAGCCGTACACGACATTACCCGTTTAAATTTAATACCGTTCAGACGAACTAGTATCGTCTTTACCAAAAAATTATGGGGACAAAATCCGATACGGAATTCGTGCAATATACAATATAATGAGTCATTTTAAGAGGACGAACCGAGTTCAGCTTTACCACTTAATGCACTAAAAGTAAAAGAACTGAGTTCATCTAAGCCACTAAAGGGGTAAAAAATAAATTTTTTGCAATTCTCAAATTAAAATTTCAAGAAGAAAAGCTAATTTTAAAGTGTGAAATGGCGCTTCTCCAAATTTTCCAATCAATTATTTTTCGCTTCGGCGTAGACCGACAAAAAACTGAAACTAAACATAACGATAATGAACAAGACTTCAGATTAAACAATTTTTTGCGATGTAGGGGTCTGCTTAGACTTGTTCTTTTCTAGGAAAACTTCTCTGGAAACACAGTGTACGAAATATATAAATTGGTAGGCTGCTTCGTGTCCTATCTGTTGTTTCGTTGTTATTGGATTTCTGGAGGGTTGCTCGTGTCACGACATTTGGGTACAAAACCACTTGCCATCTTTAGTGAACCGTAAAACGAGCGTTTTAAAACAAAATTATTGTTTTCTTATTTCGAAGATTTGTCGTAGGGGTTCCACTGATATTTATGTTGATATTTGCACACATTAATAACACCCGCGATGGGTCTATGAATTGTAATCTAATCTTTTCCTCACGGTTTTAATATTCGCCGTGGGAGTGAACAATTTATGGACTCGTATAACCATAATTTATTGCTATGCATATCCACGTTGATATGAGTGTATATCATAAAATTTATCTTTTTACTGCACTGTTATTCATTATAATAAGCCCAAGTCACCAGGGCAATAAAGCCATTCGCTGGTGAAATGATACATAGTTACATTCCACAGCTGATGATTTTTTGCTGGGAAATGTGTACTATGGCTAACGGCCCATTTTCTATATTTCAACGCTTTTATATGCCTTAAATTCCACTTCGCTGAGCCTGCATTCACGTGAAAAAAAGTCGTTTCCGTCCTCTGAAGAAATTAAAATTTGGTTCATACAGTTTCTGTTCGTTGCCCTGCTAAGTTGTAAATTACCTTCATTTCTCTTTTGTCACGGTATAAATTCATCGCTGTCTTTAAAACTATGCAGTTAAGTTTGTTTCACATACTGCAGTACGTTGGTTTGCCTTATGTTAGCAGTTTTATTATTCTCATGCAATTTAAGTTGTGTATTTATTTAGGTTCGTTCTTTGTCAGAAAATACAGTGTGTACGTAACGAGTCAATATCTCATCTTGTGACAAATTTACAAAAAAAAATTGTACAAAACTAGTTTGTGGTAGTTTACTACATAACCATAAATTATTTTTAACTATACACAGTGGTTTTGCGCACCGATACGTCATTTTGTTATTATTAATAGAACACCCAGTATATTTTATATTTTTCACTAGTTAAAATTTACAATAATACACAGGAAAAAAATATTTCAAGGGGGGATATTGTTTTAATTTGCAAAAATGATACTGATTAATTTCAAATGGGGCATGGTAATGGTGCAATTAGAAAATGACCTATGGGTGCTAGACACAAAAAGTGAGTCGTAAGAAAGAGTTGCGGCGGGTCCAGGGGGGCAGCAGACCCCGGTAACAGCGCCATAGGCATTTTTTTTAAATTTTTAAGGTCAAACGTATCCAAAGAAAACATTAATGAGTAAAATAAACAAACAATATATTTTATATGAATGGAAAAGCAGTCTGTCGCGCAATTTTGAAATGCGGTAATTACAATTTTAGTTCTTTTCAAACTTTCGGGGGGATTTATACCCCAAATCTCCTCCCTTTCGTACGCCACTGAAGGAAACCGCAATAACTCGAAAAATACTGATTTTAGATATAATTGTCCTCTAATAGTTTCTGAAGATAATTACATCATCAATAAGAAAATGTTAAAATATATAGAGTATTTCTTTAAAAAAAACTGACATATTCGTGTTTGAAGTTTGACTAAATGGGCCGGGTATAAGGAACACCTGTGTATTATTATAAAACTTTACCTAGTCACAAATCACTAGGACACTATTGTCCTTCAACTTTTTAAAGAAATTCGTTCTGACATAGCCACGTTTCCTGTTTCTGTCAATATTTTTATAAAAACCTAAATAACTCGTAAACGACTGATTTTAGACACTTACATAAAACCTATACAGGGTGTGTGAAAATTGGCGGAAGCGCTACACGTGGCGATGTTCTTCGTAAAATTCCAAGTCGAAAATCTTGATACAAAAATTCTTCCTATGACCTCAGGAATCATTTAAAGAAAAAAAATGGCAACATTGCATGCATTGATTTGCGTTTGAACATTTTCTTATCAGCAATTTTTACTTAGGTATTTACAATTTTTGTTCGAACTGAAAGCCTTCAGTTCGTAAACATAGCTGCAAACTTTTAGGTATCGTCTATCACAAACTAGAAATAATTACGAGAAAAATAGAGATGCTGGCTAATGACAATGTTGCCATATGTATTATTTTCACTCAAATCAGTGATTTACAAATTTTCAACACCAATTTTTGAAAGGAAAAACACAATATCTTGGAAAAAATAGCATTCGAAATTTATTTTTATTCCAAATTGCAGCTTTTTCATTTGCAAGTATTAAATAATAACACTTATTAAAGGACTAAATGTCAAAACTTTGAGGACCTCTTGCAGACACAGCAAGCATGGCACAACATTTTCGTATTAAGATTTTCGACTTGGAATTTTACGAAGAACATAGCCACGTGTAGCGCTTCCGCCAATATTTACACACCCTGTATATTTTTGAAATAGAATTCAGTTTGACATCTAAAAATTATAAAATATACTGGGTGTTCTACATTAAAAAAAAACAACAATGAGACGTATCGGTACGCATAAACAAAACACTGTGTATGCTTGAAACTAATTTAAGGTTGTTTAGTAAATTACCACAAACAAATTTTGTACAAAACTTTTTTTGGTAAGTGTTATTGATCCGTTACGTTACTTTTTGTACACACTGTATAAGGTAATAGGGGTAATATTTAAACGACAAAAATTATTAATAAAAGTTATTTTCACAAATTCCACTGAAGTTTATAAAAGTTTCCGGCAGGCAAATACAGCTTTAATAGAATAGTTCGCTAAGTATATTACAGCAAACCATTATTTACGAATTTTACTTATTCTGTATTCTGTAGTTAAAACTTAATGGACCCTTAAGAACTAAAAACAAATTTAATAGTTAAGTCTCACAATCTTCTTACAAGGGGAAACGAATACATTATGGTGCGCTAGTTATTATTTTAATGTTTAACGAAGCTATCGTACGCAAATTCAGGTAAAATAAATTACAATGATGTCCAAAATCCGCTTTGCTGCTATAGTTTAAGTTTGCGGGTAATTTAAGGTAATAATTGTTCGCATCCATTTACTCTAGACTGCGAAATGTATTTCTACCATAAAGAGTTTATAAAAATTGCAGTTTCTGGTGTTTTTCCTACAAAAAAATTATTATTAGCTTTAACGAAAGTAAATAAAGCTTGGCAGGAAAAAGATATTCCAAAGGACTGGGAGGTAGCTGTTATATTACCGATATTCAAGACTGGCGACAGCAAAAAATGCGAAAACTGTAGAGGCATATCTCTACTTAGTGTAGTAGAAAAAGTATATGAAAGAATTTTGGAGGAGAGATTAAGAAAACATTTCGAAAGAAATTTGGAAGAGGCGCAATGTGGATTTAGACCTCAGGATCTAATTTTTACGTTAAGACAGTTAAGTGAAAAAACAATGGAACATTCAAAGATTGTGTATTTGTGCTTTATCGGTCTTTCTAAAGCCTTCGATAGAGTGCCAAGGGAAATTATCTGGAAGATATTGAAACAAAGTAGAGTGCGAGAAGGATTATTAAACGCCACCAAGAGTTTATATAGGAGCAGTAGAAATTATGTGCGAACCCATAACAGCAGTTCCCAGGAATTTATAACAACAGTGGGAGTAAGACAAGGAGGCACATTAAGTCCACTGCTCTTTATAATTCCAATGAATAAAATAATTAAAGAGTGTCAGCAAAACACAAAGAAAGCCTACTGGGGTTGGAATAAACTAAAACCAATATCCTTAACAGAATTAGCCTTTGCAGATGATGTGGTGTTATTAGCTAAAAATGAAAAGGACTTGCAATTCAATCTAGACGTATGGGCAGATACATTAAGTAGATATAATATGAAAATTAATATAACAAAGACAAGGGTTATGGTTATAGCGAAAAATCATGAAACAGTTACAATAATGCTAGACCAAAAAAAGATAGAACAGGTAGTAAGTTTTAAATATTTAGGAACAATAATTGCAGAAAATGGTAAATTGGAGGAAGATCTGAATAACAGACTAGCGGCAGCGACGAAATTTTACTACGCCACTAATAAATGCTTGATAAGTAAGAAGGAAATATCAAAAGAAACGAAGACGCGAGTTTTTAATGCAGTGTACGTACTCATCCTCACGTACAGTTCAGAAACTTGGACACTAACTCAAAAACAAAAACAAAGAATACAGGTACAGGAAATGAGATTTTTGAGAAGAATACAGGGATGTAGACTGATCGATAAAATCAGTAACGAAAAAATCCGAAATAACCTAGGAGTAACAGATATTAAGAAAAAGATGGAGACGAATCAATTAAGATAGCTTGGACATTTACTACGCATCACAGAAAGTAGATACGCGAAAATAGGATGGAAAATGCAGATGGAGGGAAAAAGGAATAGAGGAAGACCAAGAATAAAATGGGAAAAAGGAGTGAGGCAGAGACTAGAAGAAAAAGGACTCAGCTGGAGAGATGTGCCACAACTAGCTAACGATAGGCAGGAGTGGAGAAACATAATACAGAAATAGAAAAGCATACCTCGACACCGAAAGGTACAAGAGGAACCGATTAAAAAGAAGAAAGAAAGTTAAACTGATAAGTGCCGTTAATAATAAATTAAGATAGAACAAGTGAAAAGCTATACGTACGATATTTCCTACCATAAAACTAATAAATATCCTGGCTGTCACAGAAAGTATTCCCCAGCCAAATAACTTTTTTATTTCCAGACACAAAAGTTTAGAGTTTCTTACAAAATATTAAAAATGTAGACCCCGTTCAATTTTGCTACAGTATTTGTAGGCCCTTGAATTTTCCTGTTACACAAGCATTAATTTAAGTTTTTTTCAAATAATATCTTTTTTGTGCGATCGTACTAGAAACAGCTGTTTGACGGACGCGTTAGCAACCATAAAGTACTGCATTACCGGCCCTATCCTTAGCAACGGCCGTAAAAGTTACTTTTCAGTCCGTTACCCTTAGCAACGGCCGAAAAAGTAACTTTTACGGCCGTTGCTAAGGAGAGGGCCGGTAATGCAGTACATACGCCGTCATCTATCAGTGACAGAATGTCACGTAGTTTCTAACCTATAATTTAGAAAATTACTAAAAATTTAAATTGTTTTTAATTCGATCGCACAAAAAATGTAATATGCACCTCGGCCAAAACGTACTTTTTGGCCTTGATACATAAATAACTATTAATCAATATAGTCAAGCTACAATCAAACGAATATTTTTGCAAAAAAAAGTTTGAATACGACCAAAAACACCTAGTTAAAAATAAAAATAATGACTTTCAGCATGTCTTAACTTATCATCTATACATTACTTGCCCCATTAATGACTTTTAAATATTTCAAAATTTTTCTTGTCGTATATTATTATTTTAGTAGTCCACTTTGATCAGAGCTTTGTTTGTTAACGGTGAAGCCCAGGGGGATTCCCTGATAATTGTGGGCTCTTGTTCTATAGATTTGGACAATTAGTACGCATTAAAGGAGTACTAAAAAAAGAACGATATACAAGAATTTTAGAATTCATTGGGGCTGCGACCAATAGGTGATAGGCTAACCATGCAAGAGGATAATTAGCTTAAACACAAAACTTCTAATACAGTTATTTGATACATCTCATACGTATTTAATAACCATACATTAGCGTTGATGATTTGCTTAAAACGTCGCGTCGGTAATATTTGAATGGATGTCTGCTCCAATACATCATCCTTCATGCACATGTCGACGACGTTTTTAAGTAGAAATTTGCATGAAAATACATTCCAGTAACTACGTCTGTGATGCAAATGAAAATTTTATGTACTTATCAAAATAGAAATCACCGGAGATGTAAAATTCTGAACCGTTATATTGGAGAAAAAATGTTAGGGAACGCGTCTAAATGCTTTTTTTTAACGGCAAGCTTCGTATTCCCTACTCTACATAAATTCAAGGTCGATGAAGATTGCTCTTGATATCAGGAGACATACGATATATAAACGAGAGCCAGCGAAAACGTTATAAAACTACCTAGAAATTTACTTTTAACGATAACGAGTTCTGAAAACCCGGCAACATAACGATTTAATTTTTTGTTTCATTAGTACGTCCCGCGCAAAGGGAACAATTAGTTTGCAAAATTGTTGACTATAACATTTTCATAAAGTTAATGAATTTTTCCATTATTATTATAGCTAAAAACCTTAAGGTACTTTAGTTTTATATGGGCGCTATTTAAAACAGTTTTTTTCTTATATTTTCAAAAATAAAATGAATAAAACGCCCTTTCCACTTAACATTGAGATGAATACAAATTGAACATACATAACATCTGAGAAAAGGACATGTTCCACATTACAAATACTATAAGTGATATTGTTAATAAACAAGTTTTAAAAGATCAAGATACATTTGGAAAAGAAATTCTATCGTCGGTGAAAATTTATCTTTTGTGGGCTAAGTGCTAATAGATGACTTTTAACAAGAAGTATCATAATATGATAAAAAAAATATTCAATAATAAAAATACTAAACAACATTAGGTATCTACTTACTTACAGACAGTAGAAAAATATGCATATTTTTTTAACTTACTTTAAAACTTGGTACAAAAACATAAACACTAAAACAATTATTAATTTTTGTAGTATACAATTCTGTTCATTTTATTAATGCTTTAAATAGCAAGTCGAATGCATAATTAATATATTTTTTAACTCTCAGCTAAGAAAAATATAGCATTTTGTTGTTTTTTATTTATAATAGCTTTGTAAATACGATTGTTTTACTTTAACTTATTCCAAATTTACTACTTAAATGTATATTAAATGATTGTTATTTAAATAAAAAAGTAGTTTTTGTAGCACTAAGTTATCTAAATGTATAAATGGCATAACGTTTTCACCAAAGTATTTTTGTTTTTACCTAAAATATTTTGAGTGTACAAAAATTTTAAATGTTTGTTTAATAACGTAAATAAATATGTTACAATCTTCGTTCCCGGGTTTGGAACCGCGTCTTCTTGATTTTTTTTTTTTTTTTTTTTTTTTTTGTGACGTTTCGACCATTTTATGTTGGTCTTTATCAAACGATCAAACAGTCGTTTGATAAAGACCAACATAGAATGGTCGAAACGTCACAAAAATCAAGAAGACGCGGTTCCAAACCCGGGAACGAAGATTGTAACATGGACGATAGCCGCGAAAGCCTGAAGAATAAAATAGTAAATAAATATAGCGATGTGCCTTTGAAATTAGTGAAAATGTCTTAGTGAAGGTTAACATTTAAATATGACGTTCATAAATAAGAAGTAGACAAACCAAATCGACTTAGCAAATCGTTGTTAAGACTTATAACTGCAGAATGAGCAGTGCCTTCATAATATTTCTGACGAATAAAAAAAAATCTGAATAAAGAACTAGCAGCTTGAAGTACATTTTGTACATTTATTTAACTAGTTTTTATGAAAATAGATGCAAGTATTTAATACCGTGTCTGATACGGGAATGCGATTTGGTCATTTTTGTGCATGCCCGTGTCTGACACGGGCGACTTGTATCGTGCGGAATAAGACTTTTAACCATGGACCCGAACCGAATCGGAACTGGAACAAAAATCGGACGAGCCGGTGCTTGTTTCATGATTCTTGAACCGGAACTGAACCTTTAATTAAAAAAAAAAACACAAAACCGCAAAATCGAACCGAACCGAACCGACTGGTTTGACCGGTTCAAACCGCGGAATTTTAATTACATTTTACCAAAAATTGAAAAATTTTAGACAGTTCAATTTATAAATATGCATTGTTATCATATTTTGCATTGAACCGGAACCGGTACTGAACCGGTTACCGAATGATCATAAAATAAAATCCAGGGGTTCGGAACGTAAACCGAAAAGTTAAAATTAAAATTTATCGAACCGGTAACCAGCACTAAACCGTTATTCTATGCGGTTCGGGTCCTTGCTTTTATCGCATCTATAAGACAAGATTTAGTAGAAAAATAATAAAGTTTAAAAAATTAAGCTGATGCACCGTTGGTGACGATAAAGGTACTTTTAGAAAAAGCATTTAAAACTAAAATTGTTTTACTTAATGTGAGTGGGATGAACAACTATTTAATGACAATAAGAATTATTTACTTGTTCACAAATTAAAATAAAAACATTAATTATGATAAAAATAACAATCTTATAAGTATAGGTACTTTATTTATTGCAATGTATAAAAAAAGCTTTAAACAACCTTTAGCCTGATCACCTGATCCTTTAGTACAGGACCAAGTTAATGAAGGCTAGGTTAAAGGTTGGTTAGAACATTCTATATATTTCCTGTAGTCTTTGGCATTATATAAAACGCCTAGGCAATATATAAAATTAAATTAGTTATACGCTATGCATAATAGTTTAAATTATTCTGTAGAATGCTTAGGTGTAGAAATTTTACACTATATAGGTACGTATACTAATAACTAATATAGATATCGAATATTAAGTGTTAAATAAATGTTCCTAATGGATTATTATTCGAGTTAAATACAAATTAAACTTTTGTTTGTTTACATAGATAAAACCAAAATCACCATTTTTGGATCTCACATTCCGATAGTACACTCTGTTTAAAACCGGTAAATAATCATACCAATTTTAGGATACTGCTAAATTGAAACCTACTGATGCGAGAAGAGTTAAAACGTTTGAATTATGAATTAATGTTTTCACCTGGCAACAGCAGCTTTTAACGTTTTCGCAAAAATATTCGCTAAGAAATTACGTCCCTTCAAAAGCAGGCGTCACAGAAATTCAGGAAATTTAATTTAGTAATAAAGTACCTTGGCGTACCCCAGAAAACGTTTATTGTGTATATTAATGCCATAATTCAGCAGCAAGGAACAATTAGGCTTTTGGACAGTCGCGCGTTTACTTGCTTTGATATCTAATCGTCATTTTCATGATGAAATAATTTGTTAAAAAGGAGCTACTGCTACAAAAGAACGCAATATTTAACATTAAATAAAGACTGTGTTTATAAAACCACGATATGATTATTTTTTAGACTATATGAAAGGAACTGGTATAAGGTATAAGTAACATTTGTTGACGAGTATACAACAGGCATTGCTGCTATGATAATAATACCTACATGACTGCCTATGCAATACAACACAAGGGCAATCTCAATAAATTAAATTTTCTAGCGGTCTCAACACTCAAATCAGACAAAACAATGTTAATGCAAATCACTCCTAAACATTGAATTTGCTCATTGAATGAGAAAAATCAAAATAGAATTATATTAAAAACGACCAATTTGAATAATGACCATAAACAGAAATTTTTGGCAATTCTTGCTTGGAATTTAATGCTTTGTGACCTAACCAAAGAAACAACCTAAACCAAACCATTTCAATGACTTAACAGAGTGTCCCCTTCCATATTTTAGGCTTTACATGGGCTTATCTTAAAAGGTATAAAGCCGATAAAACCAAGTCATATGTTGCTTAATTTGAATATGGTCGTGGAGGATTTTTCTAACAACTAATTATCGTAACTTTAGGAAATGCTCTATTAATCCTACGGCGATTTCATTGTTATTTTCAATTATTTGTTTTTTGGCAAGAATGTTTTTTTTTTCGGTAACAGCCATAGCTGGACCTCCTGCTACTATGGAGTACTGAACATAACTCCTATCCCTATTAGGTTTTTGATAATAGCGAAAAATTATAACCAACAAGACACTTGTTTTTTTAAAAGTGACTCTAAACTTTACTTGCATTCACAAATGCTTAAACTCATGTTAAGCCCAGTATAAAACGTAATTTAAATATTCTCTTGGGTTATCTTAATTTTTTCACTACTCTAACATTTAAAGAAATTAATAAACCAGTGTCTAACTAACTTTGGTAATCATATCTTAAATAAAAGGTTAAATATTGCTAAGGTGCGGATTTTGTTTTCGTGATGTATTAGGTTTGTTCCAGCAGGGATTTGTGTACTAGTACATGAACTGGTTTATGCACATGCATTAACTATGGACTAAAAAATGTAAAAGCTGCTGCCGGAACACTTTAATGACATGTCGAACTGTAAAGGATATTTGCGTCTATTGGGTTTATAGAAATCTACGCATTTCAAGTGTTATTTCACCAGTATTAAAGGGAGAGCGATGCATAGCCACCAGAGTACTTGTTACTTGTAAACAGCGCATGCTTGTAAAAATCCCAGCGCTAGTTCTTGCCCTCGTTCATGTACTTTTTGTACCGTCCGCAAACTAGTTCATGAACTAGTCCGATAACCGCTGAAACAACCGACTAACCGTCCGATGAACTATTAGAAACGCTGCTGGAACGCTGGATACTGCGCAGAAGTCTGATAGTTTATCGGATAGTACCTAACCTATCTACATAGCGTTGCTGGAACAAACCTACTTATTATCAAAAAAATAAAGCTGGGCTCTCAAAAATGAGCAGTTTTATAATACAGCGTAACACTATTTCGACAAATAAATTTTTTTTTTTTAAACCTTAGCAATAATACATTTTAAAAATGGAAAAACCACAGACATAGTCACAAATGCACCAACGAAAAAGTTTGTACTATCATTGCTACATACTTTACTTAGTTTTATGATTTGAAACGTTGCAATGGTATCTATCAAAATAAGAAATAGAAGCAAAGTCGTCTCTCGACTGTCTCTAAAGAAAACATAGATTTCCTTTTAAAGAAAATAAAAAAGTTACCACTGCACATGTAGAAAAGTTTCGAATCGTGTAATTTGTGCAACCTATACGTCAGGAGTTATCGTTCCTTAGAACACGTCCTCAATAAATAGTTTTGCTTTTTCAATACAGAAATCTGCCCCCGTCTGAAACAGCTATAATAAATATTCTAAAAATAAAAATTGTTGGAAAATGTTTGGAGCTTCTACTATTTTTTCTACAATCGTCGCTTCATACAAGTACGGTAGTGTACTGCAAAAGTTTTATATCTTTTTGAGGCAAGAAATAATGAGCTGTTTATTTTGAAAGCAACTTAAACAACTTTTATGTTCTTTGGAGATATTAAATGTTTAGCATTTCATGTGTATACAAATATTCATACCGTCAGGAAATTTCACTTATATTTGTTAACTTGATTACTTATATTTTTCTCAGTATACATTATTTCACACAAACGTTAGCAAATCACCAATTTTTATTACTGAAAAGCGACTTAAACTACTTTCAAAATTAATAGTTTATAAAAACTACGGACTTATGTTAATTTTGTCCGATGTAAAACACATCACATATTAAAATAATGTTTGATAGACAGTAATTTAAGAAAATTGTCGAGTTAATTATATAACATAAGTAATTTACATAATGTATTTAATTATAGGTTTATCCCTTGTGTACACGGAAAATTTTACAACCTTAAACACATGGATTGGTACATTTGTACCTCTGCATAACTTCGACGCTTTATACGGTTAAATCGCTATCACACATTCGCAAAACTGTAGGTATGTAGAATCACAGAAATGTTAGGTAATGGTTGTGGTATTATGTATATTTTGTGATTTCATGTTTTCCTGTTAGTTCTGGTGTTATTTGTGAATAAAAGATAATTATTATGGCCAGCAGAAGAGAAATGCCTGCTTCAGAGTACAGGAGTTAACAGCCGATTTATATTTATAAAGAATGGTGTCTATTTGAACAAAAACTTATAGTTTGAGTTATGAGCAGCAACAATGTTATTTGCGAAATCTCTTGGATGACAGTGATTCGAAACGTGATGAAAGTCGGGTTTATAGAGATTCTGATGTTGATTGGCTCCCATATTCAGAACGTGGTTCTAATCATTCCCAGGTAAAATAGTTATTGTTGTTTTTCTCAACATTATTATAGTTGTTATAATAGGTTGACAATTAAGCATCAGACATAGAAGATGTTTTTGATGATCTAAATTTACAAATTGAATATCACTCGGATGCTAAAGACGATATCTATGATTCTGATGACTGTGATATAGTCGAAGGAAATATCTTTGAAGTTCAAATCGTACACATATGCTTAAAGATGTCACGAAAGCTCAATCGTCAAAATTTTTGGTAAATATGAAAAATTATTTGAAAAAAGTTAAAAACACATGTATCTATCCGTGTACACAAGAGTTAATATAATTGTTTATTCATGTATCAAATCACTATCATTAATTAAACTAAGTCTTCGGACATTTCACCTCGTTTTAAATTTTTAAAATTACTGTGGTAAATTGGGGGTTTACGTATAGGAAAGCACATCTAAAGATCTTTTATTTTGTTGTAGTAACAGGACAGGGTACATATAAGGGATCAATTTCTGTTTGTGAATAAGGCTTTGGTCTTCTTCTTTTTGGAGACTTATCCAAAGAAAATCCATGTAAAGTGTTTAGAGAAAAATATCATACTTTTTGTCATCGTAAACAGCTTTACCTCATCTTTTGCACAAAAAAAACTTACTAATGCTACTTTCTAAATAAACGGTTCAAATGATAAATCGTTTTGTTTTTATTTCTTTTAACAATAAACGGCAAAGGCATCCAACCAAAGCACGATCATTATTATTAAAAACCTTGTCGAATCAAAGAACGCTGTTTGTTAGCAGCGTAATGAAATGTAAGAGGCTTTCTTAGCTTTTTAGTATTGTTAACGTTATTTCTTGCAGTTCTTAATTACTTTTTACGTTCATTTGTGACACTGTCGTTTCTTGCGAACGTAATGCATTAACCATAGGTTCAGCATGTTGTTTACGAAGCGGAATAAAAGCAAAAATTACAGTTGTCTTCTGTTTGCCTTGGGCAATTATAACAGTTGACTGCCTTCATAAAAGGACGAATTGAAAAGAAGAAATAATAGAATACCAACAAAATACGCTGTTAAACTAACATAAATGTGATGCGAACGTTGCATTATAAATATTTGTTCACCACTTTCCGATCGAAAACAGACTACGACAAAAATACATCGACTGCAATTCAGTTACAATCCAATTTACTGTACTAAACGTCAAATAATATGTAATTTAGTTGGCAGTAATTTGTAACGTGCGTGTTAATTTTCCTGATTTCCCTATTAAAATATAAAGTATATCGTTGACATTTTGGATCTAAAAAGTTAATAAAGATTAAGGCGTCAAGAGTAATGAATTATAATTACCTCTATAAAATTAATTACTGTTTTATGTTTTTATAGCGTTAAGACTGTTTTTATTGGTGTAAAAGCTTTAAGACGAGAGTATAAAGAAGAAATATACTCTAATTAATTTTTTTATAATAATTGTAATACAGTGTAGGTACATTTGCGGTATATACTCTCACTTTCGTTTGAGTTAAAGTTGTCAATGAATTATACAGCGCGTTGCGGGAAGAAAGGGAAATATTTTAGGTATGTTTTTAGAAGGTCAATACAAGAAACAAAACAATATGTTTAAATCCGATTCTCAACCATTACGGAGATAATTAGGTCTACAGTTTTATTAAATTAAGCTTGCCATTGAATCATTTACAAGAGAAAAACTGCATAAAATGTATTACAAACATCAAACAAGTTACATTCAGCTGAAGAATGATTTTGAAAATACCACCGCCAACTTTGTTGCATCTTGTGGCTCGTTTGTTAGCTGCTGGCAGGGGCGGACTGGCCCGCCGGGCAACCGGGCAAATGCCCGGTGGGCCGATGGGTTCAAGGGCCGATGTCGGTGGCGTTAACACCAAATCATTTCCAAATCTAAATGAATTTTTCTACTACTATATAATCAGCTTTATTTTACCAACTTAATAAAAAATGCCGGGTTAGTGTTACTTTTAGTGACTGTTTACGTCAGCGCTTAAAAAAAAATAATCCCAAGGTGTACGGTCGATGTCTGCTGAGACTGTTGACAGCATTTGGGGAGGCTACAGGCTACCAATACAAGTTTCTTTATTTTTTGTTCAGTGTGAAAATTGAAGACAGATTAAATAACCAAGTAAGTTTCGTTGTTTAATTATAAGTGATATAGGCTGAAGTTAGACTGGACACGTATCACAAATTTTTTTAAAGATTATTGTGTTGAATAAATTCTGGACATTATACGCATGCAGCATAAACTTCATTATTATTATATTATCCAAAATTTGTAATATTAATACCTATGTACTTAATTAATTAAATGACTGTGAATATACATATATTTACTTGTCTATTTTTAATCTTCTATTTATTTATAATTAATTATTAAATACATTTGTTTGGATACAAATTTCAATACGTACAGGGTGGCCTATTTTCGATGCCCATACAGAGTATCTCGGTTATTATCCAAAATAGAAAAAAACTAAGTACGTAGTCTCGATTTCTTTTTCGAGAGAGATTCATTACCGTAAACAGGTTTTTGATATCTTTTTTAATTTTCGAAATATAGCCAAAAAACGATTTTTGGCAATTTTCAAAAATGTTGAATATCTTGCTTAAACAAAAAGATGGAGAAAAACTTTAAAGACATTTTTGGCATGGATTTTTGTTCTTAATAAGATGGCGATATTCAATTTGTTTTAGTCATATAAATACCGATATATTTCACCCAACTTTCTTATTTTAAATTGCAACCATAAGCAAATTATATATTTTTGAAAAGCGCAAATAATAAACTTTCGATTGATGTCAAAGCCAACTATGGTTGCCATTTAATATAAGAAAGTTAGGAGTAATATACCTATCAATATTTGTATGAACAAAAAAAAATGAACATCGCTATCTTATTAAGGGCAAAAAACCTTGCAAAAAAATGCATAGTTTATTGTCGTTAATAAAATAGCAATGTTCAATTTTTTACCTACACAAATATTAATATATTACACCTAACTTTCTTATTTTAAATGGCAACCATAGTTGGCTTTGACATCAATCCGAAGCTTATTTTTTGCATTTTTCAAAAATATATCATTTGCCTATGGTTGCTATTTAAAATAAGAACGTTAGGTGTAATATATCAATATTCGTATGAGTAAAAAAAATTTAATATAGCTATCTTATTAAGGACAAAAAACGATGCAAAAATGTCTAAAGTTTTTCTTTATCTTCTCGTTTAAGCGAGATATTTAACATTTTTGAAAAGTGCCAAAAATCGGTTTTTGGCTATACATATTTCGAAAATTAAAAAAGATATCAAAAATCTGTTTACGGCAATAAATTTTTCTCGAAAAAAGAAATCGAGACTACGTACTTAGTTTTTTTCTATCTTGGATAATAACCGAAATACCCTGTATAGGCATCGAAAATAAGCCATCCTGTACAGTCTACAGGTAATACCTCTAAATTACACTATGGGTGGTTTCGACACCGTTATTGTAAGTTGAAAAGCGTAAGTTAGGGTACATTTTTTATATGTGATTTTCTTATGCGAATCCAATAACTTACTGGCAACCTTTAAGCAAATTTAATCTCGAAAACGCGGGGAGGGGCAAAAACAATCAATGCCATAAAATCGATATCGCGAAAGTTTATTTTACCTATGTGGGCCGATTTTGGAGAAATTGCCCTGTCAGTTTTATGCACCCAGTCCGCCCCTGGCTGCTGGGGTAGTTTTTTGGATTAAATGGTTGTGATTGTTTTTTATAATACCTGCAGCATTAATAATGCGATCGAGTAATCTCGTTTCTGCCCTTGATGCATAAACCAATGATATCATTTACTCCAAAGACAATAATCAAAGGGGTTTAGGTCTGGCAACCTCGGCAATTCAACGATTAGGGAATTAAGTATTTAAAAAATGTTGAAACCACTTCGTTGTCTAACATTCGAGCAGCTAACAAACGAACCACAAGATACATCGGAGATGGCGATGGTATTTTTAAAATTATTCTTTAGCTGAATGTACTTTCGATCATGTTTGTAATATATTTTGCGTAGTTTTTCCTATTTAAATTATTCAATAGCAGTGTTGCGTGTGAACAGAAAATCAGTCAAACTCGGAAGGACCATTAGTTGAATTTAAAGTTAGAAAAGTAAAAGTTGGGTTCACTTACCAAAGTTACACGCACTTTATGGCACATGGACAAAACTGCTCTGTATCTTCATTGTGATCAAAGGAGGCCTTTTTGGCGGGTTGTGAAACCAACCAAAAGGCGCGACAAAAGCAAGAATTTTGAAATAAAACAAACCGCGCATTTAGCCCAACGAAACGTTATCTAGCAAGCAGGATTAACGTAATAAAATTTTGGACCTAATTATCTTCGCAATGGTTAAGAATTGGACTTAAACATCTTGTTTTATTTTTTCTTATATTGGCTCTCTAAACACATACTTCAAATTTTTTCTCCTGAAACACCCTATATATCAGAAGTCACAGCAAAACGAGGTAGAGCATCGTTTTTACTTTCATCATTTGCTGTACAAAAGTGTTGGTTTCGAAGAGAAATTATGATTTTAAGATTTCATGTGATGGACGTCTGGAAATTGGAAAATTGGTTAAAAGCGCAGTTTTTTTTAGAAAGTACAAAGTTGCTTTAAATGGGTTTAAAATGTTTTATTTGAGCTTAGTTTTCCTGTACAAAAATTATTCCGTCAAACAAAAATTTTCAAATTCATAACACACAAGTAAACCTCTTATTTTCTGGATAAAAAGCCAGTTTTTTTGCGTAATAACCTTTTTTGTACTGCAAGTACAATAAGTACGCCGTACTACGGATGTACATAATTTTTTACTAAAAAACAAAAAACAATTTTATAATAGGATTAAGGTTTTTTGATAGTTTATTGTTAGCAAATATATTTATCATAAATGCTGATAAGTTATGACTTCCCAAAACAATAAGTAGGTATATTTCCCAGGATATACAAAATAGGTTAAAATGGACCGATTTCACGTGAGAAAAACCCTAATATTTACAATTGCAAAAAATATTTAAAACCTTTTGATATGCTTTACTCATGCAATTTTGTATTTGACAAGTTTCACGAAGCTAAGGTTAGGTTTTGTTTGACCAAACCTTTTAAAAACTAAGCGTTTCGACAAAAAAAAAACTATGGGAGCAATTACAATACTTTAACAACAAGCAGACATTGCCTACTTATTGTGAAACGGCAACTGAAATGTTTAAAAACTTGTCTTTTGTGAATGTGCAAAATATTTGCATATTTCAAGATTAATTAGAATTTTTAATATTGTTCAAAACTAAATTATTTGAAAACTATTACCTAAATTTGTTAGTTATTAAAACCGATCATGATGAAAAGAGTTTTTTACTGGTTGGTAATTTATTGTTATTTAAATTTAAATGTATCTTAATTAATCCTGCATGTATATTATTTATAAAAAAATTACGTGGACAAAATAGAATAGTTTTCTTCACTGTTCTAAATGATTGTTGTCAAAAAGTTTCTGCAGAAATACTTAATGGGTTGGCAACTCATTAATTGGGAAATTACTAGACTGAAACCCTCCGCACCACAAACAGGCTTCCTAAGATAATTAAATTATTTCTCAAATTTCCTTTAAACCGCAAAGTCTGCAGATTTCTAATTAAAGCAACCGCTAAAGGTAATAAGACAACTGTTAATAACAGACAAAATTTATCAACAATTTTAATTATATTTTGTACAACGAAATTTAATGACATTTATGATATTTAGACACTTTATATTAAAGTAGAATAGACCTTATGAATCAATAATTAAGAACAATACTACATGAAGCAGTTCATTAAACAACAGCGACCATATTTTAGATAAAAGATACCTAATGGTAAGTTTTTAAGAACTTTAATTAACGCTCAATAAACATTTTGGTGAAACTTGGCACATTAAAATGAAATACCTGATGTTGAGCATAATTAAAATTTGGCTTCAGCAGACCGCACAAAAACAAAAATCAACAACCGTTCAACATTTAAGTTTTTCAATTTTACTGAATTGTTCAATATCGCTGTGTTTGTGGTATTAGGTTTATTTATTAATCGAGCATTACTAATTCACAAATCATAATAAAAATTGTGCCCTACAGCAACTGGAGTAGAGAATCGATACAAAAAAAAAAACAGGTAAAAGTTGGGACTTTCTGCAAATTTATAGCGCGTTAATACTTCAGTCTTTAAAGAAAGTCGAAGTACGTAGCATAAGTTTAAAGTAGCGAGAAGTAACTTAAGGTAATTTTCTTGGATGATGAAATCCTATGGGACTGCACTTTAATAATTAACCAGGAAGCGTAAATGATAAGCAGTGAACTACGGAAGTGGTACAATTCTTTTTTCGTTATGTCTTTACAACCATTTAGTTAAATATGCCTTAAAATACTTTAACTACACTGCAATTATTTAACAACGATTTTGTCTTATCTTTTCTGCAACAAGAATTCCTCCATATTTTAAAAACATAAAAATCTTCATGTTTTAAAGCTTCTATTATAAATTGTAGCCTGTAACAGAGTAATCACTCCCAGAGCTCCATTTTATCGCCATAATGATCATTAAAACTTTATCTGAATATGAACTTTATTAAGGGAATATTACAAGTTAGGTACGTATATTTGACTTTTTATTGGAAAATAAATTTTCACATAACTGCGTTTAATATGAAACACGATGAAAGATATTTTTACATTTTTAGGAAAGTGCCTTGATTCTTATAGATTTTTGCACGTTTTCTGTGATTCGAAAAACAACAAACGAGGCTTGTTCTTCGAAGGCTTTCATACGAGGCCTGTTCAAATAATACGTAGACTGGTTGAATTGCGCTGGCCCAGTTGGTTCCAGGGAAATCCGCTTGGTGCCGCCATCTTTGTATAGATCAGCTGATTACAAGAGAGTTTGTTGATTGAAAATATCATTATTGGTTGGTTAGTTACGCGGTTGTTTGTCAAGTGTGTTTTGTTCGTTTGGCGGATTTTAGAATGAGTGACTTGAACGAGCAAAGAGTTGCTGTGAAATTTTGTGTTAAACTCGGAAAATCTTCGAGTGAAACTTTTGATATGCTCAAGACGGCTTACGGCGACGTTGATATGAAGTGTGCGACATGTGTTAAGTGGCATGGACGTTTTAAAGATGGTCGTCAGTCGATTGAAGACGATGAGCGTCCTGGACGTCCTTCCACGTCAACTGATGCCTCACACGTCGACAAAATCAACACCCTGGTTCGGGCAAACCGACGTCTGAAGAGTGTGGGATATCAGTTGGATCATGTTATGAGATTTTGACCGAAAAATTGAAGATGCACCGCGTTGCTGCGAAAATTTTTTCCACGCCTGATGACGGAAGACCAAAAAGCCCATCGCGTGAAGGCTTGTCAGGAATTTCTTGAACGTTCAGAAGATGATGAAAATTTCTTGTCGAGGATCATAACAGGTGATGAATCTTCGGAGTATGGTTATGACATCGAAACAAAGGTTCAATCGTCACAGTGGGTGGGTGAAACATCTTCCAGACCAAAAAAAGCTCGTCAAAATAGTTTCAATGTGAAGGTGATGTTGACATTTTGTTTTGATGCTCAGGGCATGGCCTACCACGAGTATCTCCCCCAAGGCTCCACAGGGAATCAGACTTACTATATTGAAGTTCTCAAACGTCTGCGGAACGTTATGCGGCGGAAAAGGCCAGAAATGTAGAGAGTCGTGACTGTTTTTTTCATCACGACAATGCTCCAGTCCATTCAGCCCTCAGAACTCGTGAGTTTTTGGCCAAACACTCTATCACTGTTCTTCCTCACCCACACTACTCACCTGATCTCGCTCCTTCTGACTTCTTCTTGTTCCCCAAACTCAAAAGACCTTTGAAAGGAAGAAGATTTGAGACGATTATCGAGATTAAGGCAAATGCGACGAAGGAGCTGAAGGACATCACAAAAGAAGCATTCCAGGACTGTTTTCAAAAGTGAAAACACCGTTGGAATAAGGGTGCGTCGGGGAGGTGAATACTTTGAAGTCGACCCAGATATGTAACTTCTAAATAAATAAAATGTTGTTTTATGACGTCAGTCTACGTATTATTTGCACAGGCCTCGTATACAGGTTGACAAGTGCCTGTGTAATTGTGATCCCATGGCTGCTTCCGTAGTTTGCTCATAATAGTTTCCTGTCTCAGAGGTGAAGCATGTGGATTGTGCGCATAGTTGTATAGTCAGCGTCAAGTCTAATGGCCAGCGGTGGGTGTGCACACTATACACAGTTAGAATTGAATACACCTACATACTTACATAAGTTGCATTGGTTTACGCGCCAATAGTTTTATGGGCCGTAGAGCCTTAGACATTAGACCCATATAAACTTTCACAATTTTTTAAGTAAATAAAAATGGAAAAAGGAAAATATTAAAATATAAAAATTTCAAAGTTTAAGTTCGTTTCTGGTTGAACAGGAATTCTTATTGCAACCTCAATGTTTTCATCAAATGTGGAACAAACGATAACACTTCGATATGAAATTTCATTGCCATAATATCTTCTCAACAGTGCTCCAGATATTTGTCTGTTTCTATACCTTTGCGCAGCGCTGTATGTGTATATAATTTTTTCAAGTATTGCAATAAAACAGTAAGATGGACAGTTATAAGTTGTTTATGAGAACAAGAATCATGTCCACATCGAATCACAAGATATAAATTTATGGAGGAATAAAAAAAATACATTTTGGGAAAAATTTCAAGAAGAAACACCATAATTCTCAAAATATGAACTAAACAATTGTTTTTCCCAATAATTCTCGAGAGGGAATTGCTGAGAAGAAAAAATAATTGATATGTTGTAATTTAATACGTTTGTGAGTCGCAAAACATATTTTGTATAATATACTTGTTATGTAGGTTGCATGCACTGGTATAAGCAATTTTATCGACGAGGTGATATGAACCACACAATTACACTTCATTTGATTACTTTTTTATAGCACAATTTTATGCCATTGTGTAAAAATATTTGTAGCATTTTTTTAATAATATTTGATTTATAATACAATGGGCAGCGTGCTGCCTATTTAATTTAGAAGTTTTGTGTAAACAAATATTGCCACAAACAATGTTTACAACAAACGTTATATTTACCGAATGATGCGACCGTTTATTAAACATGATTTGAACACCAAAATTGCAAAAGTTTATGTTGCTATGCTCACTTTGGCGTTTTATTACATCTAAAAATTTTAACAGTGTCATAACTTGTTAGTGACATGGGTTGTAAAACCTCATGAAGTAATATTCTTGTTTAACAACGGCTGATTTACATGTACTCTCATTTTTGTTTTAAATTCTTAACAGTTATAACCAATTAATTTAAATTATGTGGTTTTAAAGAGATTGGTAACAGACAAATTAAAAGACAGATTTTTAAGACAAGGAAGCTACTTTCAAAGTAATAATTAGACCATAGCTTTTGATTATACTGTTCAGTGAGACTATTTCAATCCCTTTGATTTTTCGCAGGTTAAGGCGTTGTTCAGACCTTAATAACAGTATCGCTAATTAAAATCAGCGCCGAAACCGTTAACCGTTAACCGCAAAGTTGATGACGGGCCAAAACAGACAAAACATCTTGCACACAATCTTAGTTCAAAAGAGTTTAAGCAATCAAATTTTGCTGTAGAAAATTATTTTTTCTCCTAAGCAATGGCATTATCGCAAACTTAGTGCATTCATGGTTACTTAATTATTTTAAATATACTGTGAATTTTGGACATCCTTTTAAAAGACATTGAAATTATTGTTTGTTTTCAGATTAGCCAAAATCTGCTCACATCCAAGTGTCTGAAAAAAGGTAGGTAAAAGAGTTATAAATAATGTTGGATTGATAAAAAAAAACAAAGTTTATACAACTAAAAATTTAGAAACACACTATACGAGTATACCATTATATCGTACTGCAAGTTCTACACAAACAAGCAAAAAACTATGGCACCGCTACACCGCTAGTAACTTCATAGTTTGACAATTTATGAAGCATTATAATGAGGTCGTCCTAAACTAGAAAGCCATATTTTTTGCAACCATTTACAGTATTAGTAAATTTGGCGACATTCTATGAATATAAGGTAACATTTTATCACATATGATAACGTAAAAAAATCGCGTTAAGTAAACTCGAGACGAAGTTCCTACAAAAAGTCACATAAAGCACACAATACAGATGTGTTTGACTTTTTTCTCTTGACATTGTATTCCCGAAACATTGTAATTTGTACGGTCCACATCTAGAAATATAACAAGTTAGATGTGTTTGCCATACATGAAACCCAATTGAATTTTCGTTGCGAAATGAACGACTGTTGAATAATACATTTTGTTGTTTGATCATAAAACTGTAAGACAATGTTAATCTCAGACAAAGTTTTTTCCGCATTACATTCTGAGAATAATCATATTAACGATTTATTTATTAGAACAAGTACATACAATTACTAGTGATGGGCGGTTTGAAATTGAATTACAAAATGATTGCAATACAATCAGTATACAGGGTGTCCCAAATTCGAGTAAATGCATGGGGATCTCGCTTATCTTAAGAGCTACGAGGTCGTTTAACTTAGGGCAAAGTTGCGAAATTAGATGCTCATTAATAATCCAAAGAGAAATTGGAAATATCTCAAACGGTATCCGAGAAAATTAGGAAAAACTGGAAAATACGATTTTTGAAAATCGTCTTTAACTCTTTTGGAGTATGAAATATTTTAAATGTGTAAAGACATTGCCCTAGCAACTTTTTAAGCCGAATCGAATGGTGGTCACATATTTTTTCTAGATCGATTCTTTTTTGTTTTATGACAACCAACTTTATTTTTTGTTATGGGCGCAATTTTTGCCATTTACATAATCAAAAAGCATTTATTTTTCTGAATCCATTGATGTATCACACATGGTATTTTACTTTTTCTTTCATTGTCAAATTTAAAAAAATACGTTTTAAACAATAACCATTATAAATCAGGTTGGCCGGTCATTGTGGTTTATGTTGTTCCATGACAACCGATCAACAAACTAAAAGTTTTGAAGGCCTGTTAGTCGTAAAAGTGAACTTTAATAACGAAGAAAAACGCGATATGCTGACCATAACAAAAAACAAAGTTGATTGTCTAAAACAAAAACGAATCGACCTAGGAAAAATTTATGACCACCATCCGATTCGGCTTAAAAAGTTGCTTGGGCAATTTTTTTACACATTTAAAATATTTCAAACTCCAAAGGAGTTATAAACGATTTTCAAAAATGGACTTTCCAGTTTTTCCTAATTTTCTCGGATACCGTTTGAGATATTTCTAATTTCTCTTTGGATTATCAATAAGCATCGAATTTAGCAACTTTTCCCTAATTTAACCGACCCTGTAGCTCTTAAGATAAGCGAGATCCCCATGCATTTACTCGAATTTGGGACACCCTGTATAGGCTAACCAAATTCGAATGTTTTACGAGGTATCTCATATCGGTCTCTTGGGCCTTGTTATTTTACTCTTATTTAGAGGGTGTTACTTAAATAAAACGAAATACTTTGGAAGGCAATTCTTTTTTGAAAGTTAAGAGGGGGCTTTTATTTTTTTCCCCCTTAGAAGTCTCCTATCGGATTTACACTGCCCTAAAGAGTAGCAGTAAAATTAGGTTTTTATTTTATTGCTCAAATTTGGATAACTGTAGGAGAATGAAATTTTGGTAGAAGTTTTACGACTATTAAAAGGTTTTCCATAGTAATATTTTCAATAATCTCCCACCTTTAAGAGGGGCTAAAAAGTGCGACACCTGTTGGTTTTTTAATCAGAACTTTTTGAAGGGTTGATATTGTGCACTTAAAAAAAATTCTTAAAAATCTTAATTTGATATTTTTTTATTTATTAACTTTTTCTGCATAACCTACAGTTTTTAAGTGAAAAATAAAATAAGTGAACCTGAACCATTAAATATTCTAAAATAAAACGATTCATTTCGGTGGGTACCATGCTTTGTTTATGTTAAACAATATTTAAAAACCAAAAGGGGTCGCTGTTTTTAGCCCCTTGTAAAGGTAGGAGGCAATTAAAAATATCGCTATGGGAAAATTTTCAATAAGTACAAAACATCTACCAAATGTCATTCTGTTACGAGGAATGGAGAACCTTTTTACTATGAAAGGCCACTTCTCAATTAAAAATTTGTAACCAGGCCGTACACTATTATTCTATTCTCCCCCCCCCCCCCCCCGATTTTACATAAATACAAAAATTGAAAATTGTGCACAGAATGTTAATTTCCCAAATTGTTGCGTGGCAAACAAACCATTTTTTTTTTACAGAAATAACATAATACTGCAGCTCCCACTCTTCATTAAATGTTTTTTTTACCTACTTCTTTTAAAGCTTAAGCGAAAAAATGAAATCAGTAAAAAAGCCGCACGAAAAACTTCAAAAGGCCGCAGGTTCCCTACCCCTGTAGCTACACATTTCCAAATTTGAGAAATAAAATAAAAACCTAATTATACCGCTACTCTTTAGGGGGGCGTAACTACGAAAGGAGACGTCTAAGGAAAAAAAATATGTGTAGAAGCTCCCTAAATATTCGATAAGGAATAACCTCCCGAATGTTTTTGCAATATTTAAGAAACACCCTGTGTACTATAAATGCTTTATAATAATTATCCTTATAAAGTTAGCAGTTTATTTGAGTTTAAATATTTTTTCACAAAATAGTTGCTTATTAACGATGTATTAAAAGAAGTAAACTGCATTTATTGCAACAGCAATAAAGCGCTTGTTTATCTTAATTTAAGCATTTTATACTAAAATTTTACCAATGACAAAATGCAATTTATGCAGGTCTCGGCACACTTAATAAATGTTTGTCCAAACACCTTTGAGGTTATAAAAATCAACCAAAATGGTGCAGTTGCATCCAAAAATGCTTTCTCTCTACAAAAATTAAAAATATACAGTTTGTTCCATTTAAAATAACAAAGTTAGGGTCATTTCCGGCGAAACCGGGTGTGAAACAATAGTCTACATAAGTTAAAAAAATTCGGTTTTTACACATATCATGTATCTAAAATATTATTTACCGAAAAGGAGTGTACCAGAGCTCAGTTACACCCGGTATATTTTTACTTTTTATCAACTATGTTATCGTAAATGTGGCATTAAAATTATTATTGACATTGAAAACAATTGATTTTATTACTTATTGTTTCATTGAAATCTACATTGATTGCAAATAAGTAATAAAAAATTGAAACGCAAATGCGCTGTTCACTTTACAAAAGCAATATTATTAGTCACAATTTAAAATACAAACAGGGTGTCCCAGTATTCGTGAACAGCATGGGATCTCGTAAACGGTAAGAGATACAGATTTGGTTAAATGAGTCAAAATGATCCATAGTTTAAGAACAACTATTCAATAAAAAAATATCTTTATGACTAATAGTTTTTGCGTTATTAATAAAAAAACGAAAAAACCGACGTTTTGAACTTTTGCTTATAACTTCCTTATTTGAAATCATACTTAAAATATTTTTTGGCTATATTAGGACCCATTTTTGCGTAGACTGGAAATTTTTAATAAATTTTACCTATCTTTGTTTGGTTTTGTTATATTAACATCAACTTTCTTATTTTAAATGTGTGACTGTGACGCCATTTAAAAGATTTTTTTTTCATTTTATTGATGTATGGGTTGTTACGTTCATCTTAAAAATAAATAAGTTTTTACAATATTATTGTTTCCGTAAAGTATCAAAGTGGCAATTGAAAAACAAAACAAAACACCACATAAATTAAAGCTGATCTGACTTAAACACAAAAAAAAAGTAATTTTACATTTCATAATACATATGATTTTTTAGTTATTATTACTATTGATTATAAATTATAACATCCGTTTAAAGTGTAGCCCTCTCTTCAAGGGCGATACAAATTTGAGATCTGCACTGTGTAGATAATAAAGTTTTCTTAAGCTTATTACTTTTTGTTTGATGTAATTTTCTTAAAACATCCAATCTTAAATAGACAGTTGAATACAATTGATGAATTAAGATATGTAAAAATGAAAAGAAATATACTTACGAAACATTATTATCTACAAAGCTCAGATCTCAAATTTGTTTTGCCCATGGGGAGTAAGCTACACTTTTAAGGCATGTTATAATTTAGAATTAATAGTAACAGGAACTAAAAAATCAAAATTTATTGTGAAATGTAAAAAAATATTTTATAGTATTTCAGTTTTTTTTGTGTTTAATTAAGTACAGCTAGTTTATCTAAGTAATGCGTTGTTTTTTTTTCAATTGCCAAATTAATTAAATTTAATAAATACAACAGTAACTATTGTAATAACTTACTCATTTTTAAAAATAAACCCAACAACCCATACATCAATTAAAGGCGAAAAAAAATTATCTTCTTAATGGTGTCACAGCCCATAACAACCCGTATTTAAAATAAGAAAGTTGATGTTGAAATAACAAAAACAAGTGAACTTAGGTAAAATTTATTAAAAATTTCAAATCTACGCAAAAAACTGTTCCAATATTGTCGAAAAATATTTCAAGTTGGATTTCAAATAAGCAAGATATAAATAAAAATTGAAAACTTTTTATTAATAGCGCAAAAACGATTAACTTTTTCAAAAATATTGTTTCATAAAATAGTTGCTTTTAAATCATAGATCATTTTGACTCATTTAACCAACTCTGTATCTCTTACCGTTTACGAGATCCCCATGCTGTTCACGATAACTGGGACACCCTGTATGTATTTTAAATTGTTACCAATAGATGCCTTTGTAAAGTTAATAGCGCATTTGCGTTTCAACTTTTCATTACTTAGTTTATGTAGATTACGGCGTAACAATAAGTAATAAACTTAATTATAACTATTTTCCATTTGGTTTATAAATACGAGTACAATGCATGGTCAATCAGTTTTTGAAGTTCCCTCCGCAAAAATGTTGTTTTATTTCACACATACTTTTGCCGGCACTGGCCGTGCCAGAATCAAGGGTGAGTATTTTTAAATGTATTGTTTATGAGCATTTAATTTTTCATTAAAAATGCGATTGATGAGACCAGAGCGCAAAATATAAGCAAATTTAATACTTGAAAAAGGTTTTTGCTGTTTTTAGGTCTTTTTTTTAATCGCTTTTACAGTTTTTGAGCCTTAATTTATGGTTGCAGGAAATAGTCCTGCTCCTGGAACATAAATACTAGCAACTAATGTCGTTTGGCGGTTTTTGTCTATACCAGCTTGTATCATCGTCTGGGATAACTGCTATATATTCTCTCTAATAATAATCCTTCAACACGTCAGATTTGTTGCGGCATCAACAAACCATATTTGGTAGGTTAAATATCACTAATTAACACCTTTACGGACAGTGCGATTTTACTATGGCTTCCAAAAATCGCATTTTACTCGTTTTACACTTAAAATACATGTGCAATATCAAAAAATAGCTATAATCGCATTTTTCGATTAATAAAATGATGGCTTTATATGCAGTCATATCCCTAGTAGGTACATCAAGTTGGCTTCATAAGTAGTCGTGTCTAATATATTTACGTTATTTGTCCATAAATTCGTGATAGTAGGTTAAAGTAAAAATGCATAAAAAAATTAATTTACCTTGTTAGACAGATAAAAAAATTAACAGACAACAATTTTACAAAAAAAGTTTTATTTTAAAATAAACGAAACATATATCGACATCTTCTTTTATTTGCAATAAAGATGCTTCTTTTTTTAGATTCATATACATACAGGGTGATTCAAATTCGAGAGCGACCATGGGGATCCAGCTTATTACTGAAGATAGGGGGTAGGTTTAAATTTGGCAAAATTGCTAAATTTTCTGCTCATCGATAATATCAAAACAGATTTAAAATATCTTAAACTGTTCCTAAAAAAAGTGAAAAAAACTGAAATTGCATTGGGAATTGAAAAAAAATTTAGGCATTATATTTGAAAAAAAAACGAGTTTTAGTGGTCCGAAGTTGTATTAAAAAAAAATACATTTTGGACACCCTGTAAGTAATGCATCGATTGCAAAAATTACAGGATGTACTCCAAGGTTTCTTCTAGGCATGGTCAAAATTTAAGCGTTTTCCCTTCAAGAATGGCGGCGGTAGATAATATTAAGCATCACAATGAAAATCAAAACATTTTCCAAAAAGTCCAGAAATCTAAAAAGCTACTCTTCTTAGGTATAGGGAATGCTAAGAGAAGTCTATCTAAAATAACGTGATAAATCCAAAAATTCAATAACAAATGGACCATTGTATTTGAAATAAGAAAGTAGACTTCAACTTCCGTATTTCCGGAAGTGTCGCCATCTTGAAAATATTTTCATTAAATAGATCATATGCCATTATGTTCCTTACCTAAGTTTCAGATTAATACCCTTTTACATTCTTCATACATTTTTAATGCCGTCCCAATCAATCACCCTGTATATTTTCGCTTGGAAAATCGTGTAAATGTAGCTAGCAGTTAGTTTTATACTTTATCTACATTCAACAATACTAGTTAATTAGTGATATCTAACTTACCAGATATGGCTTTTTGATGCTGCAACCAATCTAAGGTGTTGCAGAGTATTATTGGAGAGATTATATAGGAGTTATACCAGACGACGATACCAGGTGGTGTGGACAAAAACCGCCAAACGACATTTGTTGCAAGAATTTATGTTCCAGAATAAGGGCTTTTTCCTGCAGCCATCTATCAAGGCTCAAAAACAGTAAAAACGGTAATACAAGGACCTAAATACGTCGAAGTGGAAGAATTTATTCAAGTAAATTTATAAATATCGTATCATACATTAACAAAAGCGCCATACGTAATATGAATACAAAAATTCATTCCGAACATTTTAAATTTGAGGGTTTTCGACGGTCCTGCACTTTTTGAAGTACCTACCCTGAACCCGTTTTGACTATTTTCGCGAAGAGGCTTGTGTGTGTCCACCAGATTGTACCACAGAATTAGTTCGTCTCCGGAACATTCTTCGCCCACAATTCTTCACCCACAATTCTTCGCCGCCACAATTCTTCGCCGCCACAATTTTTCGCGGCATACAAGCATTTCACAAATTTTGTTTGTAAAAGAGACTGTTTTTGTTAATAAGGTAATTTTTACAGATTATTTTACATTAGGATAGGTTAGGTCAGGTTTCATTAATTTAATTTTTATTCATACTATAATTATTACATAAACAAGAATAAAAATCACAACATACGCTATTTATGTAGCAATTTTTTTAAGTAAAAATAAAAAACGAAGTATTACTATACAAAAAACAACTTTAAACTAATGTAAAATAATCTGTAAAAATAACGTTATAAATAAAAACAATCACATTGACAAATAAAATTTGTGATATGCTTGTATGCAGCGAAAAATTGTGGCGCCGAAGATTTGTGGCTGCGAAGAATTGTGGGCGAAGAATTGTGGGCGAAGAATTGTGGGCGAATAATTGTGAGCGAAGAACTGTGGGCGAAGAATTGTGGGCGAAGAATTGTGGGCGAATAATTGTGAGCGAAGAACTGTGGGCGAAGAATTGTGGGCGAAGAATTGTGGGCGAATAATTGTGAGCGAAGAACTGTGGGCGAAGAATTGTGGGCGAAGAATTGTGGGCGAATAATTGTGAGCGAAGAACTGTGGGCGAAGAATTGTGCGCGAAGAATGTTCCTAGACCCAAACCAAAAGTACAAAACCAAAACTGTTAGATACAAATATTTTGCTTATGTACTAGTGCAGTGGATGTTGAAGTCTATTAAAATTAAAAATAGTCCTGAGAATTTATAGTTAAATTTTTACAAACTTTTTGATTTTCATTAAGTCAGTTTTTTCTAATTAAATGCAGTTTGTTTTCATTTGCATATTTAAAACATCACGACTACAAAGAAACTTGGGCGCAATGAATCAATTTGATACAAAATTCCTTTTTTTCTAAACACATTGTAACAATAACAACTAGTAACTAAAGGGTAGCTAAAAGGGTTTCATAAAGGTACTGCACAAATGAAACCTCACAACTCTCGCATTCAATCAAGGCGCAAAAGAAAATTGTGCTGGTTTCATTTTTAACGATTGCGCCCGAATTAGGGTTAACTGATTAAATTAACTGGTTAAATCAAACCAAACACAAATAATTTGCTTACAGTTCTCAAGACATTAGTTAATTTTTTAGATGATTTGTGGATGTGATCCAACTAAAATAAAATCAATACCTACAAAGGCTCAAGAAACTCATCTGATAACAAACTGTGAAGTTATTTAGGGAGGAGCTGCACCTACAACCAACCACTATATTGGCCGTGTAAATTATCGACAAGTAGTCATTCATTCATTATTCATAGCCCTGATTAGGAGGTCAATTTAAAGGTTCTTGATAATAAGAATGAAACGATTTTACACACGTTTTAAATACTGATATTTAATTGTAGTTAACTTGATAAGTGCCAGATGTTTAATATAAGCTCAACCTTAATACCGAATCAATAAACGAATAAAGAATTTTACTTAATATTGTAACAATTGTTGTTTTTTACACTAGAACCGCCGGAAAATGTTACTACCTTCAACCGCCGTAACCGGTCATTTTGACCTCTGTGTTTAAATGAAGCCTTTTTGCTGTTTGTAAAATTTTATTATGTTTAATAACACAAATAAAGCATAAATAAATAACATAATAATATTGCGCTAAGTTTAAGTACTTAAAAATAAATATTTTAACAAAAAATGGTTTAACATAATTATTAGTTTGCACAATTTATAGAAATTACAATTGTTTGTACACTTCCAGCACATATTCCGCAGACATATTTTTTACACAAATGACAAACGTTTGCAGTTTTGTTCGACTTACATTGTTACATTGTATTTTGGAAGCATTTTTCGGAGTAGCACTTTTTTGCAAATCTATGTTCTCTCCCAAGTTCTTCAGCTAGATGTAATATAAAATCTCTTCTTGTCGTATTTTGACTGGTCACTTCCGTATAAATAACCCACGCATTAATTAATGCCAAGCCTAAGATATTGTACAGAATGTAAACAGGCCAACTTCGTGAACCTTCATTTGTGTAATCTTTTTTTGCCATTTGATCTAAAATATGAACGCTACACTTGTTTTTCATTGTAAAATATAATTGTTTCAGGTTTTTTACTCTTTTCTTGATCCACTGTTATGAAGCGAACTCAAAATCATTACATTTTTATTTGGTTTAGGAGCATGATATATTGTCAGTGTACTTGGGATCCAGATTCATTATTGTAGTAGAATATAATTGCATTTTATTGTTTTTCAAGATATTGGAATTTCTTTTCAAGCCCGATTGATAGTGCCAACTATGGTAGTATTTTTTTAGCCAACTTATTGGCCAGTTCCACACTAGTGAAGAAAATATAAGTAGTTACATTTCCACCTTTATTCGAAAACGGTTCCATTAATTTTAGTACAATATATTCAGCAAGTGGCTGATCATGATCAACCGGGCGCGTCTCATCTTTCTCTAAATAAAGGAAACCGTTCAGCAAATACTTGGTTTTTGTGTCGGCTGCCAACCAAAACCTAATTCAAAATTTATTTGGCTTGTTGGCCATATATTGAGTAAATCGACATCTCGCTTTTGTTGGAAATATTTGCTCATCTATGGTTATGTTTTCTCCTGGAATATAGCAAGCCTTACAGTTTGAAATAAACTTTTTCAAAATTTCTGGAACCAAACAAAATTTATCATTTTTTTAAAGTTTGCTTCATGTAAAACAAATTTAGAATCTAATGAACCAATAATCGTCCTGCAATCGTCTTCGTCTCAGTTGCAGTGCATTTCATGTATGTTTTAGCATTGAAGTGTCCACAAATAAGCAAAAAGCACTTACTACAGAACCCACAGACACATTCCGCTTTGCATAAAGAGTTGGTCCAGGGTTATCCCGAATTATACATCTCGTAAGTGCACGTCCAGAAGAAGGGCTGCTAGGTGCTATAACTTCCCAAACATGTCCAGCTTTTGAAGTTTGTTTACTTCCGACTGGTAGAGTACAAGGTTTTTTCGCATACGATGTTGGGTAACGTTGCCCTTCGGTACATTTGATGTTCTTGGACCAGTAATTACATTATTTTCACTGCTGCTAAATTTCCCTCTAAGGTTTTCAGTAATTAATTCATCGTTTCTACCATCAACAAGTGTATCATAATCTACTTCACTTTTTCTTCCAGATTCATTTTCTGGTAACCTTTCTAACTCTTCTAAATATTTTAGCGCTGTCTCTTGTGTTAGGCCATGAGATGACCACATTTTGTCAATTCACTAGCACTAGCACTACAAGAATTATTGGACTGTATAATATGACACATAGCAGCAATATATTATATATATAACTTGCAAACTCAGAAATATAAAAAAAATAACTATTGATAACGATAAAAAAATTTGCTAAAACACTTCTACAATGAAAGATTATGTGTAATGTAAATATTTTTAACAACGGTCAAATTGACCGTATTTGGCGGTTTAAGGTATAATATTTGAAATTTCATAGAAGTAATTTTTTTTTTTAAATTTTGAAACTTGGTATATCATAAGATAAAAATAAGTTAGGAAAACTCATGAAAGCGCATTGTTGTACTTAAAAAAATAACCGAACCAGCTCAATTTAAAGAACGCGAACGGTCAAATTGACCGCTGAGGCGGTTCTAGTGTTAAGTAAAAGCAGCAATGAAGTTCATGTATAATATGAAATTTTATGTTGAGCAACATTATGCATATCTTATAATAAATATGTGCCAACGTTATTAAATTTTACTTCAGCTGCACGGGTTTTCGCGTTTTTTGATCTCGCAGCGAGCTCCGTTTTATCAGCGAACGACGAAAGCTTGTTTTATATTACAGGTATTTCGTTTGACATGTCGTGGTTTAAGGGGCACAGTCGACGAAATCCCCGGAATTCTCAACTTCTGTATAAATGTTCTACACTTGTGAGTCTGATTTGTAATGTTTGTATTTTTCATACCTGACGTTGACGGAGTTTTGCAATGACAAGTTTTTGAGACTCAAACTCTATGAAACAAGAGTCAACCGCAGTGAGTAATAACAAACAAAAATCGTCAAAGAGACTTTACCTTAAAACTTTTGTTAAAAAATTAACTAAACACAACCAGAGAAAGTTTAAAATTTTTTTAACAACACTTCATCGAATGTGTTTCGAGATTTATGTAACAAGCAATGCAAAGAATAATAAACAGACCAGGAAAGGCCACGATACGTTTTCGCTAGAATTTGATTAACCTCTTAAGCTGTTATGCCGAATATAATCGTCATCGGCCTTGGTCATGAATAGCGACTATGCCGTACATATTCGGTTGGAGTAAAATTTTGTAGGGGAGAGCGGGGTAATGACGCTCAGTGGGTAATTGTGCTCACCGTCATTTTGCGTCAGTTTTCAAATATTTTAAAGTGAAACTTAGCAGTCACCTAGCTCTCGTTCTAATAAAAACAATGCCGTAAGTAAACGAACGTATTTCACCATATTACGTAAGTTATTTGAACGTGTGCCATTTTTAACATTTTCTTATAAGAAATCGCCGACCAAAAAATCCGTTAAGTAGTTCAATTAGTTTTGTTTGAGTTTGTGCTTTGGTCTCCTATGAAATTTGTGTCATTTTTAGCAGGAGTGACCTAATAAAACTATTTTTTAAATTCAAGGCTAGTTTAGTAAAATACCGAATTTAGACAATTGTGCAAAAGGGGATAATGGCGCCCAATTAGCTACAGTAGTACTGCTCAGTGAGCGGCATTACCCTCATTGATATTTTTATATAATTTAATTTATATTTTAATTTTTCTCATAGTAATTGTGCACAATGCCTCGTACAAGAAAAAGAAAAACTATTAAAGCATCCTGGAAGATCAATATCCAAAGCTATTTACACATAAAATAGGTGAGCGCCATTACCCTAGCATGTGGGTAATTCCGCTCACTTACATGTTTTTAAATTTTTAATAAGTTTTTGTTCTTTGAGGTTCAATCAAATTTGACTTAACCCGAACACTAAGTAATGTTTTAGCGACAATAATCTCAAATTACAGCGTAATTGTTTTTACGGTTTAGAATATATGAATTATTTTGATTAGGTGGGCGCCATTACCCCTCCCACCCCTATATCTTATCGTATTTGACGAAAACGTACGCTTGCTTTGCTTCGGTCATTACATATAGGATCACTTTATGACGGCAACTATTTAGTTTGTTCGAAACTGTTTCCAGCGCCATTTGCCGATATTTACTATGTGTTCTGTGCTTCAAAAAAGCAATAAGAAAGAAAGTCGTTATTGGTGTGCAATTTGCAGCACGGGCCTTTGCCCTGAACCTTGCTTTAAAGATTTTCATACCAAAAATTAAATTTTTGAAAACTTTGTACTGTTTTGTAATATTTATAAAAACATACCAAATGGATAATTGTGCATTGTTGTGTGATATAATATGTTGTATACACTATAAAAAAGTAAAATTTTAAATAATTCTCACGTTTTATTAATTTTTTAATTCATATTTTCAATACAATGAATATGACGTACGAGATTTTTTATGCAATGGTAATGACGTAAATACTCGCTAGCGGTCTAGAGTTCGTGTCGCTGTGCAAGGCCTCGCGCGCAGTGGCTGTCTCCACTTAAGAGGTTAAGGCTGTGTTTATTGCATCAAGAACATCAAAACTAAATGCTTTGCAGAGATACGTGCCACTGGCCTATTCCTTCGAAAAAAAAGGAAAAACTGAAAGTTGAATAATAAAGGTAATTATTGCGATCAGGTTGGCCATGAAACCGTCAGAGACAAAATAAAACTGTTCCTATTTACCAATGCGCGCATCCTTTGCAAGTAAATGGTGCAAAGTTTTTAAAAAAATCTTGAACGGTCCCGTAAAAAACCGTGAAAAACGATGCTCTTGTAAAAACGATTTTCCCCATATTAAACGCCTATGCAAGTCGCATTGATTTAGTTATACAGATATACCACTCAACTACTCAAATCATAGCGCTTATGCGGGGGTTTCGTTTTTGATGACTTTCAAGAGAAAAAGTTCTGAAACGAGCATTTGAAGTAGAAAATAAAATATTTTTAAATCATTAGAAGTCGACGTTAAGTCTTGCCTATCTAGTTGACATATTTTCTTTAATGCACGTTTAAATATGTCAATAAAAGAAAATCAGACCAATGCTTTTATTTGTTACAATGAAATTAAAGTTTTTAATTAAAAAGCTTGACCTCAGGTAGATAAACAGTTTAAAAAAAATCATCATTCTTACGAATGAGTGAGGTGAGGACATGATGATAACTAGGAAGTAAATCTTGAATACAAGAGAATTTATACAGAATCATTAATTAGCATTAAAACATAAGTTCTTTTAATATTTTCCACCTATAGGAGACATTCGTTAAGGCAATATGCAGGTAATCATTTTTACGAATGGCAATCAAACTCTATGAGAAAAAGAAAATTTTATTGAGTTATCAATGGACAAAAGATTGAATATAAAGATTAAAGATTAGGTACCAGATATCTTTTTTTAAGTTAAAAAAGAATGTCATACCTTAAGTGAAATGGCAATGAAATTGTTACTTCTAAATGCAATATATTATTTGGCTACAAGTGAACTTTTGACAATGGTGGTTAAAAAAATTAGTTTAAAAATTGATTCAACATTTATAAATCTACCGATGGTGCATAATTTATTGTTAGTAAGTAAAGAAAATATTTGTTATACATGAAAGAGTGTATATTATATCTTTATTTATACTCTGCGTAAATCCAAAACTTAAATTGATGATCTAATGCATGCATCGTTTTTAAATGTGTTTAGATTTAGTTACTCAAAATTGTTAGATAATCTCTTATCAAACACGATTTCATTTTGCAAACAAAACTCGCTGAACTAGCGTAGTTCAAATTCCGATTAATTGCCAATTGCCGTCAATTGCTGGATTAATCTTTAATTAACCTGTGATTCTCTGTTGAAAGGCAAATATAAACTGGGATCACATTGCACGCCTACTTTGTGAGCTTAAAGGGATATTTACACATCATTAAATTGCTTTAAATTTACAATTAACTTATGTTGATAAAAAGAAAACTTTTTATTCAACAAGATGATTTACCCGGCGTTGCACGGGTGATTACAATTATTTTCTCTTAAAAATCACAGACTGCGAGCGCGGCCGAGACTCTTGTCTCTTCGTTAGTAGCAGATTTACTAATTACTTTTTTAACTTGAATAAGCCCAATAATTCCAAATCATACACAAATGACATACTCTGATTAATCATCTTTTCATTTTCTTATAATTTCTTAAAAAATAACTATTTATTGCTTAAAAATTGAATAATAACTCAAATTTATTTTCTTTCGTCTTGTTTCAATTAAAAATGTACTAATAAAAATAATACTTTATGTACATTTATTACTAATTGTATACAAAACAATCTTTACTTGTGAACTACACCGCGCCGTATCGTGTTATGACCAGGTATTTGCCGACGTAAGTAATCCCGTCCAAGTAATTATTATTATTTGTTTTTTTTTTAATATGTGCTTGTACTTAAAGTTTGGCGTTAGATCTGCAAGGTCCTAAATAGTAACTGTGCAAAATTTGGTCCCGATCGGTCAACGGACCTAGGATTCTATAGCGAACAAACAAACACACAAACAAACAAACAAACACAAACAAACAAGCTCTTATATATAGATATAGAAGATTAAGGTGGTCTATTTGGTTTTTAAATCTTGATATACGTTAACAAAATAGTACTACTGATAGACCAGAGTCTTGGTGATTTAAGTCCTTGCAGGACTCCTTTTTTGATTTTCTTTTTGTTAGATTTTAGAAATCCACCTGACGAGTCTTTTCCAGCAACATATTGGTTTCTTTCCGAGAGATAAGATTTTATAAGGTTATAGGCGGTCACTCGTATACCATAGTGTTCTAATTTCGTTAGCAGTATCTCGTGGTCAACACTATTAAAAGCTTTTGAGAGATCAACACACATGACCATGGTGTGTTCGTCTTTATTGAGGGATTGAAGTACATTTCGGATTGCCATGTAAATAGCGCGGGTAGTTGTTTTGTCTTTCCTGAATCCATTTTGAGCGTTGTTTATTAAGCCAAAGTGTTTTACGTAATTTTCAATTCTGTTGTAGATTATTTTTTCCCATATCTTGCTAATGTTTGTGAGGATGGCTATGGGTCTATAGTTTTCTATGTCACTTAAATCCCCTTTTTTGTGGATTGGTTCTGAAAAACGATACATACTACAAAAATCGTACTGTAGGTACTAACACAAAATGTACTGTGTAAAGTAATTTTTTTTAACTTTTAAAAAAGAGCTTTTTAAAAACTATACAGCTCCAAAGAGCTAGTCGGGTCTCCATTGGCCACATGATTTTTGAGGGTTAAATTAACCCAACAACCTAAAGACATATTGGAAGCAAAAATCTACCAAAGAATATTAGGAAGGTTGCTTTTACGTTTTATTTATTTCTTGCTACTGGGTTCGTTAGTAAATCATGGGTTCATTCAGTTATTGTTAGCATTATGCGGAAAATGTTTCATGTATTCTCCAACCTTTTCAGCGCCAACAATACATGCTCGTACGCAGCGCAATGTATCAGTTCGTTTACACAGTCTAAATCAAAACAAAATTATTTCATTCTCCACTCCGCGTTAATATTCCGCAGCCCTTTGCCGTTTCGACTAAGGGGTGTTACGAGCTTCTAATAATTTAGATGCCGCATTAATTATTCAACTGCTTACATAATTTAAAACTTATTTGCTTTGATTAATAATTTATTTATTCTACAAAGTTAGTTACCATTAAACGGAAGGTAGGCTGAGTTTGGATCACAGATTGAGTTTAAACAACATAGCTGCGAAATCTGCGCATATAGATAAAGTCTGTTTTATACTACACTATTTTTTCGTTTAAGAAAATCGTAAACGATTTTCTAGTACGGTGTCAATCAGAAATTAAAAATCTTGAACGAAAAACTCGTACGAAATTACTACCGTCCCTATATGCGTCCAATTTTAGCATGCGCGCATGCGTATTCTACTGTTACTGTATCTGACCGCATGTCATTTGTGGGTTAGGTTAACTGAAACAATCAAACGATGTTAAATACTACTTATTACCGTTAATCCCTCCCAATTTATTTTGTAGGAATAAATATGTAGAATGGGACAAGCGTTAAATATACGTTAAATTTGAAAATGATTCGCTTTCTGTTGTGATCAAATTGAACATTTGACATGGTTACTCAAGGTGCCAACAAAATATGATAAAAGTTACTAAAAAGTAACCAAAATATATTGGGGTTTTCGTACCAAAAAATAGTACAATGTAAATGGTTCATATTTTCCATGCTAAATTCTTGAACGCAATTTTTGTATCAAAAATCGTATACGATTTTCTTAAACGAAAAAATAGTGTAGTATAAAACAGACTTAAGAATAGTTTTGAATTTTGAGCAACACGAGGTTGGGAGTTTTCATCGTTCATTGCATGAATTCTTATTTACTTTATTTAAAATAAAGTAGAATATTAAAGAATCATGTATAACTGGCGCGTTCACATTTTGTTTTTCTACAGAATTGGAGTAAAAAAGTTTATGATCACACTACTACATATATTTGAGTAACAATAACGTACTCAACTAAAAGTCAAAATGACACTGTAGGAATACACAAAGACAGCGTTTCCACCTTGGTTTTCATAATTGGCGTACTTTATACTCCAGCGCTCGATGGTTAAATGCAATCACTTTTGTCTCAATTGTTGATATCATCTTATATTCCTTTAGTGTATGGCACAATTTAAATAACCAGGATATCAACGCTTTGCCATTAGTAAAGATACATACGTTTTCATAGTTCTAATTCATTTTAAAATTATGTATATAAAATTCTTGACAAATATTATTTTCTATGGTTCTGTAAATCTGATTTATTAAAAATATTTTTCAACATTTGTCTCAATACTGTTTATCGTAGATCGGTTTGTTTGAGGTCCATTTACATAACATCCAATTTGTCTGACTGAAATGTTAGCTTAAATGGAACTGGTCATATTATTTTGTCATTTGTGTCGAACGTTATTTCCCGGTAGCTGTCACAAACCATTTTTCGTTTTTTAATGCGAATTTTATTATGGTATACCGCTATTATATTCAGGGTGGATGATTGATCAAGAAAAACATTGGGATCTCGAAAGCCCTGAGCCAGAGTTTCTCAACCTTTTTTATTTGTGCCCCTTTTATATTATAAATAACTAATATTATATTGGAATATAAATTGTTTTATAAAAATGTATCATGCTTGATTGTATTTTTTAATACAATACATGATATATCATATTGATAAAAATACACTAAAAATACTATTAAACACAGAAGTCATTTATTTTTGAAGATGCTATGGACAAAGTACGTTACGCGCCTGGTCGTGTAACAACAAAGGGCGCACCCGCTCGAGGGTTAAAAAGCGCTTGAGCAATTTACATCCAATAGGTATAAAGGTTATAACCGAGTTCTGGTGCAACCCCTTTTTTCTTTAGTTTTGATTTTGCTTATATGAAATTTAAGGCGTATAAGTGTAAAAATCCGGATTATTAGAACATAATGTATACTATTTATTCACTTCCGGTTATGCTAAAAACGACCGTAACTTTGTTATTTTAAATGGAACACCCTGTATATTTTTACATTTTTGGAAAGAGGAAGCAGTTTTGAATACAACTGCACCATATTAGTTGCAATTGCTTCCTCTATCCAAAATTTTAAAAATATACATGGTTTTTCCTTTGAAATAACAAAGTTATAGTCGTTTCCGGCGAAACCGGAAGTGACATGATAGTATACATTATGTTCAAATATTCCATTTTGTTACACATATCATGTTTAAAATTTCATTTATTAAAAATTGAAACTAAAGAAAAAAAGGGGCTGTACCAGAACTCAGTTGCAACCGGTATACTACACTGCCGTACAGCAGAACTAGTAAACTTGTTTAATTTTCTATGCCGCCAAACGTCAATATACAGGGTGTCCCCATTATACACGGCAAAAAAGTAGGTGCATATTCCTGAGTGAAAATGATGACCATTTGTCAAATATTTTGTTATCCGAAAATGCTTCCTTTCAAAGTAAGAGACCTCCAAAGTTGCAAGAAAAAAAATTCAAAAAATCGATTACGTCCTAGCCGTTTAAGCTAGAGCTATCAAACTTGGCCGAAATGTTTGGGTGTTTCCCATTGACTTTGTGGGATAATTAGAAAGAAAACACGTAATTGGAAGTATGATTTATAGTCAGGTCATCCGCTTACCATCTTCAGAATTTTTTTCTCTGGAATAAAATTGAAAATGTCATTCGTCCATAAGAAAGTACGACTTAAGAGGAAAAAATTCGTCCCTCTTTGTTTTTTGCTGTAAACGTAGCCGTTTTCGAGAAAATTAGCGCTTAAGATGCATCGACAAACTCTATTTATACACCTCAAATATTTTTTTTACTAAACTTAGTTGGCTAATGTCATGCTTGACTTAAATCTTGTTCATAACCTAACCTTTTTTTAAAAATGTCAGACACAAACTTGTATACTCTAAACGAATTAGCCGACATTCACTTAATTTATTATGAACAAGCCTTAAGTCAAGCATGACATTAGCCAACTAAGTTTAGTAAAAAAAAATATTTGAGGTGTATAAACAGAGTTTGTCGATGCATCTTTAGCGCTAATTTTCTCGAAAACGGCTACGTTTACAGCAAAAAACAAAGAGGGACGAATTTTTTCCTCTTAAGTCGTACTTTCTTATGGACGAATGACATTTTCAATTTTATTCCAGAGAAAAAAATTCTGAAGATGGTAAGCGGATGACCTGACTATAAATCATACTTCCAATTACGTGTTTTCTTTATAATTATCCCACAAAGTCAATGGGAAACACCCAAACATTTCGGCCAAGTTTGATAGCTCTAGCTTAAACGGCTAGGACGTAATCGATTTTTTGAATTTTTTTTCTTGCAACTTTGGAGGTCTCTAACTTTTAAAGGAAGCATTTTCGGATAACAAAATATTTGACAAATGGTCATCATTTTTACTAAGGAATATGCACATACTTTTTTGCCGTGTATAATGGGGACACCCTGTATAAGGACAATATATCCTAAACAAATTAAAAAAGTTTAACCATATAACAGCAAAAACTAGACGAACGTTAAAGAACAAGGCCAGCAAAATTACAGGAGTAAAACTCTATAAAAAAAAAAGCAAATACCAACTATAACTATAACCTACTGCAGCAAGACTCGGACAATAACAGTAAAATTGATACAAAGCACAGAAAGAAATTCCTCACAGCAGTGGCTGGGTACAAAACTGGGTAATTTATGCTTGTTGGAGACCGGCGCGGCTGTCAGGTATAACGCTATGTTCTCGTGTTTGGGCGTAAAACTCATTATAAAGGTTTTTGCAACCCATTAAAAATTACAACTAAAAAAACTTTCACCGACCTTTAACCTCATCCTCTTTCGCTTGGACAATAATAAAGGGTCAGGTTAAAGGTTGGTTAAGGTTTTCTGTTTTTTAAATGCATAGGATAAATTAAATGTGGGCCATAAATGTGTTATGGGTCACAACATTCATAAATACTTTTACGCACAAACGCTTACGTGAACACACCATTCATATGACAGCACCGCCGGTCTCGAACAAGCATAAATTGTCCAAAGGTAGAAAGCAAAAAACAGAAATACCCAACGAACTATACATTTGCAGCTTAAACAACAACTAAGGGAATATATAACAGCACAAATAAAACATACACAAAGAATAGAAATTACCCGCAATCTGGACCAAACATTAGCAATATAAACCCAAAAAAGGACGAACCGTAGGCAGACCGAAGAAAAGATGGAAATAACACGAAGTGAGTTACGTACTGAACACAATAACATGCGCAAAAGAAAACTTACACTTGCTGTAGCGATATAGTAAAAACTACTAGCAGATTCAAAAGAATCAAGTTTTTTTTTGCCAAAAGTAGAGTTTAACAATAGTTTAAAAAGGCGTTTTAACAGAGATGCATTTAAAATCGTTAAGCACAAACCTCTATTAGGTACGAAATATTATTTTAGTCTAAAACTTGATCCGAACTTTAAGCTAACCTGATACAATATCTGTCTTTTGTTTAAACAAAGACATCACTTAGTACATTTTCTGTTTAATCAGGAGTGACTACATACCAGTTTCGTTATTTATGTGTTTGGTGTTGCCTTTGAATACCTGGTAAAAAAATTCTACAACTCATTTATTATATCACAAACTACATATCATTGTTTTTAAGCGTGTTAATTGGGATTTTGTTTATCTTAAGAGCAACGAAATTAGTTGAATTGAAGTAAACTTTAAAATTTTAGGGTTTAATAATTATAATATATCCACTACAACGAAAAGTACCAAAAAAATTTAAGACCGCAAACAAAAACTTCTTACTCACAAAGATAAAAACCGTTGACGTCAATATTTTAATAAGATGAGAAAGAGGGACAGCAAACAAGAAGTCAGTTTGCATTGCCGAATGCCTTAAGGCCACTAAAGGACTATCTTACAGTTTTGTGTATTGTGTTTTAAGAATGCCCAAGGCAAACTGTATTTAAGCAGAAACTAACAGAAATCAAGTAATAATATTAAAAAGCCTTTTAGTACTTCTAATTTCAATTTAATTGTAGATGCATGACAAGTGTCAATTTTATACTTCACGTTTTTACGCAAATTTGCAGCAGCAGCCGAGCGGTTTTGAGAGGTTTTTGTCAAATAAACGAAATCAATCAATTTGTCCCGGGGTGAAATCACAGCGATGATGTATAAAGTTGATTTTAAAATTCAACAGGGACACGACAACGATGCGAGAGTGCAATGGAACGTCAACAGATACATCACTTTACGTCAATCGTTTTAAATTAAACTAGAAATTGCTAAAAATACGAAAAAAATCGTTTTAATTAAATCAAATTTGGTGTAACAGCTAATGACATTTATTGCAACGATCCTGCACGGACCATTGTGGTCTTGTCCATTACGAAAAGTGGGAATTAATTAGACTAATTGATGCGAGATTAACATTAATGAATATTAGATTAATAAGATTTTTTTGAGATTATCTATAATCAGCTTAAAAAAAAAACTAAAAATAATATATCTGGTATTGACGACATAAAATAACATTTTAAGGGCTGTAAATGATTTTAAAAGAACTTAGTTTTTTTGTTGTGGTGGACTAATACGACCTCTACTCCTGAAGTTCAAGTTAAGGACCTCAGTATTGAAGGTAACTTTATTGAGTAAGTATTTAGGAACTTTAAATAAACAAATTATGACCCACAGTGACAATTTGTAGGATTCTTTTGGGTTACATATTGACCAAGGCTACTTCTTTTAGTTAGTGGAAAACTCTTTAACATCTGAAATTAATGTAATAAAAATTATTATTGTATTCCGTGCATAGCAAAATCGCATAGCTTTTAAAAATATAAATAATTTTTTCTTAATTTACCAAGCTTGTATCTTTAACAAGTTAGGGATCTTGCTATGAGGGACTGTCGTGAAGTTAGCCTCAGCAGTGGCGGCGCGTGACCTAAAAAAGTGGGGGGGCACAACTTATTCATGTATATTACCTACACTTTATTTTAAAACAAATCTGGGTTTACCTTATTAGTGCTTTATAATAAACCACATAAAGTAAAAAATATAAAATAAGCATTATTTAACAAATATAATATCTGAAGCTCCAAAATATCAAAAACTATTATGAACCATATTAAGTAACAAAAATAAAATAAGTAGATATTATTTAACAAAAAGAATTTTTAAAGTTCCAAAATATTAAAAAACTAAGAAACAAAGAATATACCCGTCATAATAGTAAAAAACAACAAAATATAAATCTTTAAAAAAACATCATTCTTCTGTTTTTATTAGCAATAAAATTATTAATTAATTTTTCTAAATGCGATTCATTTAAAATCATGTCAGCCACAGTTTCTTGTTCTATAGCCATTAAAGCCAGGCCATTTAATCGTTCATCGCCCATAATATGAGATAGGTTTTTAGTCTTTTTAATGTGGAAAAAAATCGCTCGGCTGAGGCAGACGACACAGGACAACAAAGAACAATTTCAAAAAGTTCCCACACACAAAATAACATTTGTTATAATTCATTGTTTAAAAATTTGTCCGCAAATTCCTCAATACTTAATAAATTGTTTGTTTCTGCCAGTAAAATATTTCTATATATATTTATTTGATTAATTAAGGTGTTGTTATCAGTAGTTAACTTGTAAAAATTATTTATAACTTCAATATCGGTGTAATTTATTTCACAATTCAAATAATAATAATAATAATAATAATAGGCTTTATTTAGTTATAAAAGAAACTATTTATACATCAATCTTTACAACTAGTACTTCAAATTAAAATTGCAGTTTTACATGGGTCTTGCAACCTTCTTTAAACGCATGCAGATTAACAGAATAATTTAATTCGTTTGGTAATTGATTAAATAATTTTAGCCCTTTGTAATAGAGCGAGTTCTGTGTACTACTTTTTTTACATTTAGGCAGTCTAAAATGTTCTCTTTGTCTTGTTTCATAATCATGCTGTTCTTTGTTGTATATCAGATATTTACTCATATATCCTGGCATCATATTGTTTATACATTTATATATTAGAACCAAAACGTTATACACTGTATTTTGCCATATATTAAGGAACCCCAACTTATTATGCATATATTCAATTTTAGTTAATTTAGAACACTGTAATATGATACGCAAAGCTCTGTTTTGCTGCTTTTGTAATTTTTTCAGATCCCCCTCACTTAGAAATATTATGCTACTGCAATAATTAAAGTATGGTTCTATTATTGTATGATAGACCAATATCCTAGCTTCAAAGTTTAATTTATTCGATATTCTCCCAAAATAACTAATTTTTGCACCAACTTTTTTTACAATATAATCTATGTTCTTTTTCAGTTAAGAGTCGCACAATTTTAGGACGGTTACGGTTGGGTTCCATCTTTCTGGACTTTGCCCAGAAAGGCAAATAAATTTGTTTGTTTTTTAGACATATTCTAAAATTTAATATAATGTGGTCAGTTTAATCGTGAATTTACACTTTCAAGTTAAATATACTTACTAGAAAAATGCGCCTTAACAAGACCGCAAGACTAACAAGTGCTTTACCCCCTAGTTGCGTCACTGCATTCGTTGTAGGTTGCCCTTATTGTTAATGTACCCTACCATCCAGGCCCCCCCGACGCGCCGCCTATGAGCCTCAGCATAATAAATAGGCTGTAATTGTACAATCCGTTACAAACGATTGGCAATAACCAATTAACGGAAACAATTCCAACAAAAGGTTATACGCTACAATCCGGTACAAACGCGGTTTAAACCTACGGTCCTGTTTTCTTTTTTATTTAGTAAGGGCTAACTGCACGGATCTGATTTTGAACGCTGTCCTTACCCATACTAAGACTCATATACCTATGTTAGTATTTGAAGTTATAAACTCGATTACATTCTACTAGCGATTTAATTAGGTATTTTTGTATTTCTTGCATCGTTTTTTAATACCACTTGGTTAGGAAAACGTAGGATTTTATTAACTTTACATACGCTTTTTATAAATTGTTCATAACGACATTTATTTGCATGTAAAACGAACTAAAGTTTCCTAAATAGAACACAATTTAGATGCACAGCATAGCGCAAATCTACTGGTACGGTAACACTGATAAAGAACAAACTGCAAGGTTTATTAATACCGCTGCACTATCATTAAAAAGTTTTAGTCGTGTGGTTTTGCAGTAATTAACGTTGCAAAAAATATACCTCATAGTTTCAAGCACATGTCACGGGCAGAGATTAATTCCGTCGCAAGTACTCGTCATCATGCGCTTAACAATCACGTTTTGCATGTACATAAACTTAGTTCGCTACAATCGGTATCCAGTTGTAACTCTTTTTTAAACTAATTTTGATAAATATATTAAAAATTTATTAATACAACTGGGAGAAAAAGAATCAAGCAGTTTTTAAAAGGACGAAAAAAGGGTCAAATTCTTTGAGTCCCGATGATTTGTCCTTGTGTTGCAACGACATCGCCTTCGTTCGGCAATCGGCATGTTTAACCGATCTTCTTTTTCACTGCTTTTAATAATTCACAATTTTCCGCGATTAGCGATATTTAACAAACTTTTATTCTCGTCGCCAATGTAGTGTTTTAAATCTATTAGTTAATTTTCGTAATTAAATAATACACACATGTTAATATAAATGATGTTTATTAAACATATTAAAAGATCGACCTATTCTGGTCATAAAGACTGATTAAATCCTTTGCTGTTAAAATAAAGTCATGAAGCACATTTTATATGAACTCAAGAAAACTAGACCCAAGTTAAAGTAGGAATTTGTAATCCAGAACCTGTACAGCAACAACATATTTCTTACACAAATGGCACATTACTATTAGCACACTCTTCTATAAAACTTTAACAAATAGTTTATTATGAGTGTGGTGATTTTCAATAAATAAAGTTAACTGCCTGACTGGTTAGATTACGATACCAAGGCTAAAATTCAGAAGGATCAAATCAGTTCTTTAAGATATTTTTTTTGGCGTAAGAAAATATTAAATATATGTTGTAGCTCTTTTTGTACTTTATGTACACTTTTAGGTACTTATATTAACAAAAAAAAAACACGGGAAAGTGTGAGTTACTAAAAGAAATGTGAATTTGTTCTAATAATGAGTATAGGTGGGCTAGATTAAATTGATTTTTGAAATACAAAAATTGATAATAAAAAGCTTAAGATTGTTTTGCCACATCATTTGAGTAATTAAAATTATAGTGGTTAATTATCTGGTTTTAGAAAAGGCACTAACAATGTATGTACTTAGTAGGGGAGACCGGGGATAAAAGTAACACGGGTAGGTTGTAACAGTGCCTATAGTTTCTTTAATTTTTGATTTATATCGCCCTAAACGCTTTTGCAATGTTAAGTTACATCCAGCTCCCAACCTACATTGGTAGTTTTCATCTGTCATAGAGGTTAACTTTTTGCCAGCCAGAGTCACTATTTTCCGCCTAAAAGTTACTGCGTTGTGTCATCCGTCGAGTAACTTTTAGGCGATCTCTAAAATAGGAACAAAAAAGTACCTATATTATTTTGTTCTAAATTTAGTTGGCTATTGGTGGATGCAATACAATCGTGGTTAATTGTGGATTCCCTGATTTTTTTTTGGTGTACACTTGGGGTCAAAAGTAACAAAGTGTTACAACCAACCCCAATTAATGTTTTCACTTGCAAATGTTCACTCTTAGCACATAATTGGTGGCTTTCTTCGTAGATGAGAATATACAAGAGTTGTCGGAATAATTTTCCAGTTTGTTGTATCTTTTTGATTCACATTTTTAAATATGTAGGTACTTATAATCTTGGCAAGCCTGGTAACTGCAGTACCAAATTATTAAATTATAAAACTCAGTATATAATATCGGTTTAATGATGGAAATGTATGTAAAGCTAAATCATTTCTTAAAAAGCATTTTAAATTATAAAACCTATGTAAATTAGTAAGATCTGGTACTTTTGGTTTTCCTACCAGCCGCCATTGTTTTTATTCTATTACCTTAATATTTATAACTTAATATAAACAAAGCTTTAACCAACCCAACTTAACCTGACCCTGTTTTACTGATTTAATGAATGACGGTCAGTTTAAAGGGCGGTTAGATTTTTTTTAAATAAAACAAACAGTTACTATGATCCAGTATAAATTTAATAATTTGGGACCGCCCTTACCTGGTATGCCATACTGTTCACTTATCATTTTGTATTGTACCAAAGATATATTTTTTTATTTTTTCATTTTGCTAATGTGTATTTTTGAATAAAATATTAATTTTGTTGATGAATACTAATATATTTACCCACTACTTATGAGCTGTGTAAGTTATTTTGCGGTTACAACTTACCCCAATCATTGTTACTTTTAGCCCCAATGTTGAGGTTAAAAGTAACAGCTGTCTTACTAAAGAAAATTTTTTTTTCTAACAGTTGCTTTACGAAACGCACGAAATAAATATCTTGGAAGCAAGACAAACGTCCAATCTATCATTGAACCAATTTGGATGTAAAAAATTTGTAATACTCTATGAGAAATTAAATAAAAACAAAAAAATGTTACTTTTATCCCCGGTCTCCCCTACTCAAATGGACAAGATTAAAAAAATTGGAGTTATTTAATTAGGCTTTTAAGTGGCTCACGTAGCTACATTTTTAGATTTTTGTATTAAAACGAAGTGTATTTTGGTTAAAAATATACAATTTCTTATTTAAGCCTACATTTGGTTTAGCAAACATCTAAATTTTAGGAATGTTTTTCCCCCGATTATTCGTTTAATCGAGGTTACACTGCTTGTCATAAAAAGTTTATTCATAATTGTATTTTACTATTATAAGTTAGATTAGATTAATATTATGGCAATGTCTTAATTTATCGTGAGTTCCATCTTCTCGTAAATAGTGAAAAATATATTTCTCATAGTTTTTAAGGCTCAAGTACTCTTTTTTAAGAAGATATGTAGAAATACACTTTGATACGTTTTTTATAACAGAAAATGAACTGCCGAAAAAAACATTGAATTTTATTTGGATAGTCCATTTAATTTTCGTAATAACTTAGTTGAGATTTGAAAGTGAGCTATTTTATAGCAAGCAATGCATCTGTTCCTGTTTTAACTTGATTTGTGCACGTTCCAGCTTCCAGCTGTTGCCTTGCTACCGGCTGGCATTTCATTGCTGAAAACTCAACCCTAGGCAATCGGCATCAAACATTTGAACATTTTAAAAACCATTATTTTATGGATGTAATATATTTGTTCTTTATAAATAAAAATTATTTTGCCAACATCTCGAAACTTGCCCTACTTTAAGAACGAGGAAGGCAGGAAAACCCATTATTTAAAAGCAGTTTGATAATCTAAACCAAACAATCTTAGCTCAACACCTGTTTAAACAATTTTTACTTTACCTCTAATATAATATTCTGTAAAGACGTGGTATCAATGTTCAACAATTCTTTCTCAAAAACAAAATTGATGTAACAAAATTGAGATTTATTTGTATCTTCCTTTCCGATTTGTTTGGCTACTTAAAAAAGACTGACATCAAACCAATTTTCAACTTCCTTTTCGTTGAGGTATGCGCGTCATTTGTTTTGATTATCGAGACTTAAAAAACCATATCACGTTGAGGGTGTATTCAACGTGAGCAGAATATATAAGGTACCGGTAACGCCTTAGGGGTTGTTGTGGCTTTAAGTGGACAAAATCAGGTTGCCACAACGTCAATAAAGCAAACGGCAAACAAGCAAATATTTCGATAAATAAAAAAATGATTGTCATATTTAATTTAAAAAAAGCACAAATTCAAAGAATTTCGTGCTGGTTGCAAATTATACAATTAATCACGATCATATTAATGTCAAAGTGGCAGTTTTAACAGAATAACAAGAAAACAAAAAAATTATTTTATTTTTTTTTGTACAAGATCATTTGATCCAAAAATTGGACAAAATGAGTTTTTCTCAAATGTTTGTGGTAAAACATCATTTAAGATATTAAGTGTCATTATATCATTAAAATCAGAAAGCAAAATGCTATCCGATTATGAGATTAGAATTTTTTCGCCGTATTTCAAAAAATGAAGTTGATGATGGTTCTGAAGAGACGAAATGTTGTTGGAAATTCTATGTTATATAAAAATATAAAGCGCAAGAAGTTGCCATGAAGAAGTGCTTCCAGATTGTCGATATCCTAAAAAGTGTCGGAAATAGGGCCAAAAAGCGAAAATTAATTTTTTCAGTTTTTCTTGAATAACTTTTGAACTAAGACAGCTATGAAAATTTGTTTTGCAGATATTTGATGAGCATCTAATTTCTCAACTTTGCCCTAATTTAACCGACCTCGTAGCTCTTAAAATAAGCGAGATCCCCATGCATTTACTCGAATTTGGGACACCCTGTATACAGCTATTAAGAACAGTATTTAATTTTTTACGAACTTTATCGAGTTTTATTAATACCAATATTAAACTGACCGCAAACTGGTAAACAATTTGATTAGTTCTGAACAATAGATTGTTAATTGAAAAGGATTATCCCCAATATATAAAGCTCTGGGACAAACACAAAAGCAATTACAAACCTGCCCCACTTGCACCCAGTATGGAAGCAAACAGAAGCTCTAGGAAAGATGTGGGTGATGTAGAGCATAAAAGGAAAAAGTTTCAATTATTTCGTTGAAACTTTTTAAAGAATAATGAAAACTTTTTGACTGAGTTATTACAAAAATCTTTCTTACGAAAATTATATAATTTCTGGAAAGAAACTTTTACTGCAGTTGTTGTAGTAATTCGTTTTATCAGTGGAAATAAAAATGTAAATCTGTTTATTTAGCAACAAATAGACCGTTAAGAAGGGCTTTATACGAGATAATAGACAACTAGGACAACAATACAGACTGCTAATTATTTATTGTATTTGCTTTGTGTGATAATACACTCACAGCTATGTTTTCAAACTGCATTAACATTTCTTGACCTATGTTTATCTTCTGAAGTTCATAAGCGAACAAAAATAGTAAACAATAAAGGTTGCTGTTACAAAGAGCAAATTTAATCAAGTAACATATGGATAAAGAAACAGAGCACACAAAATGTAACAAACAAGTATGTAATTTCCCAAAGGGTATGACTCAATTTTCCAGTGATTTACTGCATAAAGTTCATAAAGTAAAGAAAATTGCATATAATTTTTCAATAGACAAATATATTTTCATCGCAATTCACATTTCCTCGAGACCCAAATGCGAAATATTAAAAGTATGCGCAAGAGCGAAAAATGTTAAATGCAAATTTACAGAAAATTTGGTTCCACTCTAGATGGAATAACGGGCAATCAGCTTAATTTGGTACACATAAATTTAATTAAAGATTAAGAAAATATGGGTAGGAACTTTCTGGTTTACAAAAAATTTTCTTGCGGTTTCCTTAACATAGATTGCCATGAACATTTTTTAAGTTCTTATTATCGATAGCATTTGTTTATATAGTGTCATCTACTTTAGTATTAATCAATCAAAGGGCCTAGCAGGATAAGATAGGCCAGCGGCCCTCGAAACAAAACTTTAAATTAGTTATTTTGCTATGTAGGTATCATAAAATAAAAAATATTTACAATAAATGTAGCACCCCCTTTGCCCCTCTTCTCATGGTAATCGAAAAAAGCTGTTTGAGATATTTCCAATTTCTCTTTGGATTATTAATGAGCACCAAATTTAGCAACTTTGCCAAATTTAAACCTATACTCTAGCTATTATAATAAGCGAGAACCCCATGCTTAAACTCGAATTTCAAACACCCTGTATACATATTCTATTTATTTTATTTTCTTCCACCAGGCTAACTAATAATTGTTTTTCCTCCATGGTATAATTTATTCTTTTTTTTCCGCCATTTCAACACAAAAATAATAAACACCGAACTGTAACTTTATATGTGACTAACAGCTGATAGCAACAACAAGATGTCACAGGGAGCCGTTTTAACAGCTGTGATGTAAATGGCCAATGAAAATTTGCCATTTCAATCTGCCGCTAAAATGTGCCGACTTCTTGCAACGTTGCCAAACCGAGTTCTAACTTAGCTGAGATGTCTAACAGATTCCGGAATATGTTTTCTGTGCAACGCATTGGTATCTTGAGACGGTCTTAAATATAAGGCGGGCTTATATAAGTTCGATCTTGAGATGTGTCGGAGAAACCGGGCATAACACACATAACAAACATCCTTATCCTCTCTTAACAGAAACCCCCTCTAGCACTATTTTTCAAAATATTCCGACCTAATACATTTGAATGCACCAAATTGGCAAATTTAGCGCCTTTAAACAATGGAATATTCCAAGCTTGCTGTAACTTTGTTACTAATTATTGGGAACAATTGAAGTTTCATCGCCGGGAGCCATAAAGCTGTAGCTTAGTTAGTCCATTGGTTGTAGAGTTATTGTAATTACCCACATTAGCTAAATTATTGATTATGGAAAATACTCAACTTACCAAAAACGCATTAGTTTACAATAAAGGCTTTATATGCGGACTACCACTCTCAAATAATAGGCTAACAAAGTTTTTTCATCCATAATTACTAGCTTTGTAAATAAATTAAACTCCGTTTCAGACTTTTTACAATTTTTAAAATAAACATTAGCAAACTATACAGGGTGGTGCTTTTTTCGATGCTCACCATTGCTATCTTGGAAACGGTAAGAGATACAAGGTCGGTTAAATTAGAGAAAAGTTGCACATTTTTATGGCGATTAAGAATCTGAAAAGAAATCCTAGATATTTTGATTCGTTTATGATTTATTACAAAGAAAATGGAAAATGTGATTTTAGAAAAATATTAGTATCTTCCCTGCCATTGACGCTATTTCATTTAAACTTGGTAACTTTATATTTTTGACCGTCCTGGGTTTGATGACGTCAACAGAAAATTTCTAAGCCTTCTAGATTTCAAGTTGCGATAATCAATTTTTTTATTTCTTATGGCCGCCATATTGGATTTTTACACCATCAGACAGACAAAAAAAGTAGCTTTTCAGATTGGTAACCAACATACCATTTTTCTTTCAAAAAACTTGTTGAAATTTTAAAATTGGTCGAAATAATTCATAAAATCGAGAATGCTATGAAAAACAATTGAAACTATGATATAAATATAAGCAACAGAACATTTTATTGGTCTAATGATTACGAAATTAAGATTGTTGGAAACATATTTAGAAGATATGTTTGGCGAATTGCCATTATTAACAATTCAAAATCATCAGTAGTTTAAGCAAGAAGGAGCTGGTCCTCACAACTCCCACATTGTAAAAGGATAATTTAGATGTACGCTTTCAAAATTCATGACTTGGTACGTTTGGTCCTGTTCATTGGCCTCCGCGATCGCCATCTTTAACGCCTAGGGATTACTTTTACATTGATGTTGTTTATGCAACCCTAACGGAAAATATTGAACTTCTTCGCCATAAAATCAAAAATGCTTTCGACTCTATTCCGAGACAAACTATCCCAAAGGCAGTGGACGAAATTAATTTGAGGACTAACCACTACATCATACATAACGGCGCGCACTTTAAACAATTTGAATAATTATTTATCTGGTGTTTTAAATTTATTGTCATTTCGTTATTTTATTAGACCTATAAAATGTTGTGTCACTTTTATTTATATTATAAATTCAATTGTTTTTCAGAATATTCGATTTTATAGATTTTTTATAAAAATTTTCAAATTTCAACAAGTTTTTTGAAAGAAAAAAGGTATGTTGGTTACCAATCTGAAAAGCTAATTTTTTTGTCTGTCTGATGGAGTAAAAATCCAATATGGCAGCCATAAGAAATAAAAAAGTTGACTATCGCAACTTGAAATCTAGAAGGCTTAGAAAATTTCTGTTGGCGTCATCAAACCCAGGACGGTCAAAAACATAAAGTTACCAAGTTTAAATGAAATAGCGTCAATGGCAGGGAAGATACTAATATTTTTCTAAAATCACATTTTTCAGTTTTTTTTGTAATAAATCAAAAACGAATTAAAATATCCAGGATTTCTTTTCAGATTCTAAATCGCCATAAAAATGTGCATCTTTTCTCTAATTTAACCGACCTTGTATCTCTTACCGTTTCCAAGATAGCAATGGTGAGCATCGAAAAAAGCACCACCCTGTATAACTTTAATGGTTAACTTAGCAAATCTAATTGGCATGGTTACTTTTTCAAAGCCGATGCCTATAAACCATTTTAATATCGCTATAGATTTTGCACCCGATTCATTATTTTAAAAGCTACAAAGCAAATCACTTAAAATATTCATCTTATAATATATAAATTCCTTTGTTGCCATATTTATTTTATCCAATATTGCATACATCTCATAACCGTTACCCTGCATATAAAGCTGGGCCAACAATAAGCTTTGTTTCATATCGTTTTATCATCAATAAATCTACGCCCTTACAAAAGGTTTCATAAAAGTTCAAGACGATGTTACTTGGGGGATATTTTACCAAATATGGATTTGCTTTTACCAGCCATTACAGCGAGAAACTCTCCGTGGAGTTAGCTTCGCGTGTTTACCGCTGGAAACAGTTTCCATTTAATATATATATTTTTTTTTTTGGTTTACAAACCTTATAATAAAAACACATAATGTAACTTTCAATAATAACAACAACCAATAGTAGCAGATTTTGAAGGAAAATGTGTTCAACAAAATTGTTTTAACATAAGTAGAGCTAAGGATCTACGATGCTAAAATTAATTTGTGTACAAAAATAATGTTATAGTAAATACATTTCTTATAATTTATTTCTAGAACATTAAAATAATACTCTGCTGAATTTCATTGCATTTACATTTAAAAATGCACACAATTGCGTATTATAAATTAAATTAATATCATAGCATTCATTATATAACAATAAATAAAACTTATGAATTATTATTTAACCTTTATGTAAGTTAAACCCCTACAGACTAATTAATTAATCATCCCGAGACAGCGTAATTGAGTAATTAAAATTTTATTAGTTTTATTCTTGTTTCAACAGCTTTTCATTCTCTATAATATCAAACGGACACAGTTATTTACTTATTGTAGTTTTAAAGGTTTTTATGTTTGTTAGAATACATTAATAACTTACGTCTGACTGTGTTTGTCTATTTTACAGGAACAATTGCAGAAATTAATTGCATTTTACAAATAAAAAAACCACAAAACAAACTTATTAAAACTACTAGGGTAAGTCCGGGATAGATACCCCACCTTTTTAGATGTTAATATTTTCTGGACAAAGGAGTAAAAACTATGGTTGTAACTGCGTTGTATGACAAGTCTATGTCTATTATTTTATTTAAACTTGAAAATTTACACTGTTATAAATTTATATGATTCGAATAATTAAAAAATTAAAATATGAGCATTTGCCATCTTCACCAAACTGTCGGGCAAAGATGCCCCACTAGTATAGGTATAGATGCCCCTAGTAAAATATTATGTAATTACAAATTAATAAACAGAAACTAAATGTTTAGTAAACATATTAACAATTAAGTACTTATTTCTTTTTTAATGTCATTATTTTCATATTTTGAACAGCCTTCACGGAACCATTTGTTGCAATGCATGCACTGAACCCACTCATCATTTCATTTCGTGTTTGTGTACATTTCCCCACACCCAACACATGTAGGGCATCTACCCCGATCGTCCGGTGTAGATGCCCCAGCCAAATATCAAATTTAAATTTTGCGCCAGAATATGTACTTTGGCACGAACACTAACCTATTGTATGCCTAAATGTATTGCACTACAAAAACAATGATAAAAGTACTTTATCATGATATGCGTGTACAAGCAAACCATAGTGATAAATTTTGTGAAGCTCTAAAAATAGTCTACTGTTAAATATAAAGTGCCCCTGTCAAATAAAACTACGCAGATAACAGCTTTAAAACTTGTTTTGTCGTGATCCAATAAGGATATATTTTGAGATTTGTTCAAATTTTTTTATCAAGTTTTCCAGCTTGTTTGTAAGACAAAAAACAAAAACATCACGTTAATGGACTCCCAACACCACACAACTTTTCCCATCAAATGCCTTAATGATCACGGAAGCAGAAACGTTTTTGTGTACAGTACAGAACACGCTGTATATGAATAATAGTAGGCAGTGGGATGAATGCAATTAACCACATAAACCGAAACTTTTATTTCTATTAATTAACTCCGGGTTGCGAGTGACAGATAAATGACGGAAATTCTGGAGCGGATGGTTGTTTCCTCAAACAAACATTACCCTGCGTGCAGAGAAAGACAGATGTAGCCTGCTCTAATTTAATCATCCAGTTCCTGAATGAATCTTGTTAGACCCAAAGGTTGCATAATAACCGCATGACATCCGCCATTATTACTCTCAATATACTTCTGTGGAGTTTTACATGAATGCCAATATTAGCAATATTTCACTAAATATGCACATAAAAGACGTGACATTTGCATAATATTCATGAAGTTCGGGAAAAATTCACCACATATTCGATTGTTTAAATACGATTATCGCTCAAAAACTAATTTCAACTTTTAGCATTTTCCTTATTCGCTTAAAGTGCATCTCGGAATTCAACAATGATTGCATTGAGCAGCGGCGGAAAATCGCGTTTCTGTATAGAATGTGCGCCTCAAAGGTAATAATAATACACTTCTGCTTCTAATCCAATTACTCTGCAACCGGAAATAAGGTCACTCGCACCACTTTCCGCTCGATAACCTGTAACTGCGTTTTATCAAAGACCTTTTCGGTTGATAGATGCAATTTCTTCCGTTTTTTTTTGTGCTCCAGTAAAATATATATTACTTTAATGGTGGACGTTATTTTTGTTCCAAAAATATACTATGGACAAGAAAAGGAGTGTGTGAAAAGAAACAAATTAAATAGAATAAAAAAAAAAACATAAGAAATATAGTATTTTTTTAAGCAAGTTATTGTTATTCTATTTTGTATGTGTCTCCTTTCTTGTTTTTCATAAATTAAACAAAATATACTGAATTAGCTATGTCACCTCGTATGAAAGGATAAACATTGTCATTAACAGCAACAAACAACTTATGAAGATAACTAGGACTTACGGTGGCGAATTGCGTTTAATTTTTGTAGATCTGAAAAAAACCTTCTACTCTATCGTCTTAAACAAACTATGGAAAACGGTTGAAAAACAAAATGTGCATTGAATATGTGTAAATGCCATTAAGAAACTTAACTTTCCTAAGTTAACCCTCCGATGCCCAAGGTTTTTTTTGAAACACATTTACCCAAAGTGGGGTCATTTGTGACCCCGTTTTTTTTTCCCTGCTAAATATTTTTATTTTGTAATTTCAAATTAATTATATTTTTTAAAGCTTTTTATTAAAGATAAACCTAAAAATCTTACACGAAAGTCAAATAAACATGTTTATTCTTATTTACAAAATGAATGTACCTTGTTAACGTATAATATGATTTTTTAATGATAATAAAATAAACAACAGTATTTTCTAAAGCTTATTATGTAATATAAACTTAAATTTATTAAAAACAATTCATTCAACAAAATAAATAATTCCACAATATGGTTTTCAACATAAATAAATAATTGTTCTAAAAATATATTATGAGTCTATTCCAAACACTTTGAACAAAGTTTGTTGACATGTACGTTTAGATGTTCTTTACAAATAAAATATTTACACTTCACATTTTCCCGAATATTTTCTATCTTGATATCTTGGGCATAATTTGCATCTTCCCCTTTTTTGACCCTGGTTAGGTGGTTTTATGTTTGAGGTGCTTAATACGTCTATGGTTGCACTTATTGCATTCTGAACATATTTAGGAACTCCAGAAAATCCCTTTTCGACACGTCGTCTTATCAAGGGGGTTGTCAGTTCTAGCCCCAATTGTTTTAGGAATAATCGCATTGCAAATTTTTTTCCTTCTTGAAAATCTGGATGCTTAATTTTGTATAATACATAAGCATTAATTGCTGCTATATCAAGGCAGTTCATAAATATCACAAATGGCCATCTCTTGGTACTTCTGTTGCACGCATATTCTTTTACCATTTTATCCATGGTATCAACTGCAGCTTTTTTATGGTTATAGTCCAAGATCATCTTGGGCTTAAATTTATCTTCTTCTCCAGAAACTATAGCATCATCATGCTGTGTCGAAATGAGTACAACACTACGGTTCTTTTTCGGAACATAGGACGTCATAGTAACTTTATTAGTAAACAGAAATTTACTTGAATTTAATTCTCTGTTTTTATTTGGTAACATTTCCTTTGGTATTTCCCGACGATTTTGTCTCATGGTTCCCAATAATGTCTTTTTCTCATTCAGTAATTCTTCCGCAAGTTGTACAGATGTAAAGAAGTTATCCGTAGTAACTCCATAACCTTGTCCCAAATAACGAACGAGATCTTTTACAACTCTTTTCCCTTGTTCCTTTTCGGGTGAATTTTTAACCATCCCTGCGTATATCTGCATATTACATGCATAAGAATTTTCTACATCGCATAATGTCTATATTTTTAGCCCGTATTTATCAGGCTTTGATTTTATATAAACACGGAAAGGACACCTCCCTCTAAATGGTACAAGTTGTTCGTCGATGCATAAATCAGGGTTGGGATTGTAACTTTGCTTGCAATTATCTGTAAAAATGTCAAATAGTTGGTGCTGCTTTATTTTCTTTGCGTCTTTCAGCTCTTGTTAAATAGTTATCAAACCTTAAAAATCTTGCTATATCTTCGAATCTGGTTCTACGCATTGTAGCACAAAATATTGGCCTTTGAAATGGAGAATTTTCGGTTTCCCATAGTTCTCTAATTGGTTCTCTTCTGCCTCGACAAACTCCCCCAACTAAAAGCAGTCCAATAAAAGCCAATATTTCTGTATCGTCACTTTCCCATTCTTTGCCTTGAGTGCTAAGCACAAATTCAGCTTTTCTGTTAGTTTCTGTCACCAAAGTTTTAATAATGTCGTTGGAGATGAATAAACTAAAAGCATCTAATGGCGTTTCGATGTCTTTACTGACGTTTGTCAAACCAGGCTTGGTTATTACAATATTTTCAGAACGTCGACGACTACCACGTTTTGGTTGCTTAGCCCACTTAGTACCATCTCGAGACATAATAAATTCGTCCCCTCCATTTTCATCGGGCTCTAATTCAATATCTGATTCAGAGTAATTTTTCTCTTCTTCACTTTCTTCAAAACAAAAGTCTTCGTCCTCACTTGGTGGATCCTCTACATCGAACAAATCTAAATCGATGTAAGCAACCTCCTCCTCCAGCTCTTGCATTGTCAAAAATTTTTTGGACATATTGGCGGAATACATATAACTAACAGAACAACCCCGCTCTGCAAACGTTACACGAGCTTATATACCGCGGAAGGAACGAAAGTAAACGAATAGTCACGAAACATACCGAGAGAACACTTAAACTATTCATAAAAATTTTGTTACACAAACTCCCAAAGTGGGGTCAAAATTTACCCCAGCAAATAAAATTGTTATAACTGCTGCAATAATTGTTTATGAATAATAACAAAAATGATAGGTGAAAGGTAACATAATAAATGACATATAGATGAACGGTGAAGAAATTTAAACGGCTTTTCGTGAAATAATACTTAAAAACGTGAGTTTGGGGCCAATTTTGACCCCACTTTGGGCATCGGAGGGTTAAATGATTTAAATGGTTAATTGGACTCTAATCTGTCACTAGAAAACAAACTCTTAGTGTACAAAACTATTCTAAGGCAAGTGTGGACGTGTGGGGTCCAACTTTGGGGGAACTGCGTCATACTCAAACATCGAAATACTAAAAAGATTTCAATCCAATGTCCTCAGAACAGTAGTTAACGCCCCATGGTTTGTTCCAAATACTATTATCAGGCACGACCTATAGGTTAGGACAAAAAAGGAGAAATAAAACATTAAACCACAAAATATACCAAAAGGCGTAAGGACTTCAAATAGATAATAGATTATATGGTAATTGGAAATGCTGGGCGAGACATTAAAACCTCGAAAGGAAGGATACAAACTGTCGATGAATACAAATGTCTAGGTGTAACCTTAACTTCAGATGTAATACCAAAGATCTTTTTGATAAACTGCCAAAAGGAAGAGTAATCACTCGACAATCAATATCAGTATTATGGAGTAAAAGTGTTTCCTTTTAAACACCGGAAGCATAATATATTGTAACAGTTCGTACAGAACTTTTTACTTTAGAAAGACTTTGTTTTCTTTTGTTTGTTTTCCTTTTATACATATACCCTTTTTTATAATCTTTTTTTTTTTTATGTAGCTTTTAGTTTTTATTTTCGCTTTCTCTTTCTCTCCTCTCTCTCTCTCTCGTGATCGCCTATAGTGGTGGCTGGACACTTCGACGTTGTTGGATCGTAGTTTGCCAGTTAACTAGAGTAGCTTCAAAACAGTAATAAATAAAACACAGATGGAATTTTATTATTTTGTATTTATTTATCTATTTTCGTTGCTAGCTCTCTCACAGCTCTACAAAACTATGTCGTTTTGGTTATTTTACAATATAAAGAAAGATAACGGAATGTAATTGTTCCGTTGTATTTCTTAGAAAAAATGTCGACGTCGCGTCGTGTAGAATTTTAGATTCAGCTCCCAGCGAGCGATTCGCCAGGAAGAATCAATTATTAAAACCAAAAGGTAAAGAGGAACGCGCAGCTCGGCTCCCAGCGATTTCTCGCCAAGAAAGCTTTCGCGTAATTAGGAAGTTCCTTGGGCTTCAGCTCCCAGCGCTAAACGCCAAGAAGAACCCACAAGGAAGGGTAAAAATTATTATTTTATATAGGAAACCAGAGTTCGGCTCCCAGCGCAAAACGCCAGGAAAACTCTTAGTCGAGGTTCGGATAAAAGGTCGTTAATCCCTTTACCTTCGCGAGTTTCGGCTTTTATACACTTCCACAAACTCCTCCCTGCAATTTCGTGAACCTATGCATCACCCCGCGTAAATGGGGCGTTTATTTTAATAATGTTTTTATTATTATTCGTCACCAACCCAAAACAAATTGTGACGTATGCAGGATGGTGGATTTACTTCCTTGTGATTCGTTATTTACATTCCCTCTACTGAAATATAGTTAAATATTAACAAACCACTCTATCCCCACCTTAAAATCAAACATGACATTTTATTTCCCATGACTAGAAGTAAATTCAAATTAAATATTTCTCATCATTAACTCACTAATTACCCCAAATCAATTAGGTTCATTTACCACTATCATAGTCGCCTTAATCCATAATCTGAGTAATAAAAGTGCAAGTTAACAACCCGGAATTACATAGAATTGTGACTACCACAATAAAGTTCGTAATTTTGCCCCAATAACAGATACCTGCGGTACAGTGCCCTGAGGGTACAACCTGCCAACGGTTGTATAGCCTACCATAATTTACGACGTGTTACTTGAGATATTCCATGTTCCACCAAAAACACCAACACTTCTGGTTTATTTTATACTAATTTATGCTTTTAAAAGTCAATCTTGACACTTATGGGCCCGCCAAGTCGTCGCCACCCCGTGTGAACCGACGACCAACAAAACAAATCAACATACTCTGGATTTAATTGGTATCTTGTCTATTATTCCTAATTACCCGTTACTCAGTACTCTCGCAATACTGTTACAACCTCCCCCTTTGTGTTTAGTTTTTTATGTGCTGGTGCTAGGAGGGTCTGAGGAGTGCATAAAAACAAAAACAAAACGCGAACGATGAAGCTAGAAAAAAAATTGTTATTGCCTGAAAACAGATTTTACACTTATAATTTGACTCACCTAAACTCGGAAAAAACAATACCTAGAACGAAAACATTCATACTAATAGTAAATACTAGTAAACTTGTGACACCTAACTTACAAACCTCTAAACTATAAGCACTACTACTAAATTGTTTGTTTTAATAGTCTTTTTGTAGGCTTACCCTAACATGCTAATTTCACTGCCGGCGATACGCACACTTGTCACTTATCTTCGCGACACCGACACTTAGCACACGTTCTACTCCACCGATTTTTATACTTCCGCCGACTGTTGCGACCCCGGGTCTTGGAATCGGCAGTTGCTGTTTCCGCGCGCGATGACAATTCTTGACACGGCCACAGATTTTCTGAATTGTTGTCTGTTGTTTGAGACATTGATGACGGACTCGTTAGCAGCATTGTCGGTGGCACCTTTCGTCGTCGAAAATCTTGGAGCCTTTGTTCAAATACCCGGGCTGACTGTTCACCAGGAGTCGGTGGCCGTCCATCCAGCAGCAGTAGATCCCACTCGGATGCCTCCAATTCCAGAACGTCCTCGTGATCCACCTCCATCGGTTGTTCGTTACCGATATGGCGCTTGCGTTTGCCATAATTAACTGACAGTAGCACCATGATAGGCCGTTTTTCATCTGTCGCCCGTGTCTCTTGCCGCGGGTCTTTAACAATTGTACTTTTAATTGTATTTACTTTACACCGTTGCATGTCTGTTCGAGCCAACTGACCACTGTCGAATAAACAGCAAGAGACTGGACCCGGACGATTTGTTCGCACATCTGGTATTTGGCGCCGGGCTGTCTGTCCTGACTCTTCCGTTAACGCCTCCCGATAATAGCGTTTTAAATTGCTTGAGTTGGTTGCGTTGCTTTAGCGCCTTTATTGTATGAGTAGTTCACTGGGGCAAGGCGGCGGTTGTCCTTGCGGTATGGTTCAAAACGTGGTGCCGGCGGTCCATAGTGCTCAGTATAATATGTACGACTAGCAGATGTTGAATCTTGACGCAACAAGAATTCTGCCGCATCGGTGATGTTCTGCCGGTCTCTTAATTGCCAGAGTGATTGTACATGTTGCGGAAAATGGCGCATTATATCAGCGATTAACGTAGGTTCCGGTATTGGAGTAGTTAACATTTTGGCTTGGCTGACAAAAAATGCGAAGTGGGATAACATGCTGTCTCCCGAAGAGGGGCTCCACCGGCCCGAACTGATGTGGCGCTTGACCCGTAATTGCTCTAAATCCGACCAGTATGTGTGAAGAAAATCTTGTTTAAAGTGGTGAAAACGGCTCCAATTGTCTTTGTAAATTGCCGTCCAATTGCGGGCCGGCCCCTGCAAGCATTCCATGGTTACTTCTAGCATTTGTTCATCCGTCAAGCTTAAATGTCGACAGTACGACGTTAACTCGTTCAGAAAAACTACGGGGTTCTTTTTATCATTGCCAAAAAACAGTGGTTTTGTAGACAGAGTCGAAAGCAGTACGGAGCGTTCCAACGTTTGATTAGTATTCGTCGGTGGTAATGGGATATGACCGTTTGAAGTCGTAGATAACGTGGTTGGTGATGATGCGGCCGCCGTGTGATATTCGACCATTTCTTCGTGCGGTCGTTCTTCGGATGATGTAGCTGTGACGCCGGTACCGTTTCCGTTGCAGTGATTATCGTTGCTTAACGTTTGTGACGACGGTTTGTTGATCGATTGTATTGCCTCTTGAAGCTGTGTAACGACTGCGGATAATGTCGTTGCGATTGAATTTACCATGTTGTGTGTGGCTTCGGTAGCGGCCTGTGTATTCTTCCGTTGGTTCTCTTCCTCTTCGTGGCGCTTGTTGATCCATTGATTAAACCAATTGGGCGGGTCAGAATTGGTTACTCGTGTTGCAGAATCCGTCATGGCGATTATTTTATAATTTTCTTCAAACAGAGTATCGTCTCCCCCATTTTCCATTTCTCCGGTATTCTGTTCATTTTCAACATTTAATTCCATTTTTTTTTCTTAATAGATTTTGTTAAATTAATTTTTTTTTTCTTATTTATTTTATTTCATTTTATTTTATTTATTTATTCATTTATTTATTTATTTATTTATTTATTTATTTATTTATTTATTTATTTATTTATTTTTTTATATTTTTTTTTTTTTTTTTTTACGATTTTATGTTTTACTGTCTCAAAATTCTATTCTAGCATCCTGGTCTTAAGGCACCAACTGTAACAGTTCGTACAGAACTTTTTACTTTAGAAAGACTTTGTTTTCTTTTGTTTGTTTTCCTTTTATACCTACATATACCCTTTTTTATAATCTTTTTTTTTTTATGTAGCTTTTAGTTTTTATTTTCGCTTTCTCTTTCTCTCCTCTCTCTCTCTCTCGTGATCGCCTATAGTGGTGGCTGGACACTTCGACGTTGTTGGATCGTAGTTTGCCAGTTAACTAGAGTAGCTTCAAAACAGTAATAAATAAAACACAGATGGAATTTTATTATTTTGTATTTATTTATCTATTTTCGTTGCTAGCTCTCTCACAGCTCTACAAAACTATGTCGTTTTGGTTATTTTACAATATAAAGAAAGATAACGGAATGTAATTGTTCCGTTGTATTTCTTAGAAAAAATGTCGACGTCGCGTCGTGTAGAATTTTAGATTCAGCTCCCAGCGAGCGATTCGCCAGGAAGAATCAATTATTAAAACCAAAAGGTAAAGAGGAACGCGCAGCTCGGCTCCCAGCGATTTCTCGCCAAGAAAGCTTTCGCGTAATTAGGAAGTTCCTTGGGCTTCAGCTCCCAGCGCTAAACGCCAAGAAGAACCCACAAGGAAGGGTAAAAATTATTATTTTATATAGGAAACCAGAGTTCGGCTCCCAGCGCAAAACGCCAGGAAAACTCTTAGTCGAGGTTCGGATAAAAGGTCGTTAATCCCTTTACCTTCGCGAGTTTCGGCTTTTATACACTTCCACAAACTCCTCCCTGCAATTTCGTGAACCTATGCATCACCCCGCGTAAATGGGGCGTTTATTTTAATAATGTTTTTATTATTATTCGTCACCAACCCAAAACAAATTGTGACGTATGCAGGATGGTGGATTTACTTCCTTGTGATTCGTTATTTACATTCCCTCTACTGAAATATAGTTAAATATTAACAAACCACTCTATCCCCACCTTAAAATCAAACATGACATTTTATTTCCCATGACTAGAAGTAAATTCAAATTAAATATTTCTCATCATTAACTCACTAATTACCCCAAATCAATTAGGTTCATTTACCACTATCATAGTCGCCTTAATCCATAATCTGAGTAATAAAAGTGCAAGTTAACAACCCGGAATTACATAGAATTGTGACTACCACAATAAAGTTCGTAATTTTGCCCCAATAACAGATACCTGCGGTACAGTGCCCTGAGGGTACAACCTGCCAACGGTTGTATAGCCTACCATAATTTACGACTTGTCACTTGAGATATTCCATGTTCCACCAAAAACACCAACACTTCTGGTTTATTTTATACTAATTTATGCTTTTAAAAGTCAATCTTGACACTTATGGGCCCGCCAAGTCGTCGCCACCCCGTGTGAACCGACGACCAACAAAACAAATCAACATACTCTGGATTTAATTGGTATCTTGTCTATTATTCCTAATTACCCGTTACTCAGTACTCTCGCAATACTGTTACAATATGTAATTTCCTTGTACAAGCTAGGCTATGTAGGTACTGCAAACGACATCGAATTACAAAGTATTAAAACTACCAATTTTGCCACCCATAATAATTCCCTATTTCGTAATTAATCCTGCTTATAATTCATCATGAAACGTTTAATTACGACATACCAAAAATCACTATCTCCAAAGACAATTATAATTGTTATACAGGGATGCGCAAAAGTATGGAAACAGACAAATATCTAGAATACTATTGCAGATGTAACAATGAAATTTTGTATCTACCCGTTATGGTATTTTTCGGATTCGATGAAAATATGTAGTACGACTTCCGGTTCAACCGGAAACGGACTCAAACTTAAAAATTTTAAATAAAACACCCTGTATATATTTTCATTTTTGGTTTCCTCTTAAAATATACTTTAAAAAATGTAAGGTAATATTGGCCTAAGGCTAACCGTTTTTGTGAAATTTACATGTTTATGAAAATTTTGAGCGATACAGCACTAAATTTTTTTATCATTGAAGTTATTTAAAAAGGCAGTTGAATTTCGTTAACTAATTTTTCTTAAATTTAACGCCCTATATGTTTTGACGTAGTCTTGTAGAAAATTTGATTGTCTTTCAAAAACATTAACCTAAAACTTATACTGTGACTTTGACGCGAAGTTAATTCTTAATTATTCTTTATATTTTATAAAACATTTATTTTATACAGTTAGTTATGTTTTCATTCCAAGAAATAATGAAAATGACAATTAGGTATAAACTTCGCGTCAAATTGACAGTATAAGCGTTATTAGGATGGGCAGTTGTCACAGCATATAATTCCAAGGCACTACAGATTTTTGTCAAAACGCGTTTAGTAATATTTTCTCAATTTTTAGTTATTGGAAAACGAAACATTTAATATTGATTATATTTATAGCTAAAGAATTTTTTTCTCCACAAAAAACCTATATGTTCTTTTTTTTCTGTAAAATAAGTATCGGAGATAATATATTACAACTTTTAAAATTTTACTATTAAATTTGCTATGTTGCATGAACCAAGTCTACAACCTGCATTTTACGACACATATTTTTTCCCGAACAGATATGTGTTTTACAGTAATAAATCTAAATAGTGTTGTTTGACAATTCTCGACAGTATCACAACAGTTTGGAGGAAAATACGTATGAGTTTAAGATTAAGATTGATATCACAAAAACTTATATTGTCTCAGAAATCGATTTCACGAGATAAGAGTTACAAAAATGTATAATCGCTTACTTTAAAAAACAAAAATATCATGTTGAAATTATCGTGTACAAAAAAATATTTTCAAGGAAAACACAACTAAATAGCATGTGATGTTTGAAGATGCGATATATTTTCTGGAGTAGTATAAAGTTTGCGTTATCAAAATTACATTTAGCACTCTCCTGTGTCGTTATGATGAAGATAAAATGTCATCGTAAAATAAACACAGCGACAAAGAGAAATATAGTAGTCAGAATTCGCGCTACTCAGAAGAATATTTTTTTTTTAGATAACTACTGTGCCATCTTATAGGGATAATATTGCAACAACAAAAATTGAATAATTTTTAACACAAAAACTCATTTACAAGCTACATATGTTAAATTAAATTAATGTAAGATAAAATGAATGAATTAAGTTTCAGATACTAACATTACGTTGATTTGATTATTTATGAGGAGGTATTTTACTTCTTAACTTAGTGCAGCCAAGCCATTTTCATAAAAGTGTCGATTTAACTTTTGTAATAACTCTACAATAAGTAGGGCCTAATAAAACTTTACAGTTAACCTTCGAGCGGGCGCGACTAAAATTATAACATCACCAGGCGCGCAGGATATTTTTTATCTCGTGCGTTATTTGTATGTATTTTGCTGATTTAATATATTTTGACGGTTCCAAGGGCCATATTTTGTATATTATTTATTGTTGAATAGTTGTGGCATACCAAGGTCATAAGGGCATTCATTTTTTTATGTAATTTTATATTCTTTTGATTGTGCAAAAATAAAAATTTCAGTTGTCTATACAGGGTGAGTCACGACGGACGCGTCGGAGTTTTATGGCGAAACGCTTTATATTTTCCAATTTCTGTCGCTGTTAGATTATGTAAGTCAATAAGAGCTACATTTTAAAAATATTTTCAAACATACAAGGTGCTCCGAAAAAGAGTGGCATATCAAAGTTATACTTTTTCTTATGGAACACCCTGTATATTTTTGCATTTTTGGATTCCTCTTTAAATTTAATTAAAAAAATGTATAAGGTCATATGGGTCTTAAGTTAACCGTTCTCGTGAAAATCGCATTTTCATGAAAATACAGTATTTTCAAAAATTTTCAACATTTAAAAACTTTGAGAAGTCTAAAGAAATTCGCTTGGAGATAAGATTGACAATAGATTATGTAGCACTTTGCACCACCTACATTTTTAAAATATTATACAGGGCGTTTTTTACGCTTGGTCAAACTTGTGAAACTTTAAACATCGATAACTCATTTTTTTTAAATACAACCCCTTATATTTTTTTACACCGTCTTATAGAAAATTAAATTCTCTTTCGAAAACATTAATACTGTTTTATACCTAAAATTGATATTTTCCGAGATACCCATATGACGTTATACATTTTTTAAATTAAATTTAAAGAGGAATCCAAAAATGTAAAAATATACAGGGTGTTCCATAAGAAAAAGTATAACTTTGATATGCCACTCTTTTTTGGAGCACCCTGTATGTTTGAAAATATTTTTAAAATGTAGCTCTTATTGACTTACATAATCTAACAGCAACAGAAATTGGAAAATATAAAGCGTTTTGCCATAAAACTCCGACGCGTCCGTCGTGACTCACCCTGTATAATAGGTTCGTAATTTTATTTGCAAAAATAATCAAAACATATTCCAAATTCAAATTGTAACATAACATAAATTCATAAACATAAGATTAATAACAAAATAATAAAATCAAAAAGTATTCTCAAAGACTAATAAATTATTATTATTATTATTATTAATATTATTATTATTATTATTATTATTATTATTATTAATATTAATATTATTATTATTATCAATATTATTATTATTATATATAGAAAAACATTGTTTTAGGAATACCTTTGGGTTAGACGGCGCCGGGAACTCTCAAAAAAAAGTTATCGCCAAAAATCTTAAAAAGGTATAAAATTTATCACTGCGCGCCTGCTCGAAGGTTAAGCTTCTTTATAAAAAAAATAAGAGTACAGGATGAAATGGCATTATTGGAATATTATCTGTAACAGAAATTGGTCAAAATTTACATAATTCGTACGTCTTTCTATAAAATGTGATTGGCGTGCACAAAAAGGCTTAGGTATCTATGATCGTTGTGTATATTTAAGATATTTTACCAATAAAGTCACTTATATTCAGCTATATCGAATAAACTGATGAGGTACGATTTAGTTAAACGATCTGTTCCCATTAAGCACTTTCCTCAAAATTATGCTAACCGACACCTCCACCACATAGCACAAAAATATTCCAATGAAAAATTACTGTTCCCATCGGCTCTGCCTGAAATCCAATTTAATAAATGCTGTAATAACCACCGGCAGTTTTGGTTGTTTTAATGTGTTTTTTATTTAAATTCCGTAAACAAATTTAAAAGAAAAACTTTTAGGAAATAACTTTCTAAAAGGTCCGGAGATAATTGTCTCTGGAATTTGTTTTCCTTCCTAAATTTATTAAGTTTTAAAGTGTTCAAGAATTGTTTTAATGGGATCCATCAGATATTAATTACATGCAAATTCGGGCCATAATACGAAAACTTCCGACAAATATAATGACAACCTTAATCCTCCAACATTTCAGAAGATCAATTTGAAACTGGATTTATTGTGATTTATCGTTATCCTTATACTTTTTCTGTTCAACTGTTTTGTCTTATTATTTGGTAATAGTAAGTTAAAGCCAAATTGTATAATAAAACCTCAACGACCGAGCTGGCGTTGGCATTTGCAGCAATGAACCGGTTATAGCAGGCAGCCTACGTGTCAAATAATACCTAACCTTTGACCTGAATTCCAGTGACCTAACCAGCCGTTTGCAACTGAATTAATTGACTATTATAACACTCAATTACGTTCTAGAGCATCTTCATACTTCTTGACTGTACGAATGAATTTGACAACTAATAGATCATCCTTATAAACATAACCTTAAGAAGGAGTATAATTGGAAAATTAATATACATAGGTACTGCTTTAATACGGAGAGCTGTCCATTGTGTTACTTTAAATATAGGGCGTTTTAGAAGGAACAATAATTATTTTAGAAGCTGGTGGTATAAACTATTTTGAGATAAAAAGTTCCAATAAACATGTGTTTGTTCTTATCGGTCTAAATTCTTCGCATTTGTTGGTTCATCTCACTTTTGGTATGGGCACAAGGGCACAACTAAAGTCGTTTTCCAACTTTAATTACTGTATACTGGATAATTATCTTTTTCTTTGTTATTAAATAAAAAACTATAACATTAACAAAGTTAAGTGGTTTTATAATACAAATACATACAGTGTGACTAAAAGGAATAGAATAGGTATGCTATACACTATACAGGGTGTGTATAAATTGGCGGAAGCGCTACACGTGACGATGTTCTTTGTAAAATTCCAAGTCGAAAATCTTAATACAAAAATGTTGTACCATGCTTTCTATGACCTCAGAAACTATTAAAAAAAACAAAAATTTGGTAACATTGCATCCATTAATTTGCGTTTCGACATTTTTTTATTAGCAATTTTTACTTAGATATATATAATATTTGTTCGAACTGGAAGCCTTCAGGTCATAAACATAGCTGCAATCTTTTAGGTATCGTCTAATACAAACGAGAAATAATTACGAGAAAAACAGAGATGACAGCTAATGACAATGTTGCCATATGTATTATTTTCATTCAAATCAGCGATTAACATATTTTCAACACCAATTTTTGAAAGGAAAAACGCAATATCTAGGAAAAAATATTATGCGAAATTTATTTTTATTCCAAATTGCAGCTTTTTCATTTGCAAGTATTAAATAATAACGCTTATTAAAGGACTAAATGTAAAAACTTTGAGGACCTCTTGCAGACATGGTACGACATTTTTGTATGAAGATTTTCGACTTAGAATTTTACGAAGAACATCGCCACGTGCAGTCCTTCCGCCAATTTATACACACCCTGTATATCTCAGTAAATATCCACTTTAGGGAAAGTGTTTTGAATAAAAGCTGTTTGCTGCCTAGTTTTTCACCATAATACAATATTTAAATACATATTTTTTTAATAACAAATGCGCAATGAAAAACAATAGAATTTTTTTAAATGGCAATGTACCCTTATATTATACTCATTTGATAGAGAATTTTTTTCTCTTTTCAATTATGGGGTCACCTTAAAAATTAAGTTCATGCTAAGGGGACCGGATAATATCAAAAATTTAAAAGATCGTATTAGAGAAATTACACCTGAAATGGTTGGGAATGTTATAAACGGGTTTAAAAACCGAGTTTATCATTGCCAAGCTGTAAATGGTTCACAGTTTGAACACTTATTGTAGATTTCGTCAAAAAAATTTAGTTCTTATGATGTTTTTATACTAAACAATTTAAATAATTTCAGAGTATTTTTTGCGATTTTCTCAAAAAGTTGCTTAAGTAAGGGTACTTAAGTTTTGCATCATTGAAAAGACAAAAACATTCTCTATCAAATGAGTATAATATAGGGGTACCTTGTCATTTAAAATAATTCAATTGTTTTTCATCGCGCTTTTGTTTTTCAAAACATAAATAATTAATTTTGTCTTATGGTGGAAAGCTAAGTACCAAACAGCTTTTATTCAAAAAAAGTTTTCCCTAAAGTGTATATTTACTGAGATATATAGCATTCCATTCCTTTTGGACACACTGTATATCACAATCGGGCGCATAATTCGACTTTAGAGTTGAAGATTTATAAAACACCTTGGTAAATCATGTACTAGCGGATTGGAATCAACAATTAAAAATAACAAATATTTTAAATTGTAGAGTATTTTTTAACTACAAAACAGCACTTGAAACTATAGATAAAAAAATAACAATTAAAAATCTAGAACAAGATGGCGTAAGATAAATCAAACAAAAGTGATTTGAAAGATCAGACAAAGTACCTAATTACAATGAGTATCACAGGGATCAGTTATGGGTACTTTACTGTTGTGCATGCAACACAATATAGAAAACTAACATAAATCTGGAGAGATGAAAATAAGAACTCAATCGGTAATCGGTTATTTATTTATACCCATCGATTTAATTTTACTGTGTCACTACAACTCTAATTTTTAGTTACACGTTTAATTATCATAGTCATTTTAAATGACTAATTTAAATTTAATGAAATTGGTTTAATAAAGAGCTGCATTTAATTTTCCATTACTGGGATACAACAATCTAAAAATAATAATTTGAAGCATTATTACATAATATGAGCAGTAATTAACTTTTTAGTTGACCTAATGCAAAAAAAACACGAAATGTTTAAAATTACTACCAGTGGTAATAATTAATTTTTCTAATATTTAAGTAATTGGTAAGGGCTTTCTTTTTATTTTAGTTTAGTCCCTTCAATATAATGTCACATAACTGTTATATTACTTTGTTGAACGATTTATCTAGAGGTCTTTAATGAGCATGAGACAATCACCAGCCTATATTTACTTTAAGATGTTAAGTTTCCTAATTTAAGTCAACAAATTTGTACAAGCAGACAGTCGCCTTGCCGTTCTGTCATGATTCCGCTGCAATTTAAGCACTTGAAAACCTTAGAGCTATTAAATAATAAATAAACATTATTTTACATTTTATATTCCAACCGAATGAGGTCTTTTACTAAAACAAGTGGATTTTAACATGCCATGTAAATTTTATTTGATTTTATGAGCTCTTTTACATAATGCATTTATTTTAATTCCAGCCCCGGGGGTTGGCAATGTTAAGTAACAGTAAATTTAATTTTAATCTCCCATATTAACTCTTACAGGCACATAAAAAGCAGACATATTTTTGCCCGTGCTGCACACAAAATTAAAAATTATTTATTAACAACGAAACTAAATGCATTTGAAAGAGGATGCAGAATAAAAAAGAAAAATATATGTTTTAGCATCCTTGTCGGGTTCAGCAACTCCTGGTGAGGTGGTACACCCTATGTACCACTATGCCTGTAATGCGAAATTTTGAGTAGCTTGATTTATCACAAATTGTAATATTTTCTTTTTTTTTACTTCTTTGTGGGTACAGATTTGTTTGAAAAACTATATTTTCAATAATTTTTTACGGTTAACAGTAAACTAAATATTTTATAAGGTGTAGGATCAGTAACTTGATAAACAATATCTGTAATTCCAGCATAATATTCAAACTGGCCAGAACAGCAGCTAGTCAAAGATTCGTCCATCTGGGTGCCTCCTGAATGTTATTACTTGTATTTTTGTAAAATGACTTAGTGGCATATTGTTATCAGAATCTGACTAATCAGAATAATTTTGATAAGTTTCTAAATTATCCATTTCTAAATTAACTTCCCTTTCCTTATTTACCTGCTCTGTATCATCTAGTTCACCAATTATAGATTCTTGGTCAGTCGGAATATCTTCAATTTTCGCAAGAAATTAATCCTTTCAATTTAAATGGCAAATCTTCTAAATTGTATAATGATTTTAATAGTGATTATTTGTTTGAATGTTCACAGTGGTACAAATAACGTACCACCAAATTATTGTCAAATAAACACAAGAAAAACTTATTTTAAATATGAAAACAATGCCAAGTGTAAACCATACCACAAGCAGACAGATTTAACATAAACACAATTATTTTATGTTAAAATTACACTAATTACAACAAATTATTTTTGTACACTTTACTGGGGTCCAAAATACAACTAAAATGAGTTGACAGACAATCAATGCAAGCAATTTCTATCGGGTTCTGACCTGCAGCGTAAAGTTACGTTATGTCAGTACATATTGGCATAGGTGGTACAGTTTTTAAGCGATCGTGCAGAACAGCAGAAATATTAAATTAGGTGGTACAATTTCAGTACCACCATGCAGCATTGGTAACAAAAATGGTGGTACATAACGTGTACCACCATGCCTGTAAGAGTTAAGCTGGATTCAAATAACCCTAATTTTAAATAAAATTGTAAAACGATTGTTTTATATTATTTCCACAGCAAAGGTATTTAAATATTTTCATAATCTTTGTTTCAGAGGCTGTTAATACTTTCTTACATTTATAGCTATTTTATGAATATTTTTGCTTGAAAGTATCGCTAGTTTGCAATAAACATGCTCAAACATTTTAACGTTTAAATTTAAAACCAACGCTGTCGTCCCAAAGTGGTCGTATATTAAATTTATACATGTTAACCCAATTTCAAATTTTCGTTTGACTTCAGTCCAAAGCGTTATCTTTTATTGAATTTCGAATATTTCAAGGAAAACTGCAAAGCTGCAGCTATCTTGTAAGTCTTTGTTGTTAGTATTTGGCGTCATAAACCGTTTCTTAAAAATGTTTTTGAGAACAAGTCGGCCAAATTGCTGTAATATGTCATCAAATATTGTTGTAAACGTTTTTATACAACTTGAGTCTTTGGTTAATCAGTACCAACGTCTTAAAGGCGTGTGTGGTTCGTTATTTTTTATATAACTCATAGCAGATGAAGTGGGGTGAAAATTAAGTAACACTATCTAGAAAGACGAATGGAATAGATGCCCGATCTTCCATCTAACTTTCATTAATTTGCCTTACTACATTTGTAAAGGGGTTGGAATAAACTAAAACCAATATCCTTAACAGAATTAGCCTTTGCAGATGATGTGGTGTTATTAGCTAAAAGCGAAAAGGACTTGCAATTTAATCTAGGCGTATGGGCAGATACATTAAGCAGATATAATATGAATATTAATATAACAAAGACAAAGGTTATGGTTATAGCGAAAAATCATGAACCAGCTACAATAATGCTAGACCAAAAAAAGATAAAACAGGTAGCAAGTTTTAATTATTTAGGAACAATAATTGCAGAAAATGGTAAATTGGAGGAAGATCTGAATAACAGAATAGCGGCAGCGACGAAATTTTACTACGCCACAAATAAATGTTTGATAAGTAAGAAGGAAATATCAAAAGAGACGAAGACGCGAGTTTTTAATGCAGTGTACGTACCCATCCTCACGTACAGTTCAGAAACTTGGACACTAACTCAAAAACAAAAACAAAGAATACAGGTACAGGAAATGAGATTTTTGAGAAGAATAGAGGGATGTAGACTGATCGATAAAATCAGTAACGAAAAAATCCGAAATAAACTTGGAGTAACAGATATTAAGAAAAAGATGGAGACGAATCAATTACGATGGCTGGGGCATTTACTACGCATGCTAGAAAGTAGATACGCGAAAATAGGATGGAAAATGCAGATAGAGGGAAGAAGAGCTAGAGGAAGGCCAAGAATAAAATGGGAAAAAGAAGTGAGGAAGAGACTAGAAGGAAAAGGAGTCAGCTGGAAAGATGTGCCACAATTAGCCAACGATAGGAAGGAGTGGAGAAAGATAATACAGTAACAGAAAAGCAACCTCGACACCGAAAGGTACAAGAGGAAACGATTAAGAAGAAGAAGAAGAAGAAGACATTTGTAAAGTGTACAGGCAACCAATACAGTAAGTGTTCACGAGATATTTTTATTATTCTGCAGGCTAGGGTTTAGCACACTTCACCAAACAATTTTATGTCAAAATGTTACTTCATGTAATCGTTTTTTTATTATTTCGTGGTTAATTTATCGTTAAAATCTGCTTAATAGTTTTCTAATATTTCGTTTGTCTCAGTTCCATAAGTTGAATATTTTTTGCAATGTGTCCCTTTCAAACATCGCATGAGAGTTTTATAAAAAAATATTATAAAAGGTAGCTTTCTTTTATAATTTATTTGCAATATTAGTTAGTTATGTTTTTAAACAAAGTCAAGTTACTAAACGTAACGTTGTGTAGCAGCATACTAAGACAATTTGCACAGATAAACATGTTAACATGAATGTAGTTGCAGCAGACTTTATTACATTTGCGGAAAGCGGCTGCATATGCAGTCAGAGTAAATCAGTCCAAGAGAAGCAGTCATGTTTTGCGTTTAAATGTATGTGGATATACATTGATTGTCTCTGAATATTACATGTAAACACGGGGCACTGTCCATATACAGGGTGTCTCGAATTCGAGTAAATTCATGGGGAACTCGCTTATGTTAAGAGCTACGAGGTCGGTTAACCTTTTCGGTGCTCTGGACGAGTATACTCGCCAAATTTTTACGCGGCCCAAGGTGCTCGAGACGAGTTAACTCACCCGAACGTTACCGCATTTAAAAGTTAGGCGCACTGCAGGCACAGACTGTTTAACCTTGGAGTAGGCGCGCACCCTGTTGTAACAAATCTAGTCGCGCGACGTCTTTTAGACATATTGATGTTAAAAGCGATATAAAAATTTAAAAAACGAAAGCTATTGACATTTATTTTTAAACAACATAAACTTAAACAATTTCCAATCCTTAAAAAAATAATTTTATCATAATAATTAATCAAAACGACCGTTGTAATATTAATTCACTCATTCATTCTGTGTGCGACGTATTGTCCCCATCATAGCACTCACTGCAAATAAATTTTGTGTGGTCTCAACAAATATTTTTGTCGCAAGATACGCAATGAGTTTTTGAGTTTATTTTTTTGTAAAATGGGCATATCTTGCACGAACCTCTTTGGGTTATCTTCAGCTGAAGTATTCGGTACCGTATTTTCATCATTACCAAACCAATGTAACTATTTGATTAGTTTCCTTTGAAGTCCTCTCGGCAAACTGGAATTGTTCTTTTCTCCATATATTTTTTTATTAGTTCCCTACCCAACTCTCTCTGGAACAATCGTCGACTTTTTATGTCAACATTATCTGTTTTCAAAATTACCATGGTGTTTATGGCAAAGATGTCCAGAAAATCAAAGAATACGTTCAGCGGCCAATGGTTACACTTTCTTGACACACTGTATAAGGATGCTTTTTTGTCCACTTCATCAACACCCCCTTTCGTTTGATTATAAAATGTTATGATCGATGGCTTTTGCTTAACGTCTGAGCTTTCATCAATTTCAGCTGATCTGTATAGAGTAGAAAACAAAACAACTTTGAGATTTTTTTTGGTACATAAGAAATTAATGTTCCGAAATCGGAAAAGCCAAAAATGCTGAAATATTTAGGCTTGCCTTTTGTAGTGATGAGGGAAGGGGGAAATTCTTTTTTATTTGATCGAATTGTACCAACAATGGACAGCTTATAAATTCGTGCTAAATCTATTTGAGTGTCGTCGGCTTCAGCCAAAAGTTATTTAAGCGTAATTTAATCTAAAAGCACTCATTTTTGGAAAAAATTAAAATAGTTTTGACAAACACAAGTAGTCACGCGATGTCTATTCAACATACGGGCGCGCGCTGTCGATTCGACATCTGCGTTGAGTAGTAGTAATCAGCAAATTATTTAATGTAGGCGTGATTTATTAGGACAAATATAGGTTCAATCGTTTTATCACATATTTATCTTAGGTTGCACGGAAGCACTGGTTGGTAGCATGCGTGAAAAGACGTTTTCGCGGTAAAAATAAAAAGTGCACTGTCTTTTCGACATAGCGCGACTACTCCAGGGTTAAAAGCATTGCGCACCGAAAAGGTTAAACTAGGGCAAAGTTGCAAAATTAGATGCTCATCAAATATCTGCAAAGAAAATTTTCATAGCTGTTTTAGTTCAAAAGTTATTCAAGAAAAACTGAGAAAAATGATTTTCGTTTTTTGCCATATTTCCTACATTTTTTAAGATATCGACAGTCTGGAAGCTTTTCTCCGGGGCAACTTCTTACGCTTTATATTTTGAAATAACATAAAATTTACAACAACGTTTCGTCTCTTTAGGAACATTATCAACTTCATTTAGTTAAATACGGCGAAAAAAATTTAATCTCATAGTCGGATAGCATTTGGTCTTCTCATTTCAATGATTATGACACTTAATATCTAAAATGATATTTTACTACAAAAATTTGAGAAAAATTTATTTTGTCCAATTTTTTAATCAAATAATCTCATACAAAAAAGAAATATATAAAAAACAAAACAATTTGTTCTGTTAAAACTGTCACTTTGGCATTAATATGGTCGTTATTGATTGTATAATATATAATTTGCAACCAGCTAGAAATTCTTTGATGTTTGTGCTTTTGTTCGCAATTTTTATTTGTCACTATGTTCTGGTAGAACATTTTTTTAATTAATTTATTCGCTGTACCTTCATGTATTCCGGAGTATTGTTAAATTGAAAATATAAAGCGTAAAAAGTTGCCATGGAGAAGTGCTTTCAGATTGTCGATATATTAAAAAATTTAGGAAATAGGGCAAAAAAACGAAAATCTATTTTATCAGTTTTTCTTGAATAATTTTTGAACTAAGACAGCTATGAAAATTTTCTTTGCAGATATTTGATGTGCATCTAATTTCGCAACTTTGCCCTAATTTAAACGACCTCGTAGCTCTTAAGATAAGCGAGATCCCCATGCATTTACTCGAATTTGGGACACCCTGTATAATTTTTAACAGAATTTTTTACAACCCTTACTTTCGAAATAAACACTCTACTCATAGTGCCATGACTGCATTTGCAGACACGTCCCAGTGTGTTTATTGGAGTACGATGTGCGCTTATTGGTGTCTTCTGCAAGTACGTACAGTTCATTCTGTCAATGTTATACATATTTAAATATAAAATATGTTTTTTTTTAGGCATATATGAATCCAAAAGAGGAAGTATGTTTTTTGCATATACAGGGTGTCCCCGTTATCACCGCGAATATTTTAAGTGGTGATAGAGGACCTTTTTCTAAGAAAAAATTTCAAGTAAAATTTTTTCCTAAAATCAAATGCTAAGCTGATATCAATCAACACTAACTTGATTTTTTTACACTTCTGCATTTATAAGACTCTGTAGCCGAAAATATAAATTTTATCGTAAAATACCTTGAAGCTTTTTAATAGAACATAAAATTCTCTACAAAATTAGTACTATTTAGTTTTTGTCTACAGGCAATGGTTTGAGAGTTATAAAGCAGTTTGTACAAAAAAATGTAAAAAATTTACAAAATTTAATTGTTTCTTAGACTTTGCAACCGCTGTATCTTTAAAACGAAAGGTTGTACAAAAAAACCGACGGCCCATTCCGTATAGCAAATTTTATGGGCTACAACTTTGGTCAAGTGAAATTTTTTGAAAATCAAACCGATTTACCGGAAAAGCTGAAAATATGGAATAGAGTGCAAAAACAAAATTTTCTACAAATATTGTTTTGTATTTAAAAATGCTTTTAAAGAGAGTGCGATTACGTGATTGAAAATGATGTAGTTCATTTTGAACACTTATTGAAGTAATTTTGTGGTTACATGTTAATTTTATTGCGTCCAGATGGATTTGCATTGTTTTGCATTTTATCGTTTTTTTTTCACCTTTTTCACTATTATAAACATTTCTATGATACATTTAGTTTTATTGAACAACATATTTACCAACGTTGTAGTCCGTTAAATGCCTTATCCGCAATAGGCATCCGTTTTGCTCTACGACGTTTCGTTAAAAAGATGCGACGTTTTTAAAAATTTACATAACTTATTTATATGCAATTTTACAATTTTTTGTTAAATTTGTTCGTTAGCTCCTTAAAAAAAAATGATAAGGAATGGTTTTCTGAAGAATTTCAAACTTCATAAAAAGCTTTGAAACTGATGAGATACATAATTTTATGAATGTTGCCGATGCTATGGCATTTTTAAATACAAAATATCATAATTACCAGGAGTTTTTGTTTTTCAAAAACAATAAAATGCAATACAATGCAAATCCATCTGGACGCAATAAAATTAACATGTAACCACAAAATTACTTCAATAAGTGTTCAAAATGAACTCCATCAATTTCAATCACGTAATCGCACTCTCTTTAAAAGCATTTTTAAATACAAAACAATATTTGTAGGAAATTTTGTTTTTGCACTCTATTCCATATTTTCAGCTTTTCCGGTAAATCGGCTTGATTTTCAAAAATTTCACTTGACCAAAGTTGTAGCCCATAAAATTTGCTATACGGAATGGGCCGTCGGTTTTTTGTACAACCTTTCGTTTTAAAGATACAGCGGTTGCAAAGTCTAAGAAACAATTAAATTTTGTAAATTTTTTACATTTTTTTGTACAAACTGCTTTATAACTCTCAAACCATTGCCTGTAGACAAAAACTAAATAGTACTAATTTTGTAGAGAATTTTATGTTCTATTAAAAAGCTTCAAGGTATTTTACGATAAAATTTATATTTTCGGCTACAGAGTCTTATAAATGCAGAAGTGTAAAAAAATCAAGTAAGTGTTGATATCAGCTTAGCATTTGATTTTAGGAAAAAATTTTACTTGAAATTTTTTCTTAGAAAAAGGTCCTCTATCATCACTTTTAATATTCGCGTTGATAACGGGGACTCCCTGTATATGAAGATGTTAATACAATTTTTATTTATTATAGAATAATTTTTGTCAAATTATTATCTGCTTACTTTTTTTTTAACTTTCTAAGTAAATAAATTTTTTACACATTTTTACTATGATTATTAGGAATTTATCTTTTTTTTTAGTGTAATGATATGCAGCCAAATTGATGTACCGGGACATGACTACATATACAGCGATCTTTATGGTGTTAATTTTTACATATTGCACATATATTTTGAGTGTGAAATGAATAAAATCGCGTTGTCCGCGAAAGTGTTATGGTGAAATTAAATAGTGATTATATTTCCACCCATGACTGTTGGTCTGTCTGATGAACGAGGCGGCTCATGTATAAGCCAGTGAGTAGCAAACGTGATATCATCAGAATTTAAATTATATAAAATAAACCAGAAAGCTTAGGTAATATAAAAATTTTCTTTTTTTATTACTTTGAATTTTGGTAAGCACCAGCTAGCTCACTGCTATATTTATTTATTCACGCATTTTGTACTTTCCGCATTATTCGGTTTAATTAGATATGGCATTTTAGTCACGTAATGACCCTAACATCTTACAAGCTGGAAATCTACCTTCATTTACCGTAATAGATTAGGATACCTTAATCAAAGTGGGAGTCACCCTCCCAGCAATCCTTTTCATTTCAACAGGCTTTAGGATTCGTGGTTTATTTCCGCTGATAACCGGACGTTAGCACAAATTAATAAATGTACAGAGTGTCGCACGAGAACTCTACATACATTTTATAGTAAAAGGTATTAAACCAGAACAATTAAAACTTGCCAAATTGTAAATAGTTGAGAAAATAATGTTGTATTTTTATATTTATTTATCTATCGTAGACAACAAATACCGAACCAGTAACAAGAATAAGCTCTGATCGACATAAATTCGTTTTCCACAGTTTATACGCTAGAAATTTTAAAGCAATATTCATTTTATTTATGATTCTGCAATGCGCAAGGTGCAGTGGCAGAGCATACTACTTTCTAAATTGTGCTATTATCCTGAACAGTTAATTTTAAGCACGGACATGTCTAAGTAACTGGTTCCGTCTATTTTAAAACTAATCCCTAAGCGATATCTAATGACATAAGTGGTAAAATTTATTCTTTCAGGAACGAGAATAAATTTAACAAGATAAGAAACCAGTTGAACGTTGGCAATAACTGAGAAAACTTTGATTTAGTTTGGGTAAAACCTTTAAAATGTCATTAAATCTCAACAAATATTGACCAAAAAGTGGAAAAAATTACATTTAAATCAAAAATTAGTTCATATGAATTGTTTCCAAGTATTGGGTGAGCCTGACGGCATTTGAACAATTAATTAGTATCTTATCTAACTATTTTGGTTAGAATCATTTTTATGATTTTCTGGTTACAATAAAGTACAGGCTGAAAGATTTCTTAACAATTGGAACAAAAAACGAACTCTTTTAATTAACGTTCATTTTCGGCTTCGTCTTAACTGACTCTTTTTGCGGTATGTGCCATGGCAACTGTAAGTGTTGATGGCTGTAGCGCCTTAATTTGTGCGCATATGTTTCCTGTTGTAGAGTTGTCCGAGGTTTGTTCACATGCAAACCAGAATAACAAAACAGGGACCGTCAGACCTGGAGATCGTGGCGGACAATCAATCGTCTCAAAATTATTCGTTCTTCATACACGGCTCTTAAGTCTTTTATACTATACTATTTATTTGTTTAAGAAAATCGTATACGATTTTCTAGTACGGTGTCAATCAAAAATTAAAAATCTTGAACGAAAAATTCTTACGAAATTACTACCTGCCCTAAATGCCTCCAATTTTAGTATGGGCGCATGCGTATTCTACTGTAACTGTATCTGACCGCATGTCATTTGTGGGTTAGGTTAACTGAAACAATCAAGCGATGTTAAATACTACTTAATACCGTTATCCCTCACAATTTATTTTGTAGGAATAAATATGTAGAATGGAACAAGCGTTAAATATACGTTAAATTTAAAAATGATTCTGTGATCAAATTGAACATTTGACATGGTTACTCAAGGCGCCAACAAAATATGATGAAAGTTACTAAAAAGTAACCAAAATATATTGGAGTTTTCGTACCACAAAATAGTACAATGTAAATGATTCATATTTTCCATGCCAAATTCTTGAACGAAATTTTAGTATTAAAAATCGTATACGATTTTCTTAAACGAAAAAATAGTATAGTATAAAATAGACTTTAAAGCTTGCATCGTGGTTTTAGCAGTATGGCAAATTGTCTTGCTTAGACCAACATTCTAGGTTTATTTTTTACCGCAGAGCTCATACTATTTTAAAGCATGGCCCGATATCGTTCTCCAGTAATCGTCAGTACCTTACCATTGCCATTTTCCAAGAAGATCGGTATGATGATTTCCTGTGAGTTTAATCCACACCAAACCTTGCACTTAAAGGGGTTCAATTCATGCTAGTGTATAAATCTTGAATTCTCAGTACTCCAAATCCTGCAATTCTGCTCATTGACGTAACCGCAGAAATTAGAATGCTACCGCGCCATCGATACAAACGGCTGCTACAGAACATGCCACAGATAGCCTTTATTTACAAAACAGAAAATCGACACCATTTTAAGAATGTCTTTTTCGTTCATAGTTTAAGGAAATCATCCAAGTTTGCATTTTAATATAACCAAAGATAAATAAGAATATTTATAAATATTTAAAATTAAATTTACTGGTTTTAACCCGATGTGAATTACATTACGGCCCAACCTTTAGTAGTTGGTATCCAGTTTTCAATTGCTTATTAACTTCTTCTTGTTCCTTATTTTCACTACTAAATACGTGTTTGGGCCTTCCAGCTATTCCAAAATTTTATTTCTTTCCTAATCCTGGAGGTTATCTTAAAAACATCATCAATTTGTTCTTTATTACCCGTCTTATCCAAATACTTTATTTTTACTTAGACCATATTATTTGGCCTTATTTTCCAATACTGGAAAAATTCTTTTAATTGCCCTGGTTTTTGTGTTATCACACTTGCTCATACATCGTAAGCAACACTTACTACGGTGTATTATGCTTTTTGTGAAAGTAAAAACAGGTTTAATTATTTCTTCTAGGTAAATAAATGATTTGATCACTTTTATTAAACAAACGATTTGAAAGATGCATCATAATTTTGTAGTGAACTATTGTACCTATTAACATTAGAAGCTTGGGATTACAATAACAGGTTGTTGCTTTTACCAAAATATGATAAATTTCCCCCCATTTACTAAAATAAATTTTAAATGATGTGAAACGTTAGCATCCAAATTGTTCAAAGAACAAGGGAACCACAAGCAAGACCAAGAATATGCTACGATCCAATTCTCTTGACTGCTATGTATGTATATTTGAATAAGATGTTAAAGTCAACGGGAGATATGCATTTATCAAGGGAATTTTGGACGTCTCAGATCAAATCTCTGACAACCTGATATGATCTATAAAGGATGTAAATTACTATAGCCATGAGAAAATATGTGCAATGATGTAAATGTGGATGGTAGATATATTTAGAGGTTTAAGTAACACAATTAAGTTTTATTTAAAACTGACTTTTTTTTATTACACTAAGGTATTTTGTTGAACTTAGTTGCAAAAAAAAATTGTATTTAGCAAACTTTAATTCTGGGTTAATTGACTGGTTCTATTCGACCCGAGACAAAAAGTTGAGACAAACGGCATTTTACTAAGAAAACTGAAGTCTATGACAAACTAAAATTTGAAAAAAATTGTTGGAACTTTTTTCTAAATTTTGAGTTTTTTGAATAATTTTGTAATTATAAATTTTACGGAAAAAAAAATTAATTTTAGGATTTCGTAAACGATAAGAGCTACAAAGAAGTTTAAATTAGGTAAATTGTTTTTTCTAAGACCTATTCAGTGATGCTTTAATGTGTTAAAAAAGTTCCGTGGCACGCTAAATAATTTACAAAAAAAAATATATTTTAAAATCGTAAGTAACTCGGTAGCATTTGATGATACTAAAATATTTTTTGGAAAAAAGATGTAGATTTTTTCCTCGCTATTAAATAGTGATTCAGAAACAGTAAAACAATCGGGAAAAAAAGATAATAAGTGAGAAAACTTGAAGAATCATATACAAAATGTACCCTGGTCCAGCCAGACAGCTAAGGTCTACCAACCTTGCATGTCTAACCCTTAACGCCGCCAATTTTTTAAATTATTTTTATTGTTTCGAAATACATTAAAACATGTTCGTAGGGAATATCATGAAAAATGAGGTCCTTGCGAGATTTTTTTCTATGAGGAAAATACATTCAAACTTGAAATTGGTCCAGCCAGACCATGGTGAGCACATAAGGGTTAAACACTATAAACAACAAGTTTATTAAATTACATGTTTAAAATAATGTTTCTTAATTATAACAGACACTAAATGACACGTGAATATGTCAGTTAGAAAGGATACAACCAACTGCAACACAAAATAACGTTTTTATACCCAATTGGATAGTGATAGAATGCATGCTCTAATCGTCTTGTTGTTTAAAAGTGTCCTTACGTATTTATACCAGCAGCAATGTAATACAGCATAATGTGCGTTGGCCAAAGCTCTTATGATGGTGCTCTCAGCATATTTATTGCAGATCGCAGGTGGATTCGAAAAATAACGTGCAAAGTACCCAGTTGGCTTGGGACTAGAGCTGATAAATTGTTAAAGAAATCGTGCACGTTTTTTATTTCATAAACGTGTATACAGGAAACAGAATTTTCACAAGTCTCGAAGCATTTTTAACAATTCGTAAATATTAATATAACTGAGGAAGTTCTGATTACAGCTGATCGAAATTTCGCGAAATTTATTATTCAAGCATAAAAATTTAGTTACGAGCGGAAGTTTTCGAGGCAGTTCGTTTAACTCGTGATTTTCACATTTATATTACGGAGCGCGATAGCGAAATAACTTGGGAAGTTTTTTAACTTTAATGTGGGATAGATCAAAGCTAATTGCTGTTTTATTAAGACAAATTGAATGTCAATTTTTTCCTTAACCATGCTCGGGTGTGGTTTAACTTAACAGGAAGTTAGTGTGGCGAAATTACCTCAAACAAAAAAGCTTTATTTTTATTGCTTGGCATATTAATGGAAAAAAATATTCGTAAATAACATTTAAATTGTTTTTACATCCAAAACGTTGCATGTGAATTATAATAATGGTCAGTTTTATAAATAAAAAGTAACTGTTTCTGAAATTGAAATAGCATCATTAAATAACCACAAAATGTTAGCCATGAACAACATTTTTATGCAGAGTTTTGCTCAAATTAATTTTGACATAAAACTACTGTATTTTTTACGTGTTATACAAGTTTCCTGACTCTTGCAATGTTTTTTCTTAACCCTCAGAGTACCAGGCTCCAAGAATGCACGTAAAGTACCACGCGGGGTCACTCATAGACCACAACTCAATCTCGGTAATTATGATATAATTTAGCCATATTTCTCCGTGTTTATTTGTTATAAGTCTACTTAGTCTATTTGTCAACATTTTTACTGATTTTTATATTCCTAAAAATGCTTTCTCACAAAAAAAAACTGACTTACCGTCTATATGTGACATGCGGGAAATTTGATGGATAAAACAAAATTGTTACATGTTTCAAATCATAAAGATTTATTAAATATAATCAAAATATTGTTATTCATTGTTGATGCAATCTTTTTTACATACTACTGTTTTTGTTTCCACCCTATGGGTTTCACAAATGGCACGATTACAGCGGGCGCCAACAATAGGGGACTTCCTGTCCTCCTTGCGTGTACAATTGGTGCGTTCGGGACGTACGCTCTTTTTGCTTTATTTGCTCCACAGCGTTCGGGACGCGACTTTGGAGTAAAAAAGATCGCTCCGAAGGGCGTTCGGGACTGCATAAGTGGAGTAAATAAATCTACTCTAATTTGCACCACCTCTGAAGCTGGGGCAAGCTGAGCTCGCGAAAGAAGACATGCGCATTACGGATTGTCTACGTTTGAATTCTTTGAATTGCCAGGTACAGCATAAGAATAAGATACAAATGCTATAAATTGTAGAGCACACTAATGATAATTATTTGCCATGTTCTGTATTTTAAAAACCGTTAATCCAATTCATGCTGAGTTAATAATAATTTCTTGTGGACAGTAATTAACTTTCGATGTAATTCCGTATTATTAACACAAAATTTTGAGAAGTTAAATGGTTCCATATCATGACATTCTACAATCTACATCAATTTTATAACCAAATAATCTAACAAATTCCAGTTTCTTGCTTGTTTTACTTACAATGATGTCTGATTAGACCGGTCTACAACAAAATAGTGAGGTTACCTTTATATTTGAAATATCCGCTGATTTTCTGCACCTACACGTCCCGAACGCACAAGATTTACTCTTGGAGTCTGTGCGACCACGTGATTACAATCTTACTCCAATCCTGTCCAATCCACTCCACTCTGGGAGCGTGCGTCCCGAACGCACCTAATGGACACATCTTCTCCGTTTTACCAAGGGTCGGGAGATTATCATCTTTTTCAGAATCTGAAGAAAAATTATCGCAGCTTTCGTCCTCAGAATCAGCTCCGGACATTGTATCTTCATCTTCTGAGACAATTGACTCTACATCAGAGTGTTCACCTTCATCACTACTTAAGGTCATATTTTCAGCTATTTGCTGCAGCTCTTTTTCACTCAAAATTTTCTGCGACATGATCACTAACGTTCAAGAATCGGAATAATGATTTCTCAGACACTATTTATATACATCGACAACAGCTTTGCATGCAATCTCCTCTTATACAAATTTGGTACTTGAAGTACCAGGCGGCAGGGGCGGACTGGGTGCATAAAACTGACCGGGCAATTTCTCCAAAATCGGCCCACATAGGTAAAATAAACTTTCGCGATATCGATTTTATGGCATTAACTGTTTTTGCCCCTCCCCGCGTTTTCGAGATTAAATTTGCTTAAAGGTTGCCAGTAAGTTATTGGATTCGCATAAGAAAATCACATATAAAAAATGTACCCTAACTTACGCTTTTCAACTTACAATAACGGTGTCGAAACCATCCATAGTGTAATTTAGAGGTATTACCTGTAGACTGTACAGGATGGCTTATTTTCGATGCCTATACAGGGTATTTCGGTTATTATCCAAGATTTTAAAAAACTAAGTACGTAGTCTCGATTTCTTTTTTCGAGAAAAATTTATTGCCGTAAACAGATTTTTGATATCTTTTTTAATTTTCGAAATATGTATGGCCAAAAACCGATTTTTGGCACTTTTCAAAAATGTTAAATATCTCGCTTAAACGAGAAGATAAAGAAAAACTTTAGACATTTTCGCATCGTTTTTTGTCCTTAATAAGATAGCTATATTCAATTTTTTTTACTCATACGAATATTGATATATGACACCTAACGTTCTTATTTTAAATAGCAACCATGAGCAAACTATATATTTTTGAAAAATGCAAAAAATAAGCTTTGGATTGATGTCAAAGCCAACTATTGTTGCCATTTAAAATAAGAAAGTTAGGTGTAATATATCAATATTTGTATAGGTAAAAAAATTGAACATTGCTATTTTATTAACGACAATAAACTATGCAAAACAAAAACTATCTTTTAAGTTTTTCTTTATCTTTTTGTTTAAGCTAGATATTTAACATTTATGATATCTTTTTTCATACTCGAAATATAGCTAACACCATTTTTGGTATTTTCAAAAATGTTAAATATCTCGCTTAAACGACAAGATAGAAAAAAACTTTAGGGACATTTTTTGCATGGTTTTTTGTCCTTAATAAGATAGCGATGTTCATTTTTTTTTGTTCATACAAATATTGATAGGTATATTACTCCTAACTTTCTTATATTAAATGACAACCATAGTTGGCTTTGACATCAATCGAAAGTTTATTATTTGCGCTTTTCAAAAATATATAATTTGCTTAAGGTTGCTATTTAAAATAAGAAAGTTGGGTGAAATATATCGGTATTTATATGACTAAAAACAAATTGAATATCGCCATCTTATTAAGAACAAAAATCCATGCCAAAAATGTCTTTAAAGTTTTTCTCTATCTTTTTGTTTAAGCAAGATATTTAACATTTTTGAAAATTGCCAAAAACCGTTTTTTGGCTATATTTCGAAAATTAAAAAAGATATCAAAAACCTGTTTACGGTAATGAATTTCTCTCGAAAAAGAAATCGAGACTACGTACTTAGTTTTTTTTCTATCTTGGATAATAACCGAGATACTCTGTATGGGCATCGAAAATAGGCCACCCTATACGTTTTGAAATTTGTATCCAAACAAGTGTATTTAATAATTAATTATAAATAAATAGAAGATTAAAAATAGACAAGTAAATATATGTATATTCACAGTCATTTAATTAATTAAGTACATAGGTATTAATAATACAAATTTTGGATAATATAATAATAATGCAGTTTATGCTGCATGCGTATAATGTCCAAAATTTATTCAACACAATAATCTTTAAAAAATTTAGTGTAACGTGTCCAGTCTAACTTCAGCTTATATCACTTATAATTTAACAAAGAAACTTACTTGGTTAATTAATTCAATTTTCACACTGAACAAAAAATAAAGAAACTTGTATTGGTAGCCTGTAGCCTCCCCAAATGCTGTCAACAGTCTCAGCAGACATCGACCGTACACCTTAGGATTTTTTTTTTTTTTAAGCGCTGACGTAAACAGTCACTAAAAGTAACACTAACACCCGGCATTTTTTATTAAGTTGGTAAAATAAAGCTGATTATATAGTAGTAAAAAAATTCATTTAGATTTGGAAATGATTTGGTGTTAACGCCACCGACATCGGCCCTTGAACCCATCGGCCCACCGGGCATTTGCCCGGTTGCCCGGCGGGCCAGTCCGCCCCTGCCAGGCGGGGTCGGTGAGTGACCCCAGCCAACAATATAGCGATATTATGGATGTTAAGAATTCAAAATAAATTTCAAGGCTGGAATTATGTTTCTAAAGGAAAAAAAAATAAAAGTCGTCGACGGAGAAATCCGTAAAAACAGTAATAAAAAAAAATATTCACAATATATTGATAGTGGGGTCACTCAGTGACCCCGCCTGGTACTCTGATGGTTAAGACATCTTTCCATAAGTAGATAAGTGATCATCAAGGAATACTTCATATTTAATACTCATTGTTAGGCCATAAGTTTACTGTAAATAAGCCTGATAACATAATCTTCAAAAACTTGTGTTCTAATTAGTTACAGCCCTAAATATACAGGGTAGTCCACATAGATGGGTCACTATTGGGATCTCATAAACGGCAAGAGCTACAAAGAAATTAGACAAATTGTTCTCCTTTCTGAAAGCTATTCAGTTGTGCTTTAATGTTTTAAAAAGGTCCAAGGCACGCTAGATAATAAACAAAAATCAAAATGGGAATTTTTTTTAAATCGTTATGATGCCGGTTATACTAGATGGTACAAAATCGTTTTGGGAAACAAGTTATAGATTTTGGTACGCACTGTAAAATGAAAACATTCTTTGGTTGGTGGTATTAAAAAAAAAACGCCAATACCTAAGATACAGATAAACTACAATAATAAACTTAAAAACAATAATAGCTTTTTTGTGCGATCGTATTAGAAACAGCTGTTTGACGGACGCGTTAGCAACCATAAAGTACTGCATTACCGGCCCTATCCTTAGCAACGGCCGTAAAAGTTACTTTTCAGGCCATTACCCTTAGCAACGGCCGAAAAAGTAACTTTTACGGCCGTTGCTAAGGAGAGGGCCGGTAATGCAGTACATATGCCGTCAGCTGTCAGTGACAGAATGTCACGTAGTTTCTAACTTATAATTTTGAAAATTACTAAAAATTTAAATTGTTTTTAATTCGATCGCACAAAAAATGTAATATGCACCTCGGCCAAAACGTACTTTTTGGCCTTGATACATAAATAACTATTATTAATACATAGAAATATTAAAGATGGTTGTTATATTATTGTTATAATAAACTGCCAAATGTACCAAAAAGGGTAGCCAAAGTCGTTTCTACGGTACTGTGCGGATTTTTTCAGCCGCGCTGAGGTGCGACTTTTTCAGTCGCGTGTTGAGTGTGACTTTTGAGTCAGCCCGGTGATGGTTGGGATTTTCGTCCAACGCATACACTGCCAAGCGTGCTTAAACGATACGCTCCGATCGTTTTCCGAGAAACATCGGACTACCCAATAACTTCTTCACTGCAATTTAATAATATACCCATCCTTACAAACAATTCGGTTGCGAGAGGTAAGAACTTTTTGCTGTTGTATATAATTAAACGTACAACTAAATTAAATGTTTGTTACATTTTTATTCTTATTGACCTACATTAAAACAAAATGTAGAACGATTTTTATATAATATATATACAGGGTGCGCCATTAGTGCGATAAAGTCCATTATTGCCCTTAATGTCAACTTAATAAAAAAAAGTTTTTAATGAAACTTGTAGTATTTCTACACGTGCATGTTTTAAAATTAGTTTCAAGTATACAGGGGGTTTCATAAAAGTGGGGCGTCACTAAAGGTATTTTTTTTAAAATTGAACACCCAGTATAATTTTGCATAATCGAATTCAGCAAGAAAATCTCCATATGACAGTATTTTGTTTTTTTCATTTTTTTGCGACGTTGCCAATTTATCTTAAAAAATCTTTGAATTTCCAGAAAAACAGGGTACAATACTTGTCAAGAGCACAACGTTATGAATAATAATTGGCAAATGATATTTTGCACATACAAAGTCAAAAGGTGTAGTCATAGTCTAAATACATCAAAATTAATTTATATTATACAGGGGGTTTCTTATAGATGTGCCAACTTCCCAATTTTCAAACATCAATAACTTTATTTTTTCAAATGGAACACTCTGTATATTATTATATTAGTAAACGTTTAGTCTTATCTGTAAGTTATTTCTAATGGGGTGTATCGCTTCAACCGATGTGTGGTTTGGCTATTGTCTAATAGGCTGACGGCAAACGGGTTGGGATGCCTTCCAGTCGCCTGAGGTATTTGATGCTTATGGCCTTTGTTTCTTGTAATATCGGAGGGATGTTTAGGTCCTTGTGTAGAGTTTCATTTGTCACAAACCAAGCTGCGTTTGTTATTGTTCTTAGTGTTTTAGATTGGAATATATGCAGGATTCCTATATTTAAAGCACTCGCAGTTCCCCAACTGCACACCATAGGTCCACACGGGTTTGAAGATAGTTTTGTAAATAATTATTTTATTGTCCAACGAGAGCTTTGACCTTCTGCCGATCACCCACAGAAGTTTTGTAAATTTTAATTCTAACTGCTTCCTCTTCATAAAAATACGATGTTTCCACGTTAAGCGTCGATCCAAGTGCATCCCTAGGTATTTAGCGGTTTCTGTTTGAGGAAGTAGTGTTTCATTTAAACTAACATGTTTCTTTTCTTAATGTGAACGTCACATGCTGGGACTTAGTTTATTAGCTTTAATACGCCACCTTTTTTTTTTTTTTTTATGTTTATGTCACCAGTTCAGCAATCTGGTTTGCTATTCATGGTGCTTCTATTACAGTATTGCGATTAAGTATTGACAGTAGCAGGGTAAGCACTTCAGCCTCCCTGGTAACTATGAGTAGTTATAAAAATAAAAAGTTAGTATTTATAAACATAAAATGTTATCTGGGGTTAGTCTCTCTCGATGATCAGAGAAACAGGTCTTGTGGCAATCTTCTTTTTAGCCTGGTGTGAATAGTCTTTTCTCCGACATTGTAGTAAACTGCTCCTGGGCACTGTGATAATTTGTTATGATACTTGACTGTTGTTGCTTTAATGTGTTCTTTTACTGTTTGGACGATCAACTCCAAGTATAGTTGTTCGTTTCTGACAAACCAGGGAGCCTTGGTGGCTATTCGGAGCACTTTGTTTTGTAGCACTTGTAGCTTGTTGAGGTGAGTTTTTGAAGTATTGCCCCAAATTACACAGGCGTATGTAATGATAGGCCGAAGGATTGTTTTATAAATTAATAGAGAGCAGCTTATACTCATTGCTGATTTTTTATTTATGACGGGATATAGTTTAGAAAGTCTAGCGTAGCACTTGTTCAGTTTTTTATTGATGTGGTAGCCCCAGCTTAGGCGAGTGTCCAAGAATACACCTAGATACCTTAGAGCACTGTCTTTTGCATTCCATTCGGTTTCTCGATTACAAATTTGGATTTTATCTGGATTTCCTATCCGTTTTAGGGCAAACACCTTGGTTTCACACTTTTCTGGGTTTAGCTTTACGCGCCACTTTGTAAACCAGTCGGCGATATTGTCTAGCTCTAGTTGTAATAGTCTTTTGGCATTATAAAGATTTTCATCCTGTGCTATGATTGCAGTATCATCTGCGTACATTGCAATCGCTGTGTTCGTAGTACATACATCGTGTGCGTAAATGTTAAATAGTACCGGGCCTAAAATTGATCCCTGTGGAACCCCTGCTTTCATTTGTTTAATGGGCGATTGTGTCGAGTTAATTTTGGCGACAAATGTGCGTTCGGATAGGAAGGATATTAATATTTTTGTGATGTATGCCGGTAATTGTAGTTTTAAAATTTTGTATATTAAGCCGTTATTCCAAATTTTGTCGAAGGCTTTCGCTATGTCGAGAAATGCGATGACGGTGCATTTTTTCTCTTCGAAACCTTTCTCGATCATCTCGGATATCTTTTGTAGGGAGTGGCATGTGGAGTAGTTTCTTCGGAATCCAAACTGGTATGGAGGTATGGTGTTGTTTTCATTCAGCTTAGCCATTAATCTGGTGTGTATAATTTTTTCGAACATTTTTGATAGTGTGCACAACAGACTAATTGGTCTGTAATTCTCTGGTAGTTTAGTGTCCTTTCCTGGTTTTTAAAATAATAATATTTTTATTTTTTTAACCAGCCCTGGATGTCATCCAGTGCTCTTTGTAGCTTTTCGGACGCATCCGCAGGTACTTCACTTGTTGCCAGAATAGTGTCATCGGCAAACGTTGCCGTGATAGTATTTGACGTAGCTGGAATGTCTGCGGTGTAGACAAGGTATAATATCGGTTTTTAAGATGCTATCCACAAAGTATGCCACGCGCCCGGTCTTGTAAAAATAACTAGTGCGCCCGCACTTCGATAAAATTGTTTGTCAATTAAGGATCAAAAATTTACTTCAAGGTGACATATGCCAAAACTGTCAAATGTACCAAAAAGGGTAGCCAAAGTCGTTTCTACGGTACTGTGCGGATTTTTTCAGCCGCGTTGAGTGCGGCGTGTTTCAGTCGCGTTTTGAGTGTGGCTTTTTTGTCGCCTTGAGGAGTCCGGTGATGGTTGGAATGTCATCCAACGCATACACCAGCAAGCGTGCTTAAACGAGACGCTCCAATCGTTTTCCGAGAAACATCGGACCATCCTACAATAAGTTCAATGCAATTTACTAATATACCCATACTTACAAACAATTCTGTTGTGAGAGGTAAGAACTTTTTGCTGTTGTATATAATTAAACGTACAACTAAATTAAATGTTTGTTACATTTTTATTCTTATCGACTTACATTAAAACAAAATGTAGAACGATTTTTAAATAAATCTACATGTTAAAATTTTCCAATAAAAAAGCTTTTTTTTCCCACAAAAATCCGTTTTTCATAAATAGTGTTTCACTTCCGTCTTAACAGATACGTTATTTATAAATTACTTATAAACAATATACCGATAACTTGTCCATGCACTAAATTAAAAGCTAATGGGATATCAAGTTTTCATTAAAAAATTTGGCAATCTTAAAAAATATTTACCATGTTAGTATTCTCAATAAATTATAAATTAATTAACCATTTCACTAAATAGTAATAATTTATATATAATTATTTATACAGGGTGGTCCACATAGAAGAGCCACTATTGGGATCTCGTAAACGGTAAGAACTACAAAGAAGTTTACAAATTGTTCACCTTTGTGAGATCTGTTTAGTAATGCTTTATTGTTCTAAAAAAAGTTCCATAGCACGCTAGCTAATAAACAAAAATCAAAATAAGCATTTTTTAAATCGTTAATAAGTCGGTTTTATTTGTTGGTACAAAAATATTTTTGGTGAAAAAGTCGTAGGTAGATTTTTTTTACGCACTGTAAATAAAAAACATTTATTCTCAATTTAAAATTCTAAACTCATAATTTACCCAGACATAATCAAAGTTGATGAACTTGATTTGGAAATTTTTAAATTTTCAAAATTTAAATTAGAAATTTTTGAAATGCTATTAATTGATTTTCAATCAAGTGCAATTTGAAGGCAAAACGTTATTAACTTAAGGAAAAAGTTTAGAGATTATTGAAAGGGGACGTTTGGACGAAAAAGCAAATAATAATGCTAAAAGCAAAACTATTCCAGAAGAATTCAAATCTTAAAGAAATTAGCGTCAGCTATTTTAACTATATTTTCTTCCACATATGCATGTGAGTCACTGTTATCACAAATAAATTTGATAAAAAATTAATTCAGAAATACATGAAGAGACGAATTTAGTTTTATTAAAATAGCGGAATACCTATCCATACAACAATCTTAACCAAAATCATTTAGCAATAAAAATCGCATTAAAATTCATGTTTTAATTTTTATTATAAGTGCCTATACTTAATTAATATTGTTTGAAATGTAAACATGTAATGTGCAATTATTGTTTTGGTCTAATTATATCTTTCTATTGGTAAAATATTTTATATTTCTCTTAAAATTCAGTTAATAATCTTTAGTTGTTGCTGTTTAATTGCAAATTTCTGTTAATAGTCAATAAAAAAGATTAATTTAATGCAAATATTTTAATATTTGTAATATCTCCAAACAAACAGTAATGTTTTTTTTTCTTCATTCACTGCAAAAGTTACCTGACACGCCAGCATTTCAAAATATGAAAATTTAAAAAAATTGGTTCGTTGACATAAAAAGGTTCGCCACTCCTGCTTTATGAGGTAAAAATAAATTTCTTGCGGAAGCTAATTTTAAAAAAATTATCTAGAAATACTAATTTAGTGCACTCAGTTAAGGGAACCTTGTTGGTTTTGACTTTTTTATGGTTAAATTTACGGAGCTTAAACCCTTTAGAGCCTTTTATCCAAGAATCATTGAATAAATAAACCGTTTTCTAAATGTGTGAAATCAAATAAAAATTCGTTTGTTTACATCTACTTATTATCTAGGTAGCTATTTTTAAAGCTTGTACGAAATATTAAATACTTTTTTTTTGTAACTTTAAAAATGAATAAGCAAGCATCCAGCTTAATAGCTTTTGGTAGGAATATTTAAATATTTGAAGAGAATGCAAATAATAAGTAACGTTCATTCAATGTTCTTTCCAATATTGGCTAGGTTTTCTTCATAGTTTGTGGTAAAATCCTTTTAATTTTTAAGCAAAACGTATTTTACATGTAAATATAAATATTTGTGGTAGCGAAACATGAAACAAAATAGATACAAAATAACGTTTGCTCACAGTTCTAGAATAATACAAATGTTTTCTCATGTGCATAATGGAAGTGTCAGGCAAATGGGCTTAAAAACTTCCAGGATGGATTTGGTTTAAAATTTTCCAGTTAAATCTTTTAAACCACGTCAGCAACGGAATTTTGAGTGTTTAATATGAACAAAGAAGCATGATATCCTACTAACTGTTCATGATTTATTAGATAAACAAATACAATTAATATAAAGTTTGTAAAATTTACCTGACACATTCCGGTGAACGACTTTCGCATTAGAAATGGAAAACACATACCTATCTTGAGACGTAAATTTTAAATACAAAAATTATTATCTAATTTTGGATATCCAATAGTGAACTAAGCAGTTGAGTAATAGAAAATAAGTCTGGTTTGGTTTCTAAACATAATTGACAATAAATATTATTATCTGTTATCAAAAAACATGTCTTGACTCTAGTCTAGAGCCATGCAATGCAATCAAACTCTGCAAAAAGTTAACACTGGTGTTGAGTTAAAGTACAAGTGAATCCATAAAACTAGGCACAAGCGCCAACCATGCTGCGATTTTGTCTATTTCTAGGATTAACATAATTTAACCCCTGGGTTAATCTCAGATTTAACTTTTATGCAATTGGGCTTTACAGTGTCGCAAATTCGAGGCTCAACATGGGTATGGTGCTTATCGTAAAAGACTACAAAGTCGATTGAATTGGGAGATAGTTGCATTACTTTTTTGAATCTAAATTTAATAAAGGAATATTTTCCATGGCTTTTTTGATTTAACTGTTATTTAGAAAATAATATTAATATGTATAACAAAACAGTAAGTGTTAGTTTTTCCTGTATTACTTTCGTACTAGAAGAACCATGCAGGGCATTTTTTTTAAACTTAAAATTCAGCGCCAAATTTTGCAATATTGTTACAAACCCCGCGTTACATTATGCAATTCTAATACATATTTCTTGTTCATTGCGGTCGTCATCTATTAGTTTCACAACTAAGCTGCTTGTGTTATTAATTTTGGTGTCCATCAGCTGTACATTTTGTCTCGTTACTACAACTACCTACCAGATATTCAGTCTAAGATGTATTAACTAATGGTCTCGACATTTTATATTTTTCATAGCTTGCGTAGCAATATACCTAACTCCAATTTAAGCGATCTCTTAGCTTTTAAAATAAGCGAGATTTTCAAGTTAAATCTTAAATTCAGGTCGCCTCGTAAACTGTATTCTATATAATATTAAAATTATCATAATAGTTTTAAACGTTTTCCTACAATTCTTTTTTCGCATTGCCTTCATATACATTTACATCAAAATATGTGTCTTTTTATATAACCAATTAAAAAGGTTTGCCGTTTTTCGGTTACGTTACCAATACAATAAATAATAATATACAATATACATGTACATTGTACAGTATTCATAAAATGTATATAAAGTAATCCATGATGTTGAAGATGTTCTAACATAAAAACTAATTAATAAACATAAGTTGTAAATTTTTTTTATAGTAAATTTGTTCGCTTACATTAAACTTGCATATTTACAACGAAATAAAACATAAACTAAATGTAATTGGATTTAGGCACGATTCAGCAAGTAAATAACTTGTACTAATGTAATTTTTGCTTAATTTGCGTGTCGCAAAAAAAGGTTCATTTGAAAGTCTGACCACAACGCAGCTAATGCAAACGTGATTAAACAATTATTAACAAAAACCAGACAGAGAAACTTTAAAAATAAGTTAACCAAATGCAGAATTAAATTTTAGCAGTTAACGCGATTTTCATGTATCTTTTTTTTATTGGAATTTTTACAAGGTTTTTTTCTCCTGGTGGCTGTCACTTTCAATTTTAAATCTTATTTAAATACGAGAACCAAAAAACCTACAGTAAAATTTATTAAAATGTAATGGAAGGCTTTCATTTTCTTATTAAAAAAAATACCCATTTTTTTTTTTTAGTAGCACAATATTGGCAACTGGAACAATGGAAATGAAATAATGTATTGCTTAATAAAATAATGTAACATGTAAGAACGAAAACGAAATTATTATTTTTCGTTCAAGAACGAAAACGAAATAAATATTTGCGAAAACCGGTTTTAATCGGTTTTATTACTATTTAAATTTTTTTATTTGTTAAACACAAACGCGAATTACCTTCTATGCTGGGGAGACTCTTACGAGGTAGTAAAAAATCTCATTTGAAATAAGTGAGCTTCACTTTTCTCCATATACATAAATATGAAAATATGTATTAACAACTTTATTGCTTATACTTGAAATTTCGTGTAACACAAGCAGGGCATGAAACCGGTTTTTTAAACGTTTAAAAGACCGGTTAACCGTTATTTTTTGTCAGAAAAAGTGATTTTTAACCGAAACCGAAAGCGCTATTTTTAAAGGCAAAAAAAAAGGGTAACCTTTAACCAAAATAATAAAAAACCGATTTTTTTAACATCTTTTTTTAATAAAAATTACGATGAAAAATACAAAATCTGTAGGTAGTAAATGCGATTAGGTTACCAAAAGTCATTACTGAACTCTTGATTGCACATCTATATATATAAAAGAGCTTGTTTGTGTGTTTGTTCGCTATAGAAACCTAGGTCCGTTGACCGATCGGGACCAAATTTTGCACAGTTACTATTTAGGACCTTGCAGATCTAACGCCAAACACTAAGTACAAGCACATATTACCAATTTAAAAAAAAAAAAAAACACTTGGACTGGATTCGATCTTACGTCGGCAAATACCTGGTCAAAACACGATACGGCGCGGTGTATTTCTCAAGTAAAGATTGTTTTGTATACAATTAGTAATAAATGTACATGAAGTATTATTTTTATTAGTACATTTTTAATTGAAACAAGACGAAAGAAAATAATTTGAGTTATTATTCAATTTTTAAGCCATAAATAGTTATTTTTTAATGAATTATAAGAAAATGAAAAGATGATTGATCAGAGTATGTCATTTGTGTATGATTTGGAATTATTGGGCTTATTCAAGTTAAAAAAGTAATTAAAATTGTAATCGCCCGTGCAACGCCGGGTAAATCATCTTGTTTATTATAAAATTATAAATAAATAACATCATTTCATACTTTGCATTCCTGATATAAATTATTTTAAAACCGGTTAATTTATCCGGTTTTTTAAACCGGTTTATAATTTAAATCGGTTTTTTACACTAAACCGGTTTTTTACGAATAAAACCGGTTTTTCAACAAAAACCATTATAAAAATAAAGTTCTCGATTTCGGTTAACCGTTAACAAAAATTTTTTTCGGTTTCGAGCCCTGAACACAAGTAACAGTACAGATATTCTCTATTTCTAATTTGTTGATTGGATCATCAATATAGAATATACAATTGATTGGATATACGTATATTATTAATGTGAATGTTGTATTTGCGTTTAGATTTATAAAAAGTAAAATGTATTCTTACTTTACAACGGATTAATGCAGTGGTTTCCAACCTGTGAGGCGCGCCACCCTAGGGGGGCGCGAGACTATTGCAAGGGCGCAGCTGTTACTAAAATATAATTTTTGAATACAAACAAAAAAAGAATTTTATACAGAATATGGTATATTGTTTTGTAGCCCATTTAATTATTGTTATATCAGAACAGTATTTATGAAATTAGAATAATACGAAAAGTGAGGGGGGCGCAATTTGTTTTAATGAAAAACCTATGTAAATGCTATTAGTGCTCTTGTATCTTCTTTTGCGCAGCTATTTCATCGAAAAGAAGATATGTATCAAAAATTAAATACAAACTTGAAACAAAAGCGTTTCAAACCAGCTAAAGAAATTTAACTTTTGACGTAAGTTATGATTAATTTAGGAACTGCATAATAAGAAAAGTAGTGTAAAACTCTCCGTCAGCTTTTAAATTAATAAAAAACACTATCTATACAAAGCTACTTGTTAAGTGATTAATTAATAATCGCAACGAAACAGAAAAGAGTGTTTTAGTTTGTAAAGATGTCTAAAACATTGATTTTAGTGGGCGATAAAACAGGATGGAAAATAAGTCGCGATTTTAAAAAATACTTTAAAAGCTTCGTCTGTGTCTAACGACTCAAGTCGTAAACTGTCTTCATGCTATTCGACAACTAGTATATTCCTGCAAAGAGAAGTTTAAATGTGTGCCTTACGAAAGATTTGATTCCTTCTGTTTTTGTTTTTTAAGGTGTACAATGGCACGATGCCAATATCTATAGTTGAGCAGACGATTCTACAGCGTTCTGAAATCCCACTAGCTGATAACATTCCCAAGCATTTCCGTGCGGCTATCCTCAAGCGGCCTTCATTTATCTCTTTACACAGACGTAACCTTTAAACGATACCGACTCCAAGCGAACATCGTCATACGCCTCTTAAAAGTACACGATAAGCATATTTACGAAACAAGTTTTAACATTATCTGATGTATATTTATATTACGGTAAGGTAGGGTAATTATAAAAATGTAATTGAGCAGAGGAAAGTTATGTTCTTTTCTTGTAAGAAACCTTTTTTATGACAGTAATAAAGTTTAGATGAAATAATTTGGCCTCTGAAAAAATTATAAAATTGCAGTAGTAAAAAGTTTTTGGAGTAATCGTAAAGCAATTAGCAATCAAAATAATGTTTAGATATCAAGCAAAATTTTAGATGTGATATAGCTTGTAACTCAGTTTATTTGTTGATATTTTTACAAACAATCGTATAAAAATAAGAGCCAATGACTAAGTGTTGGAGAAAAATAGATAAACAAAGAAATTCCATGAAGGACTTTACAAGTCCTTAAATTAACTACTAACAATAAGATGAATCGTAATGTAAAAATCACATGACCAGGATGAAAGAAGATTGGTAATGATCTGGCTGTATGGAGTGCCACAATGTAAGAAGATTATAAAAAGACCTAACAAGTGCTGGAATGACACTTTTAAGAAAAACCTATGAAACGGAAAAAGAAAAATGCAATAAATAAAATAAAGTAAATTAATAAAAACTAAAATGTATCAGTTTTATTTTTTAACCCTCCGTTATCACGCATCTTTTAGTAACATCGCTACTCGCGTGTCATCTAGAAGACTCCAATAAATATAGTGTTAGTAATTAATTTACAAAAAACTATTATAGTTTATTTTGGGTAAAATACAAACTAAAAAATCTTCTAAACTGATTATTTTATAAAAATGTAAAAAAAACTAATACAAAAAACAAATTAATAATAAAAGATAAATGCAGGAAATAGGAAAATTTTAATCCAACAACTTGGACTTTTTTTGAACTACAAACGTCACAAACATAATTTGCATGTTCTAAGCATCGTTGGTTATCACTACTGTGCTGTTTATTCCACAACGTTATCACTCAAGAATGGCGTTAAGTGGTCTAACGAATTATTGCTCAGTGACAAGAAGCTACATTTCTTGGGGAATCCCCCGCCCTTCGGGTTCCATAGTTATATTTGTTCTCTTACCAACTGGTGTCTCAGAGAACAACAATTAATATTTCAACGGCATTTTTTTATAAAGTAATTTTATCATTGTTATATTTATAGTTTTAAAGTTATTATAAACTTTTATGTATTAAATATGTTAGCCATGTACAGAATTTTAATAAATGTAGTAATTTTTTCACAAAACAAGCTTTAAAAGGGATTACTCGATGATTTTTACTAATAAACTTAGGTAAGCTAACGCGACACGAGCCGACAAGCAGTGAAATATATAAAACGATGTTAATAAAGTCACAAAGTGAAGTTTTTATATCAGTTAGGTACCACCATATATATTACCAATCTGACGACATAGTACACAATTACACATTTTGGACCACTTTGTGGTGAAAAATATTTTGGTGCTTCGTAACTAGAAGTTAATATTTTAAGAGCACTTCCAATCTATTACCTTTTGTTGGTTGTTTAATAAACAATAAATAGTTTTAAAATTGAAGGTGTACGTACATGATATATTTTTAGATGCTAGAAGCACTCATTTTTAGATATTTCTTCAAATATGCCTCCAAATTCCAATATAACCCCAAGTAAAAGACGCATCTTTTAACGGCCGTTGTAACAAATTAAAAAGGAATAAACTGTAAATAAATCTCTGCTTTTATGACAAAAATATTAAAATTTCAAAAGACGAATCTTTTTGTCTAGCCAGATTTATAACATGGAGCAGTTAAACATATTTTGTGTTGTTATACAGGGTGTTCCAGATAACATTTTCAGCTTTGGGATCTCGCTTATTATAAGAGATACAGGTTTGCTTAAATTATGTTTAGTATGAGAGGAGCTACAATAAATTTTTAAAGTACAAAATTCCTCTTACTTTAGATGTTATAGCAAAAAATATGAAAATGTTGAATTAGCTTTTTTTCTTGTAACGTTTTATTGTAGCTCCTCTCATACTTAAGAATAATTTATTTAATTTAAGCAAACCTGTATATCTAATAATAAGCGTGATCCCTATGGTGGAAAAGTTATCTGGGACACCCTGTATGTTATATCTTCCCGGCTAAAATATAAGAAAAACAAAATCTGATAATACTTCACATGAACATCGAAAAACAGTATGTGATAACGCAATATATAAAACCTACGCAAATTAAATGAAGTAGATATTGAATTTACTAAACTCAATTTTAAAAAAGAGATATAAAGCATTCGCCAAACTGAATGAACTCAACATACTCAACAAAGTAAGCCTCTTCATCTTTTTGTCGCACAAATATTCCCCCAAGATAAAATTTTGATTACATTTTTTAAAAATAAACGATTCACATTTGTTCTGGAAAGTGAAAACTCTTACTTCAAACAAATGTTGGTAATAAATAACTTGTATCCGAGTTGTTATATCTTGTCTTTTGTCTTTTTAAATCGAAAAAACGTCGATAACCTAACCTACTAAAGGTTCTACAAAAATAATTTATTTGTTTTTAAAGTTGAACTTGATAAACCTTCTACGCTTTAATTTATGTTGTTTCGTATTTTTATTGAAATGTAAATTACATCAAAACAAAATTTTGTAGATAGAATTACACAATAGTATATGTAACATAACAAGAGTTGTAAGAGCATATTACGGAAGAGTGGAATAGTTGCGCGCGGAGCCGCGTAGCGGCGAGTGCGTAATTGCTTCACAACTCGTGTTATGTAGCTTACTTTTTGTACGATCACATAATACCTACGATTTTAACGGCTTTTTGGCTATTACACACATGTAATTACGTTGTCTTGTCAATTTAGACGTAAGCCTACTGTGACCTTTCTAGACAAGTGTGCGTTTGGCTTACCGTGCGTTGTAACTCACTTACTAAGCATGCAGGAAGTATTTGACGTGAGTCTACTTTGATCATTTCTTTTAAAAAACTGTGCTTTTTGCTTACCGTGCGTAAGGACCCACTTAGTATGCATGTAGGCTGTACGGTAAGAGTCATTTACATTAGTGGTCGTAGAAAAAAGAATTATTATTGATCTGCACAACTTAGCGAATATTACTTATCTTGTTTGTATAACATATAATGTATGGTAAGTACATGAAAACTTCCTGAATACACCTACGTTAAGCCGACCAATTGTCTTGGATTAGAAAGATTCTTCCGGATTTCGATGGCCCAGTTCGGCGTATGACAATGAGCTCTAAAAAAGGTCTCGCATTTGGTCAATGTGTTCGGCTTGCTCTGCATTTTCATTGAACTGTTTAAGTACTAGCGGATGTATCAATCATTTTAACTGTGACGATTTTAGATGCCAATTTAAAAGAATGTAAGGCACGCCTTTGATATTGGAGCTGATGTGTTCGGTAAAGAAAATGGCGTGCAGGCGGAAGTTTAGCTGAAAATTTTAAATCGTTTCCTGCATAGCCCAAAGTTTAAGTTTGTTATTATGCAACACAATCTCAACAGTATCGATCACAAAAATATTCTTCGGTATAATTTGAAATGACATTCGATATTTTCTATATCGATTTAAAGATAAATTGCCTAGGTGAAACACATATTAAACTCGACCTATTTGCAAACGCAAGTTAAAAACTAATTGCTGTAAAAGCTATCATATTTAATTTGGAAAAATTCTAGACACTAGAGTGGTTGAACAAAAAAACAATATATCCTCAAATAAAAAATAAATCACAAAGAAGAATGATATATTACACCTAACTTTCTTAATTCAAATAGCAACCATAAACAAATTATATATTTTTGAAAAGCGTAAAAAATAAGCTTTCGATTCATGTCAAAGCGAACTATGGTTTGCATTTAAAATAAGAAAGTTAGGTGTAATATATCAATATTCGTATGAGTAAAAAAAAATTGTGCATCGCTATCTTATTAAGGACAAAAAATCACGCAAAAAATGTTTTTACATTTTTTCTTCATCTTTTTGTTTAACTCTTTCAAGGGCGGTGGTCTAAAATATGTACCACCAAACAATGCGTCTATTTGGGCGGTGGTACGATTTTTGTACCACCTACATTTAAATACGTAATTGTGAATCTACCTTTTAAAATTACCGTCTTGTGCGTGGAGCGGCCTCCAGTGGTAGAAATCTAAGTTTTAGAAACCATTGTTGAAACTAAAAAGGCAAATTCAAATAAATAAAACACTTTTTACGGTATTTGTTGAGTGTGTATTTTATTACCGTCTCGTGCGTGGAGCGGCCTCCAGTGGTAGAAATCTAAGTTTTAGAAACCATTGTTGAAACTAAAAAGGCAAATTCAAATAAATAAAACACTTTTTACGGTATTTGTTGAGTGTGTATTTTATTGTTGTGTGAATTTAAGAAAAGGAAAGTTTTTTTTTCATTTATTTTCGATAACACTAATAGTTTAATTCATTTATAGCTTAACCATACTAAATAATTTAAAGAAATTTACGTGAATGTGACGTTTGATAAACAGCGCATGAATTTTTTTGGTGGTCTAAAATTTGTACCACCTATTAATAATTAGGTTTAATTATGTAATTAACTATTACATTTTTTTTTTTGTAGCAAACATTATATGTAAAGAATAGGAAAATAGTAAAATTTAATTTATTGTTAAAAATTTCAAATAAAATTTTTCTGCCCTTCTAAGTCTTTTTTTGCATGACCTTGCCTGCCCTTGAAAGAGTTAAGCGAGATATCTGTTGATGGCACTGAGTTTCTCTCGAAAAAAAAACTCGAGACTACGTACTTAGTTTCATTCTATCTCTTATAATAACCGAAATACCCTGTATGGGCATCGAAAATAGGCCACCCTGTACAACAAAAATTTGCGAGGTGACCTTTGCCGCAAAATTAAACTCAAAATCAAAATAACTTTTTTATATATATTTTTATTTTTTATATTACACACACCATAAAATGTCTTAGTATTTAATTTTGTCGGAGTCGAACTATTAAAATTATTATGAGTCGGAGGCGGAGTCGAATTTTTTTTACCGAGTCCGCAGCTCTGCCCTAAACGGTATCCAAGACAATAAAAAAAACCGGGAAATACGATTTTTTAAAATCGCTTATAACTCCTTTGGATTATATTTTATTTTAAATGTGTAAAAACATTGCCTAAGGAACTTTTTAAGCCGAATCGAATGGTGATTTTTTCAGTGATTTGATTTTGTTTAATGACAATCAACTTTATTTTTTCTTATAGGCGCATTTTTTGTCACTTACATAACCAAATAATATTTGGTTTTCTAAAATAATGGATTTATAATATGATATTTAACTTCTACATTTATTGTCAAATTCGAAAAATGCATTTCGGACAACAACTAAGAAAAAAAATTATATAAAAGCCCTCCCTTAAGTTTCTGTAAGGAATTACCTCCAGAAGGTTTTCGCAATATTTAAGAAACACCCTGCATATTAGAGTAGGCAATTAATCGTAACTTTTTGACTTATACTTAGCCAGTTTAACTTATTCAGCATTTCGCTAATTCTAGAGTGGTTAAATCATTTTAATGTCATACTCATTGCTTTATTTTGAGGTTTTTGCAGTTCATGTATGCCGTAATATATCGTAATTTTTGCTGTATTACTCTGTAATACTGTTTGTTAGTAAATCTACCAAAAAAAAAAACGTTTTTTTTCCAGTTTAATCTACGTTACTGTATAATTTTTTTTATTGTTATAACACCAAGATATTAAATTTGTGAAACATATTTTAGTTCTTTATAAGCTATTTTAACTAAATGCTCATATCATTCTTTGCTGGCCTGTTTCCTATTATCATAAATTTGGTTTTGTCTGTATTTAATTTGAATTTTTGAATTTTTAAGCATTCTGACATTTATTTATATATTATTTGTATTATTAAGAACCGACTATGTTGCTACCAGAACCTGTGATTAAATTGTCATTAGCAAAGAGATTTATCCTACAGTTTTTAATATTGTGTTCCATATCATTAAAGTACAGCACAAAAAGTAAAGGACCTAAAAGCAGGGACAATATTGGTACTATCCATAATTTGGTAGTGGTTAGAGTTTAGAATTAATTTTAAACTAACCAAGACTTAAACAAAATGAAAGTCTTAAAACAATACGTCTTTGAAACACTATAACTTTTCTCATTATCAAACTTTGTGGCGCTAATAGTAACAAACGCGGCCATGTTAGCTTGTTAACTTGTTCAAAGTGGAACGCACTGTATTTGTTAAAATTAGTTTTGGGATATATAATAGCGTAAACTATAAACTATTGGTAATCGGTTTTGTTTATATTAGTGATTATTGTACGCGAAATATGTTTTGTTTAGTATGCGGTTTAACTCGGGTATGTATTTAGGCAGATATAACCCCTTGGGACAGTATCGAGATATTCTTTGAAATGTATCTGAGGCACGACGTCAAACTGAATAAAAGATGATCTACAATCTGGCTCTTAGCAGTTTTATAAAATATTCGGTATTTCGTTTGTAGCAGGCGATTTTTTTACACTTGTTTGAAGCTTTTTGCTAAACAGAATGTGTAATGCTTGTCGTTTTTATGTGTCTTGGCTAGGTTTCATTTTATCCGCGAAAATCATGCAATTGTATATTCTTAAATCGGCTTATATTATCTTATTTGAAAAGTTACATAATAGTGGTTTGTACTTGATTACGTCTATCAAGATAATAAGGTTTCGTATGCCATAAAAAAACATATTGCTCCGTTGCCTTCCTAGATATAACACAAGCTTTTGGCAAAGTCTGACCTATTCTTATGTTTAGAACTCGATAAACCCTTATCACATCAAATATACTAATATCCTACTCGAACAAGGTACGTGTTGTAATTAATACCGGTGTTAAATACAATATGGACTCACGGTTTACTACTGTGGGACGCAGAATATTACTGCAACGCTTCCAGGACAAAGTGCTTTGCCGAATACTGGAATGCGCCATGCTATGTGCCTGCCTAATGCAGTTATACAAAGAGACTTTTAAGTGCGACCGCTACAAGAAGAAATGCAAAAGTATAGTGCGACATGCAGTAAAAGAATGGGAGTGAATCTGGCCAATAAGTCAATTGATAAAACCTACTAAACAAGCTGTTAAAACGATTTAAACTTACGGATTTAACAACTAGGCTCATTAGGTGCTTATATACGCTCAAGTCAGGTCGCTAATTTGACAATACGGAATCAGATAAAATATATAGCACATTAGGGGTACCACAAGGTTAACTTTTAGGCAGGGACTAAAAACGAAAAAAATTCCGTTCGTTTCTGTTCGGAACGAAAACGAAATATATCGTTTTCGTTCTTTTCGTTCTAACCGAAAAAATTCTTTTTTCGTTTTCGTGAACCGAAATAATAACGGTTAAAACCGGTTTTACAATATTTTTTTTGTCGTCAAAAAGTCAATTTTTTTTTCTAGTCACCACAACCCTCTATAAATACGATAACAATTAGCGTCTTAACTAAAATATAAACGAGGACGATTGGGTTTGATGCTCACGGACAGCATATTTTAGACTGGCGAACCATGGCCATATTAAATTTACCAAATCGTTAAACACATTAACATTTAACCATTTTATTAAGTTTAACACACGTAAGGTGCAAAAACACAACGTGGTTAGGTTAAATTAGACATACGCTCTTTATCTAAAAATATGAAAATATACCAAGTGCTGTTTTAAATTTGTTTTAGTACTAAAAATCTATGCATTTGAATTAAATTAGATCCTGCTGTAATTATTTAAAAAGACAAAAGAATGAATTCAAGTGGATAATTTACTAAATGTTATAAATAAAAAAGATATTTAAAAAAAACTTATAATAACTTGAAATATACTTTAATTTTATAGTTTGTACATACCATACAATATACATTTTCACATTCCGTTAAATCTTACTAGCAACACATCTTCCAATAAATCTTCTTTTACAATAGTCCTTTTCGAAGTAAGAATAAATTTTACTATTATTATGTCTAAACGCAAATAAAACGTACACATTGATAATACATATCCAATTAAGTGTATATTCTGTATTGATGATCTAAAAAACAAATTAGAAATAGAGAATATCTGTACCGTTAATTGTGTTACACGAAATTGAAAGTATAAACAATAAAGTTGTTAATACATATTTACGTAAATATATGGAGAGAAGTGAAGCTCACTTATTTCAAGTGAGATTTTTACTGCCTCGTCGAGTCTACCCAGCACAGAAGGTAAATTCGCGTTTGTGTTTAACAAATAAAATTGAAATAGCGACAAATCCAGTTAAAACCGGTTTTGGAAAATATTTATTTCGTTTTCGTTCTTGAACGAAAAATAATAATTTCGTTTTCGGTTTCGTTTTCGTTCTTAAAAAAACTTCGGTTAATTTCGTTCAACGTTTTCGTTTTCGTTTCGTTCTCAGTCCCTGGTTTTTATGCATTTAATTGTATTTTTAAACTACCGTTGTGTATTAGATGGTGTTTCTTAAATGCGTGTGGCAATTTACACAGCAAAAGTGCGACAAAAAAAGGGAAATAACAAATCCTATATGTACTTCATGCAATCTATTTTTATTAGACCATCTATAACTTGCTATTTATAAAAGTTACATGTTGGTTCGCAGCTTAAGTCATCAAATTAGAGTATCAACACTTTGCGTTTTCTAAGTAATAAAGGGTGTTTCAGTTTGACTGTCGCACCCCTATCAGTTTGTTATTTTAAGAGGAAACCTACATAAACCTTATATTTTTTGAATCGTGGAAAATTCTTTATCGAAGGACGTTCGAATGTTTTTTTTTTCCGATGAAATATGTCTTACTAACGAAAGTCAACTGTTTTTTAAATAACATGGTACATTTTTTTAAATTATTTTTGCTTAAGAAAAATATTTTAAATCCGATAGTCCATTAAAAAAATAAGAATGCAAAAGAACATTAGAAGAAATCTGTTTCAAAATATTTTTTTTTTACAAAATCGTATTTGTCTAAACAAAACTCGATCGCTATAGTAATTGACTGTTTATAACTTGTATAATTGTGTTTTAATATATTTCGACGAAAAATCATTATTTTGTGAGCATTTCACAGATACGCCTTAGGTACACTAAACCCCGATTGCATAAAAATCTGGGATTAACCTTGGGGTTAAAACACGACCCTAGAACTAGGCGCTGATGTTGCCTTGTTTTGGGGATTAATTCGTATTTTAGCACCAGTGTTGGTTTGTATAGTCGGGCCTATCAGAAGCAAATGGCCAAAAGGCCTACTTTTAATTTAATACTCACCAAATAATGATTTTCGTCAAAAAATAATAAAACACAATTAGACAAGTAATAAAATCTTAATTACTACAGCGATCGTGTTTTGTTTAGTCAATTACAACGACTTTGTAAAAAATAATAAATAACTTTTAATCTAATTTTTCTCAAAATATTTTCTATGTAGGTACCTATGCTTATTTTTCCAATGCACTATCATTTTTAAAATTTTCTAACAGAATCAATAAAAAAAGTGTTCCATGTATTTTAAAAATAAAAGTTGACGAAAACAGTCTGACATATTTCATCGTAGAAAAAAAAAATTGAATGTCATTCGATAAAGGATTTTTCACATTTAACAAAAAGGTAAGGTTTATGTGGGTTTCCTCTTAAAATAACAAAGTTATAGGGGTGCAACAGACAAACTCGATCACCTCATATAATATGATGCTTGTTTACAAATGTTAGTTAAGTAATGTGCTTTTATAATCTATTAATTATTTTATTTCAACGGTCAGATATTAGCCCTTAGAACTATTAGATGTACCTACTTTTAAGTTAAAATACTTCTTTAAAATGTTTTTGCGGTGAAAAAAAAAAACACTCGTATAAATTAAGTTCTTTACTATTATTCTTTTATTAGTTGTATATTGGTCCAATAATATATGTTTTTGTTTATTTTCAGGTAAGCTACAAATCAAGCAGAAGTTAAAACGTGCAGTAGGATAAACTGTTTTCCCAATAATAAATGTCCTTCAGATGTACACTGAGTATACTTGAACTAGCGTTATATTGTTGGAAAGCGAGGTATGTATAATAAATAAAAGTTTAATTGCTTTTAGAAAATAATCCATACCTTCTATGAAAAATACCAAAAGTATTTGTGAAAGAACATAAATTTTCGTCATAAAATTCAAAGATTGGTATGCGTTCTACGATTGAGTACCGCTCCATTATAAATTCTACTTGGATATGAATGACAGCTGTCAAATAGAACTTTAAAAAGTTTTACAAAAGAAAAATGTCCTGCAATTAAAACCCTACACCTCTTGTTGAAACATCATTTATTTTCTAGGTCCTGGTTGTATCTCATCCAGGCTTAGATTATGTTTAATCTCTTCCGCGCTTATGGCCACAGTTTTGGTTTGTCTTTGCTTATTTTTATATTATATTGATTGGTTCCATAAATCAATTTATTAAATACTATTCTATCCACTTTCTAGTATCCGGGTCTAGAGGTATAATGTGCCATCTGCAAATTTAACCTTATGTTTCCAAGTAATTTAATGTTAGAATGTTATCTCAACATTGATACGATTAAAAAACACTGGCAAAGTTATATAAGGATTGTTGAAGCAAACGAAGAGACATTAAATAAAAAAATGTTTATTTAGCAACAAACTATATTAAAAAAATATTTTGCATTTAGATTATAAGATGTGGTATGCTTTACGATTAAATAACGGATATCCGTTAGTAAGTAGCCCTTAAAACCCATTAAAATATCAACGAGATACAAAACAAGTATTTAAAGTTAAATTTGAAACAATTTCAGAACTTGTACCATAATTCGAATAATACTGGAGCTAAAGTTGAAGCTGCGGTGTGTTGGGACCTATAATTTAGAATTAATTTCCCAAAACATTAATCACTTGGGGAAACTTGGGGATTATCTACTGGTTAATTGATATTCACTCTTAGAGTTTTAAACATAAATAATATCCTATTAATTTAAAGTTAAATTGCATGTACAAAAATAAAAGTATAAATCACAAAGCGATAGATATTGTAACTTGTTGTATTTTATTTTATAGTATAACAGACACAACCTCTAAGTTATTGCCCAAAGTTGGTGTAAAATAATCCATTTAACCGCTAATGATGTAAATTATTTAAATTAAAATGTATCTTTGTGCACGTATATCCGGAATAACAATAACGTACATGAAATGAAAAAAAGCAAATGAAAGACACTGACGATCTCGTATTACAAAGCAAATCACGTTTGCATTCAAAACAGGAATTGGAGGTTTCTGTCTCCAGATATCTAAATTACATTGTTTCATTGTACCAAAATAGAAAATGTAGACCCTTTTGTTTTCCTCCCAAGTCAAATCTTCCAAGGAGAATTTGATGGACTATAAAATATACACGAGAAATATCTGCACCACTTTATGTTGAAATTAAACATGGAGATGCGTAAAGTTAATTAAGTTGGATAATAAAATAAATAATATAAGGGAAATGTCTTATTTTCTTACTGCATTTAAAGGCAAAATAATTTCTTGCTAACTAAACGAGGTAATTAATTACATCTGCGTCTTTGAACATTTTGAAAGGAACTATTAATGTGCCAGGTTAATAGCTCAGAGTCACAGTTATAGTTAGAGATTTCAGTAGCTGAATATAAATTTTTGGGTATTTTTTAATGAGAATCTAAAATATACACAGTACTGCGCAAAAGTATAGAAACAGAAAAAAATTTGCCATTTTTTTATAATGAAGATGTAATTTTATCCTGCATTCAAACAAGGTTTCTTAAAACTATTCACGTATTTAGTTAAAAGAATATATAAATGCACAATATTATATGCTAATTACCACAGGATTTATTTGTTAGCACAAAGCTATTCTGTAGGCACTTTGTTGGATTCGTAAAATGGTTGGTTAAAGCCTTTTTTTTTAATACTGACTGATAGGAAACGCCACGGTTATATCTAACAAATGTTATACTGTTATTATATTATATTTAATTGTTCTTTGGACTTTTTCCAATGTTCAGTTAATTCCTACCCATTTATTTATCGGACAAGTGTGATGAGATAATTATTTAATTTTAGAAACTATTTTTTGTGTTTAATTACAACCTTATCCTTTTTATTAAATTTAAAGTTAAGACACATCAGTAACAATTTTTTTTAACAGCGTCTTTTTTGCGTACCTAATACACTCTTTATGGGTTTTAAGGACTTTGCAAACAATGACACTTTTTGTATGAAAAAATTTGGTGGGCTTTAATCTAAAACAATATACATAAGTAAATCCAACTGAACTTTCATGTTCAGCTGGTATAATGTCAAGTGCAAGTCGTATAACTTCTAAAGTTTTGTTAGTGGAACGAAGCAGAGAATGATTTTACATTAAAAAAAAATTGGTAATTAAAAAAACGAGAGTATTGAAACTAAATACTTTAGGTTTTCTAATAGACTTAAATTTATATACAAATGTATTTTATAATACCTTACGACATCCAAATTAGTCCTGTTAACATTAAATTTTTAAATTTTGAGTTATCATCTGAGTCCTATAACTCTAACTTTGTACATCTTACAGGGGAAATTTTATTTCCACCTTAGCATCATATAGGCCTAGATATCTAAACTTTAAGTTAAAGAATGTACATATTATAATTATTTGGATAATTTTCGTTACAAAGATACACCACAAAAAGTTGTTTTAAAAATGACTTCTTAGTTTCTAAAAGGGGGTTATTTCAAGTTGGCCTATGCACCGCTAGGTTTCTAAACAATTCATAGTAGAAAAAGAATGTGGTCTACCTATGATATCGTTTTAACGAAAAGTTTATTCACACAAAACCTATCCTTTTAAATGAACATTAAATTTTACTTAAATATTTAATGTAATTATTGATTAATCTTCTAAAGACCCATCATTTTACTATTTTATATTTAAATGTAAGTACCTAACACATTTTGTACAAATTTATTTATTTTTCATTTATTTTGTTCTTTTTATTAAAATATTTATTAACAATCAAACTTGCTCTTTCGTCAAATTTTCGTGTGGTTACCAACGACATTAAAGTCGATCACAAAAGATTTCCCTAATTACAATACAGTTTGTATTTATTGTACCTTTAACAGTAGTTTAAAAAGAATCTATATTCCAAAATGCATCAAAAGCAAAGGTCAACTTCTTTAAAACTTGCGAAACTAATAATTTTTTAGTAAGTTGAAATAATTAGCCTCAAAGCAAAGTGGATTTGGTTGTACGTTAGTATACCCGTTCAAAAATATTTGCTACATTTTTAATAAGATTTAAAACCAGGTACCAATATTTTGTTTATTTATTCAAAAATAGAATTGGACTCAAATGTTTCAAATTACACAATGTAATCTGTGAAAAGGTATAATTTACCCTTTTGAAAGCAACATGAGTTATTAGTTTTGCTAGTTGGTTTACTACTACACTTCTTCAAACGAAAATAACTGTAGTGAAATTCCATACATACATTTTTGTATGTTCTACATAAACAGCAAATTTTTACCGCTACTGTGATATTAATGAAGTAAATTTACGTTGACAAACATAAAGCAGATCCAGGTTTGTGAAAGTTTTCAGCTAAATCATAAATAAATGATTTTTTTAAATATTGTTGCAAACTAGTCACCCTAGCTCATAAAACTTTTTTGTTTGATGATGATCAAAAGGAAAGTTATTGCAGATGTAATGATATCAAATTTCTGTGTTATTAAAAAATTGTAAATTAACGTTATTAACAGGCTTTTAAAATCTAACAAACCTTGTAAATATGTATTAACGCCACACCAAAAATCTGCATTGCAAACGTAATCTAGTCATATATATTAAAATTCAAGTTTATACTAAACAAACAACTATGCAAATTTTACAGCACGAGCACAGCCAACAATAGCGTAGTGCAGCTTACAACACTGGTCAGCTAATCCACATGTGAGTTTTCAAATTAATTTTCTGTTGAGAAGTGTAGGATGATATTTGTTTAAGTTGCCGACTGTAATTATTGCGAGAGCTCTTAAAAAAACAACTATTTCAAATTGTAACTTAGTAAAAATAAAGGGAATTTTTTAGATGGATGGTTTAAATCTTTATTTCGCTTTTTTTAATATTTGCAATAATTTCTTTTTGATTTTTAAATTTTAAATTACTGTTAAATGTAGAAGATGAACCAAAAAGGCATTTACAACTATTTAAAGCTTTTAAATGCATTTAAGAATAATTTATATTATTAAAAAGCTATACAGGGTGTTTCTGAACGATGTAGCATAATTTCTACTAGTGAATCTACATTGAAAAATGGGACGATTTAGCCCATCATGCCTTATAAAAAGTTGCATCGTTGCTAAGTTGCAGCCCCATGAAGAGGAGATGAAAAATTGGTTTTTTATTGATAAAACAAGAACGCTTTGACCTACAACATTTATATTTGGCACGTTTTCTACAATAGGCAAGCGTATTCTAATGCATAAATTTGAGTTAAATCTTACCATAGGGGGCGCTACAATCGATAATAGCAAAGAAATAACCTGCTGTTTGTTTTTGTCGACCATAATTTCAATTTTCTATTGTAACAGTCGGATAGGTAGGTCTAAAATGTACATTTTTAGTCAATTAAAGTTTCCTGATACAAAACCATCGTTTTGGAGAAAAACTCGATATTATTAAAATATAACCTAGAAGTTGCAGCATCTTGGTGTTTCCACTGGCGTAAAGTCTTCCCTCGTGCTTTTCTGCAAACCTTTTGATCTCTTCACTGACGGTTGAGATCCTCGCTCAGATCGCTGTGAAGGTGGTCAGTCCGATTGTACCATGGAGCATCGACAATACCTACCTCGGAGCACGCTATTTTGAAAGTCCGGGATCTTATCTATGTTAGTTTTGGCTAAACATCCACAGAGCTGAACCCCATAAGCCTGGACTTTAAGATTTGTTGAAAAAAACATTGTCCTATTTTTAATTTTCATAGTTTGTTATAGAGTATAATTCCTTAAAGAAAATGTATGGTCATAAAGGTTTATTAAATTAGTTTAAAAAATATTAATAAAGAAAATCAATACCAAATTTATTCAGCATAAATTTGACAGGACCATTAATATAAAGCAAAACTGCATGGCCCTTATTTTGTTACTACGCAAGAAAAAATGAGCCAAGATTGAGTCTGGTTTATTTCAAACACATTTTGAGTACTTGAGATGATTTCTATTTCCTTGTGTTTCTCTGTTACATGTATTGTGAATCCGCGACTATGTAAAATACAACTCACCTTTTGAACCCTTCAGTCTTTGCTACCTGACTACAGAGACACATAAAATCGTCTGAAATATTGTAGAAGTGAAACGTGAAAGTAACAGTGTTACGTATTGAAATTGTTTAAAATTTACTTATTTTAACAAACACTTTTTTGAGTGTGATATCCTTTTAAGCTTATATTTATGCTATAGATCTATTTACTGCGTAAAAGTTTCTTGCACAAATTTTTTAATGTTTGCTAAAAAATTAAATGACGACTTTGTCTAAAATGTAACACAAATAACTTTTCATCAGGGCAAGGTAAACCAAGCAAGTGCATTATAACAGATTAGATTTAACAAAACACACAACTGGTTTCAAAATTCACCAACAAATTGTGCTTTTGACCTTTAGTTAACCACAGATAAAGCATCCATTTGTATAAATGCACAATTTTTATGTAAAACAACAGTGCTTTAAAATATGCTATAAAATACGTCAGAAAGCCACATAAATACCGCAACAAATAATGCAAACAAAATTATTTGTTTAACAATAATTGCAAACATCACTTGTTTACGAAATCATGGCAGACTTTAATAAGGAAATTTTTACAAAAGTAGCCAAATCTCGGTTACTTTTTGCACCGAATAAAGGGCGACCAAATAAGAGTGACCCAATTTTAATAAGCTATTATTATAAAACAAAATAAGTTAGAAACTAATTTTTCTTGCACAATAAAGAATGAATTGTTAAGTTTTATAAAAGCCTAGTTTAAAACTTAAAAATTATATCAATCAAATTACTACCTCCATTTCGTTCGATGCATAACTGAGAGCGATGTAATAAAGAGAGCATAACACACTTCTAGCTAAATTTCTGCAATTACTTGTCGAATGTTACGTTCTAAGTCTTCCAGAGTTTCTGATCAATTCTGGTGCACTTTACATTTAACATGATCTCGCAAGAAATAATCCAAACCGACAAATCCGGGGAGCACGGAGGCCACAACTGATCTAGACGCAGAGAGATCAGACGACCCAGAAAGATCCCTCTCAAAACTCCCATAGACTAATTGAATACATGAAGCCTTGCACCGTCTTGCGGATACCATATATCGTCTATTGGTAACCGAAGTTGGCCTATGGCATCGTTTAAGAACGTTTGTAACATTTACTATTAACAACAACTGCATTTCCCATATGATCTTCCAAAAAATATGGGACCAATATTTCAGCTGAACATAATCTGCACCATAGAGATGCGTTTTGGGAATACAATTCTTCTTCGAATACGACTTGAGAGTTTTCGGCAGATTAGTGACGCAAATTCTGTTTATTCCGTTCGCCATGCAATGTGCCTCGTCGCTCATTATTATGTTGTTAGCAAAATTATCCCCTTTATCCAAAATCCAACGATTGAATACCAATCGTGTGTTTGGGTCTTTTGGAAAAAGTTTTTCAGCTTTTTGCCATTTGTATGTTATATATAATAATTGTTCTTACTGACTATCGTGCGATTCCTACTTTGCTAATTTGCAAAATATTGCCTCGCGATCTTGCTTGTTGTTTCCTCTCCACAGTTTTAATATCTTCAAGTGACACTGTGCGGCACTATTTTCTGACCCATCTTCCAATTGTCTTGCGACTTGGAGCCACGAGAACATTAAATCTTTGTCGAAACCACATCTGAGTGAATAATTGAATTGGCTTTAATAAAATGCTCTACACAGAAGATTGGCCACCGCTCCATGTTCAAAAAAATTATAAGTGTGACGGAAGGTGTGACAGTTAAAATTATGACAACTAAGTGATTCCCTTTTTGTTATTAATAATTAAAAATGGGTCACTCTTAATTTATTAACCTTTATAAAAACTAAATATTATTGAAAAGCTTAAAAGTTCACTTTCATATAAAGTCATGGCCAACTAGGTTGTATTTAAAAAAATATAAGTTTACTGTATATTTCGAAAGTCAAGATTGCTAAATAAAATACCTACATTTTGTTTTTAAACAAAGCATAAGAATTTGTATAAAAAACTCCTGGACACTTTTGTTCTATTTTAATAAATAAACAAGTTATAGTATATTCTCAAAAATAACGAAATATCATCCTTCGTCTGTAGTGTCAAATTGGAAAGCAATATAAGAAATCTGAATACATAGGTGTTCTTTTCTCAAAAAAAAAGCACTAGTGACCGAATTCAGATTTTCGCTAACTATTACGGTAACTGAGATACCCTGTAAAACATTGGAAATTGGTCCACCCTGTACGTCAAATATCGGTAAAAAAAATTGTTCTGTACCTCGAAAATAAAACAACCTAATCAATCTGAGACTTTTTTTACAGACTTTGTTCTTATACAAATAATTAATTTACAAAATCATTATATTCAATATGTTTAAACGTGCCAAAGTAAAGTATGCTGCATTGTTGAAGTGCCAGAAATTAATTAAAACTTTCAGGCAAATGCACGTTAAAATAATGGAATACTAACCATTTGCAATGTCAAACTTGTGATTTTAACGTTTCGTTATTATAGAATACAGTGGCGTTTCATACACGTTGCTTTCTCATAAATTGTAGCTTAACTAAAACAATGGCTTAAAAATTGGCGTCCATGGGTCCATGTTTCGCTAATTTTAGAAGATTAACACCGACAGTTCTTTTCCAGTTTTTTTGTAATTTTTTACCCAACAAAAAACTCTCTGTTTGCTTTATTGTTATCCCAGCAAGTGTCTATTGAATACATTTTGGATGAGGTATGTAAAAACCACAAACCCCAAGCTACTGTTGCTCTAGCTTACTAACCAAATAAGCGTACGTCGCACTTGTGAGCATATTTACACGTGCGGTGTTACAAAGGCACACACATGAAAATGAAAGGGAAACCAGAATCGTGTTCTGTGTGGATGTAGGTATAACTCACTCAGTTAGCGACACAGACTGTGAATATACATATATCATTAGTTGTTAGGCCCGTGCGTGTTTGTAAAAGAAGATTAATGGAAGGCGTAAATATGAAACAATCCGGAACCAAAAAATGTTTTTAATAAATGACGTTAACGCAATTTATTGAAAAGGATTTATGGGTCAGGAAGCAGTTATATTTCATAAATAATATTAAATAAATTGAAATACGTAATATGGACGCAACTAAAACACGATTTATAATGATTGGATGGTTCTACTACCGCTGGGGGTTCAAAGGGATTATTAAGATATGCTTCACACCACCTTTACTTATATTGTATACAAGATGGTTTACCCGGCGTTGCACGGGCGATTACAATTTTAATTACTGTTTTAACTTGAATAAGCCCAATAATTCCAAATCATACACAAATGACATACTCTGATCAATCATCTTTTAATTTTCTTATAATTCCTTAAAAAATAACTATTTATTGCTTAAAAATTGAATAATAACTCAAATTTATTTTCTTTCGTCTTGTTTCAATTAAAAATGTACTAATAAAAATAATACTTCATGTACATTTATTACCAATTGTATACAAAACAATCTTTACTTGTAAAATACACCGCGCTGTATCGTGTTATGACCAGGTATTTGCCGACGTAAGATCGAATCCCGTCCAAGTAATTTTTTTTTTTTTTAATTGGTAATATGTGCTTGTACTTAAAGTTTGGTGTTAGATCTGCAAGGTCCTAAATAGTAACTGTGCAAAATTTGGTCCCGATCGGTCAACGGACCTAGGATTCTATAGCGAACAAACAAACAAACAAACAAACAAACAAACAAACAAACACACAAACAAGCTCTTTTATATATATAGATAGATTAAACGAAAACTCAAAGTTCAAACATCTTATGTAAAAACGTTAATAAATTTCTTAATGGTTTTTAGCTACATCATAAGTAAAATCGTCCAAAAAACCTATATGAGTAACCCATGTCTCGTGAAATATCATGCTACTTTTACAACCAATAAAATTTGGTATCCGGAAGGTTCACCGAAAAGCAATTTACCGACTGCAGTTCGCCGACTGCAGTTCGCAGACTGCAGTTCGCCGACTGCAGTTCGCCGACTGCAGTTCGCCGACTGCAGTTTGTAGACTGCAGTTCACCGAATATCAAGTTACCGCATACGCAGTTCACCGCATCGTCAAAAAATAAATTGATATAAATTACATGAAATATATTAAGAGCGCCGCCGCCACCGTTCTAAGGTGTTGGGGTCTTCATGACCCTATTTTATTCTTGAGGCTTTCGCGGCCGTTATCCATAATACAATCTTGGTTTCCGGGTTTGGAACCGCGTCTTCTATATTTAGAAGTAGTTGACGTTTCGACCATTGTGTCTTGGTCTTTTTCAAAACGACTAATTTGTGAGGGATGTTGCTGGGTTTATATATCTACTTGTGGAGGCGTGGCGTTCCGCTTGATGGATTTGTTCTGCCTCAGTGATTTTGTGATGACTGGTTTCCAGATGTTTGGGAGTTGTATGCCTGTGTCTCTGTTGTAGTTGTTTGGGTTCTTGATGATTTCCAATGATTCTCGATATAATCTTGGCCAGAAATGGTTTGCGCAGGCCAGTAGTTTTGTTTCTCTGAAGAGGATGTTGTGTCCTGTACCCTGGGCGTGTTCTGCTACCGCTGATTTATCGACTTGTTTTCTTGTTGTTTGTCCTTCGTGTTCTTTGAGACGCGTTTGTATACTCCTGCCAGTTTGTCCTATGTATACTTTTCCACAGGAGCAAGGTACCAAAAAATTTGTACTTTTAAAACTTGATTGTGGCTCCTCTCATAGGAATAATTCATCTAATTTAAACAAACCTGTATCTCTTATAATAAACGAGTTCCCCATGCTGGAAATGTAATCTGGGACACCCTGTATATCTCACAATAATTTTTATTTTGCAATAATTTCCAAATAGAGTATAAATTTAAAATTAAAATATAACATAAACATATTGGCTCCACATACGTTTCCATTGTTAGCTTAGCGTGTAAGTTGCTTAATTCTCGTCCTATTTCGATTATATTGCTAACAATGACACTTATTTATAGATATATCAATTGTTGTTATGAAAATATAGTTATCTTATATATCGTATAGTACAATTTTTTTTCAACTCATCTAGGTTTACATTCTCAAAAATAATTAACGATATCCAGGTTTAAATTTAAAATGTTGTTTCTGATTCGCGAGAAAAGCGCTCCACAATTACAACGGCTTTAAAAAATCAATTTAGGAAGATTTAGCTTACAGCAAAGGTGTATTTATTTTCCATGAATATTATTTATTAAAGAGACTGTGACATGAAATTGAAAGAACTGGTCACAACATTTATTTTTTTATTTTAGATTTTTACCAAGCTTATAAAAACATACTTTAAGCTAAACTATATTTGTTTTTACAGGTTTTTAAGATTTCTTTTTTAATTATGTTGGAACTCACTCCACTTTAAGAGTGACCGCACTAGGATTTCTCATATTTGACCATTTTGCTTGTCCCGGGATTCCGAGAAGAAATCGGCCTTTGTCCCAGGATTTCCCGGGATCCCGGGATGTAATAAATTATGTCAATATTTTTAAATAAATAACCCAAAAAATTAAGGGAGCGGTTTATTACTTAAAAACAACTCCAAGTCATACATGTAATACATTTTGCTCTATGATTATTACAAATAATTCAATAATATTGGTGAGAGAAACATACATTTGGGAATTATAACCTTTCTATTGCAATTTCATATTTATGAATACAATAATATAATTTTTACAATGAATTTTTGTTATGTGATTTAAGAAAACGAAGGTGATCTGGGTTTCAGTCAATTAGTCTTTTCTTAATTTATTAACAAAAAGTCCTGCTGCATAAAATGCTCTCTGTCTCTATTGATGTAGGTGAATTGTCTTGAGCGCATCTAGCAGCAAAGAAACTTCGTTATTATCAATAAAATTTCACATTTATAAGCTATTTTGTTTTGAATTATCAGGGTACACAAAAATAAAACTATAAAAGTATTTTGAAGATATTAACTTTGTAATGGAGACCGGGCTTCTTTGCGCCATACTAAAAGAGAAAAATAATTTTGAAGTTTTTCCATAATTTACTGTTAGTAAAGACATTTTAAGCATAACATTCTGATAAGTTATAATAGTATTACAAAGATCTTAGCACAAAATAAACGAAAACAACACTTTTTTGAAATCCCGGGAATTCCCGGGACAAAAAGCATTTCCCGGGAAATATAAAATAGCTTAAAATGGACCGGGATCCCGGGAAAGAAACCCTAGACCGCACACTACAGACTTTTAGTCGGCCGACAGTTTGATCGTTATCGGGCCATGGTAGGGATTTGTATTATTTAGTCGGCCGACTTTTAATCGGTATGTGTGCGCGCTCTCATAAACACTCATGCCATTTGCGAAGACGATCAAACTGTCGGCCGATTAAAAGTCTGCAGTATGCGGTGACTCTAAGGATTGTTAAATTTATTTTCAAAAAATATATTGTGAATAAAAGTAATCTGTCCGACCTGGGTAAGTATATTACAATTTTGTTGTAAAATAATATCTACAAGAACATATCTTTCATCTTAATTTCATGTTTTGATCCTATCAGGTAAGTAGCGTACAAAACAACAATGTTCAGCTGTCAATGTGTATAACACAACCACATTATTTATTAGACCAATAAACTTGTCCTTCAGCAAGGAATGAAATTGCTTTCCTCTTACTTTCCTCGCGAAAATAAAGTAAATATATAGAAAGCGAGTCTTATTCAAGTGCACAAAACCATAACACCAGCGACAAAGCAGTTGTCGCACAATAGTATCTGAAGAAGGTTTGGACGGTTATATCGCATCTATACAATTTGCACGGAATAAAAGATGCTCCGAAGGTAATAAATTACTTGTTGCCCGTCTTTGAACTTTTACGACGTTCCACAATATGTACCTCTAATATAATGGACTAAACAGGCTAATCCATATTAAATCGAATAATAAATACGGAAAAGTAATCTATAATATTGTCACTAGTGGCTTAATTCTCAAAGCCATCGTGCTCTTTGGGGGTCGCAGCTGGGGATCGATGATTTTATTAAAATAATAACTTCAAAAGACATGATTTTTTTCTAGCAAGATGATGTCTTTAGGTCATATTGCAAAGCAACACTATTCAGTTTATACATTGCTAGATGTAGAGGGTAGAGGGCATTCTGTCGATGCTAATATGGCATAGTCATTGGCAAACATAACTGTTAGTAAATGTATTTTGGCGTGACTTGATAATGTTGTTTGTCATTATGTTACAGCTTTGTCTATATACATAAATTAAATAGATTCGGTACCAGTGGACATCGTTGTCTGACACCTTTGTCAATTTTCACCAATTTACTGATTACCTACCGACATATAAATCCAGTTAATATGTATAATGTTTACTGTGGCGTTTTATAATCTTTCAAGTTGTAATATAACAATTAACATCGGCGAATATGGGACTTGTGGATAAAGTCGTTGTCCTAATATATGTTACGGTCAATGTAAATAATTGGGCATTATTTATAATGCCCGGGCAATTTAAAAAGTGCCCAATGGGATGTGACAAAATGATAAATTATATAGAAAATATTACATTGCCCGGGCATTATGAATAATGCTGGAAATCGAGTGGGAAATTTGAGAAAATTTTTATTTATATTTCTCTACATACAAAAATAAGAAGATATTATATTAAAACAAATTTTTAAATAACTAACAAACAAGTAAAGAAACAAACTGGTGGTGATAAAATAAGTATTAAAAAAAAGTACCCCTAACTAAAAAAAAACATTAGGTATGTACTTACAAATACATATACACACAAAAAGTCAAATCCTAGAGTTTCTATTTATTAGGTTAGGTTAGGTTAGGTTAGGTTGGGTAAATGGTTGCTGATTGGCCAGCGAGAATCACACAATACGCACGTTGCCAAATTGCTGTCAATTAATTAAAGTGACCAGAGAAATAATTGCAGTATTTATAATGACCGGGCAATGTAATAAATTATCCTAGATTGTCGTAGACAAATACAAAATTATTAAATTGCCTGATTTTTTCGGTCATTGTTTATAATGACCAAGCATTATGAAAACTGCCCTGAATAATCAAATTGACCGTAACATATATATATAAATCGGTTCTATAGCGTCTGTCGCCGCTGTCCGATTTCCAGACTGTTTCTCCACCTCTTCTTATCCTGCCACTGGTCCTCTTGCAGATTTCTTTCGCTCATGGCTCTCTGAATGCCCTCGTTCCACGTCTTTCTGGGTCTGCCTCGTTTTCTCCTTTCAGGAGGAATCCAGTCAAGCGTTACTTTTGGCAGCCGATGGTCTGCCATCCTTCTTACATGTCCGTACCAAATTAGTTGTCGTCTTTCTGCTTCTTGTATTATCGTTTCCCTCAGTCCGATTAATTCTTTAATTGTTGTGTTCGGTACTCTATCTAGTCTAGTCTTTATAAAACGCAAAATAGTTAACTATTCCTATTTTATTTTTGCTTCAAATTAGTTTGTTTATTATGTAGCCATGAGTCCTTCTACCGTTAGGTGTAGGACTGTTAAATTGTGTTGTGCTGAGTTTTTTTCATGTTTTTCTATCTTGTGCTAGCTTTTTTATGTCTTTCCATTTGATGTTTCTATCCGTTGCTGCTTTTTTAACTTCGTCTTGCCAGGTTTTTCTCGGCCTGCCTCTTCTGTTTTTGCCCTGTGATCTTGCTTCATATGCTTTTCTGGTTAACCTTTCTTCTTTCATCCTATAAATTTGACCCAACTATCCCGGCTGCCTTTTTTATATTTTTCTTTCAACTGATTTTATCTTTAATTGTTCTCTATTTTATGTTTCGTTTCTGATTTTATCTTTTTTGGTTTTTCCTGGAATTTTTCTTAGAAACCTCATTTCTGTTTGTGAGTGTTCACATTTCACTTCCGTATAAAAGTACCCCTACTTTTTTTTTCGTTTTGGGACTTCTCTCTTTTCAAACAATGTTATTCTGTTAAATATTCTTTCCACATTTCCTGTCCATTCGTTTATTTCTTTGCCCATTCCTCCATATTTTTTCTATGACCACTCCTAAATATTTAACACCTTCGAGGACAACGGCTGCATATGCATTTTATATTATCCTAATGCGTACTGACTAATTATTGTTTTTTTGTAAATTCGTACGTGTATTTAACGATTGCTAAGTGTTGATTTTAAAGATCACCTTGTAAAAAAAAAACAAGAAATCAACATAGCGAATTGTGTGTAGTAGTTTATTTTCTTAATTTACATTGAAGAACTAATTTCTATTCTAAGGTAAGTTTGGTAACGTCATTTGTTATAATTAGCAAAGCACTCAAGACTAGGGAATTGTGTTTTGTCTCCAGAATTTCAGCTATTCCGTTAAGGAAATTACCAACTAAATCGCTTAAATTAGGACTATAATTATAGGAAAGCTAATGCATTTGAAACTAAACCCCTAAAGAAAATTTATTCTCCTTACTTTTCTAGTTGTTTCCTGCGAGGAAAAGTTGCTTAAGTCGGATTTTTTTCCTCCGTAATTTTGTTTTCATATAGTTTATGCCAACAAAGACTAATTCGACAACTATTTCAATTGTGAAATACAGGCAAATGTAGTTGTTACTCGAGTACACAATTTGAAATAGCAGGATATAAATCATTTTGAACAAGGAACAGATTAAATGTCTTTCAAAGGTCTATAATTTATCTCTAAAAAAAGTAGAATTGTGTAGAGTATTAAGAAAATTAACAGCAATTATTGGCAAAATTAATTGAGGTAGAATACAATTTGCAATATTAAAAGTTTAAACATTTAATAGCCTATATCAAAGAGTCAATTAAATTAACAAATAATGTTGATCGAGTATTGTTATTAAATCTTATTAGATTTCAAAGTCGTCTGTATGTCAAAATTTTCATTAAAACCTAATGCTACTCACATTTCGCAAAAAAAAATTGATATTTTAAAACATGTAGGTATAATGTACAAAGCATTTTGTTTTAAGTAACACAGTTATATATAACGGTGCGCGAAAACAACGCTTAATATAAGGAACAATAATTTTGGGTAGTGTAACTTGTTATCACTTTTACTTGTACACACAGGGTGGCGTGCGATAAGGAGGGATTTTTAAAACTTTGCAATGCCATGCTAATTTTCTTTTTACAAACATAGTTATCGAAAGACCAAAACTACGAAATAGATGGGTACGCCCCCAAGGAGACTATATTATAAAAGAGGTAAGCAGGGGTTTGGAGCAGTCCAATTTTTTAGTTGCTCCGCTCCGGCATCAAGATGCCTGCTCCAGCTCCGCTCTCGCTCCGCTCCGCGCTCCAAATATTTATAAAATAAGTTTTTTTTATGTAAAAATTTGTTTTTTAAAACAAAGCTAAAATTTTATGAGATATGTGGAAATGGACCAAAAATTACAATATTTGACCCTAAGAAACAAGTGAAGTTACCTAAATAAATGAACAAATTATTAATCTTCAAAAGTTAAAAAAAGAAAAAAAAGTTCTTTAAAATTTTTAAAAATTCAAATACAAAATAATGAAAATTAATATTCAGAAAAGTTACATTATAATAATTTTACTTCAAAAAAATCAAACTTAGTTTATTTATAATTTTATTAAATACTATAGGTACCCATGAGAATAATTCATAAAAAAAATAATTGTAGTTTATAATAGTAAAGTGGAGCAGTGGAGCAATCAAAATTATTTGCTCCGGGCTCCGCTCCCGCTCCGGGCAAAAACCCATTGCTCCACTGCTCCGCGCTCCAGCTCCGCGCTCCGCTCCAAACCCCTGGAGGTAAGCAAACGTTTTTTTAAGATCCAGTCCGGTAACTTTCCCATACCACCTCGTACAACACCTAGCAGCTGTATTCTTCCCAGATTGCTGATCTGTCGAGAATTATGTTGACGATCGGTATTTAGCGTTGAGATACTAAAGGGATTGCGATGCAAGATCGATGGATTTACACGAGACTGGTCTCCCAAGTGAGCCACAATCTCATTAACGTCAGAAACCTAAAGCTCAAAAACTGAAGAAAGCGTCCATTAGTAGATGTTACTGCTCAAGCTGCAATAAATCTTACAAGTACTTATTACGACTATTTCGTATTATCTGAACATTCTATTTATTTACCAACAAACAGCACAATGCAATAAATTAAAGTAAAAATTCCTGTTAATCACCTATTAACAATTTAATGTTAATAATACGAATATAACTAATATTATAAATGTTCTTTGCAAGTTTAAGTATGTTTTATCTACATATTTAAGAGTTCCACCTCCCGATGTAGAAGTAAGAGTGGCTAAGACTTTTCTTTCGTAATTAGTATACGTGATTTTACGCATAGGAAAGCAATAGTAAAACTTATTTTACCTGATAAACGTGGCATTCCGCCTGAAACTTGTGCCAGACGTCTGGAAAGTGGGCGAGGTAATTATGATTGCCAAACCTGGTAAACCCCCGAACGATGTCTCATCGCACAGACCTATTTCGCTACTCCCAATAGTATCAAAATTATTCGAAAAACTGGTCCTGAAGCGATTGAAACCAATTATTGAAAGCAATAATCTAGTTCCTAATCACCAGTTTGGATTTAAGAGCAGGCACTCGACAATCGATCAGGTTCATCGAATAACGGACATAATTGAAAAAGCGTATGAAGAAAATAAAATGTGCTGAGCCATATTCCTAGACGTAGCCCAGGCGTTTGATAAAGTCTGGCATGAAGAACTAGAGAAAAAGCTAAAGATGTTGCCACAACAATATGCCAAAATAATAAAATCTTACATATCCAATCGAATGCTTCGTGTCAAGCAAGAGAGAGATTACTCGAACATGAGACATATAAATGCAGGAGTACCCCAAGGCAGTTTTTTGGGACCTAAATCATACTTGCTGTACACCTACAATATTCCACAGATTCAAAACGTCACAATTGCAACTTTTGATGACGATAGAGCCATCTTGGCAATTGAGGCTTTGTTTGCATAAACAACACTTGTCAATTTTAGAAATTTTTCATTTTCGCTACTTTGGCTGCTGTTGTCGTCTGCATCAATATCAGGAGCTGGAGGGGATCATTAGTTTCCGCGCTTATACTATGAATTACTGGGGTTATTACGGAATTATTTTGTATAAGGGATGTCAGAAATGGCGCCAATTATCCATTGAAAGTGTAGTCTCAGATTTGAAAAAAAACTGACAGGTGTTGTTTATGCAAACAACGCCCCCATTGGTAGTGACAATGTAGAAACAGCTGCAAAACTTCAAGAAACATGCAACAGAGTAACCGATTGGACTAAGAGGTGGAGAGTGAGAATCAACCAGTGTAAAATCAGCGCATATTGACTTTACCTACAAGCAAAATGAACAATGCCTAAAACCCACATTGCGATACAGCAAAATACTTGGAAATATATCTGGATATTCGTCTTCGATGGAAAGAATACATGAAGAAAAAAAGAAAACAACTTGACCTTAAATACAAAAATAATGTACTTTCTGATTGGAAGAAAATCACAATTGTCTGGGCATAAAAGTTACTACTGTACAAACAAATCCTTAACCCAGTCTGGACTTATGGGGTTCAGCTCTGGGTATGTGCAGCCAAAAGCAACATAGATAAGATCCAGGTCTTTCAAAATATAGTGCTCCGAGGTATTGCCGATGCTCCATGGTACTGTCGTAATGACTAGCTACACAGAGATCTGAAGATTCCAACCGTCAGAGGAGAGATCACAAAGTTCGTAGAAAAGCACGAGGGAAGACTTCGCTCCCATGGCAACACCGAGGTGCTGCAGCTCCTAGATAATGCTGTTTTAAAAAGAAGGCTCCAGAGGATCAAACCTTTTGAACGGGTGTAGTGTATATCGTGATAAAATGCTATGAATTAATGAACTGTGCGAAACACGACAAACTTTTGTTTTATGTTAGAAACTAAGAAACACCAAAGGGGACATCTTGAAGAAATACCTAGTCCTTAGGAATTTTAGAATAATATTGTAGGTTAGTCTCGCTACACTAATAACAATATTTTAATAAGGAAAAAAAAATCTTACACCAAACCAAATTTATTTAAAATATAAGGAACTTGTAATACAGAGATTAGCTTAATTTATTTATTAAACCTTCTTTACGTTAGCAGACGGAATATGTGAAGGGCAGCAAAGAGGCGGCTGATTTGGCTCACTGCAGTCACAATCAGGATTAAAACCAGGTGGATAATAAAATAACCGTTTCTGTCTCAAGTGGAGTTGTTGGATGTTCGTTTCTGCTTTAATCAGCATTAGAACTAGCCCTATAAATAAAATAACTTTGTACACCAACATACTAAATATAAAATCGTTCAGAAACTTTTTTAGGATCTACTCCAATCAGCAAACTATTATTACTAAAACAATATAAATTAATCAAACTTATCAATGAAGTTATTTGGTTAGCCTGACGCAATATCAAAATGTAATAACGAACACAATAATTCAAAACATTTTTATTACTCCAGTAAAACACTACAATAAAATATTATGATTAGCTAATTGTTATATGACCTAACTAGATTTCGCCACAAACAAATGGCAACCTTGAACAGCAAAATTTAAATAGCTTTACAACGTTTAAGTAAGTTAAGTGGTAAGTCTCCCACTCAAAATTTTTTGTTACAATTTTCTTATCCTTTCAGCGTTTGAATAACAATTACTGAAAAGTAAGAAAATAGTTTATAAATGTTATGTACCTAAAAATTAGCTAAAATAAAAATCAATTATTTATTACTTAAAAAAAAAATGTTTGATAAATTTTTTAACTATCTATCGAACGTATAATTTAATACACTTGTTAGTTTTTTTTTTTTTTAATAAATGTCCTCATATAAACAACGAAATTTTCTAAAATCTTAGGACGCTATTGTATTTTTTCGCTGTTGCGGTATCTTTTTTAATTATTGCTGATTATACAGGGTGCTTCTTAAATATTGCGAAAAAATTAGGAGGTGGTTCCTTATCAAAAATTAAGGGGGGACTTCTATATAAAATTTTATCCTTAGACGCCTCCTTTTGGAATTACACCCTCCTAAAGGGAGCGGTAAAATTAGGTTTCTATTTTATTTCTGAAATTTGGATATATTATATTTGGGTCTAGGAAGATTCACTGAAAACCAATTCACCGAAAGCAATTCACCTAAAGCCATTCACCGAATATCAATTCGCCGAATAAGCAATTCACCGAATAAGCAATTCACCGAATAAGCAATTTACCGAATAAGCAATTCACCGAATCATCGAAAAATAAATGGATATAAATTACGTGAAATATGTTAATCAAAGATCAGAAAGTAGGTAATATATTGTGACTGACCAACCTATTTTGTACATTGGTTGCACTTTTTGGGGTTGAGTACTTATTACTAATTTTTTTTTTTTAATTATGGCTTTATAAGGTGGTTGGACACTCAAACGTTGTTTTACGTATTTATATCCCTAAAAAATAAAATAAGCAAACATGCATTATTAAATATTCCAACATAAAACGATTAATTTTGGTGGTGACCATGGTGTGTTAATCCATTAAAGACACACAGAGAAAAGCTTTTGGCCAATAACCACTCAAAAACGGTTGTTTGAATTGCTGACAGCATCGCAAACTTGTGTTCTGTTGGTCCTTATCGATTTTATGATGTCTTAGTAAGCAGTTCTACGTTAACAATAGGGATATTCTCTTCAATAAGTACTTAAGTTGTGTTTAGCCCATAACTGTTTAGATACTGTTCGCATGTGCTTTTTCCATAAAACCGTTCTACTTAAGCAATTAAAATAAATATTTATTTTCTACCGGTTTCGACTGATAGAAATTAGGAACTCATTGATTTCTTAAATTAAAATACTAATCATTTTAAATTGTTGTTATATTTACATGACTTTTTGAATACAATTGGTATAAAAACAGAGTTTTTACAGGCTATTTACTTTCTATGCTCAATCTTATTTTTAGGAATATTTATACATACGTATAAGCAAATGTTCTGACTAGCAATTGTTATTATTGGAGTTTTGTCGTTTGACGAAAAATGAATATCACAAACGTAAAGAATTGAAACTTTAAATGTAACATATTTTTTAATTCGGTAAATTATTTTTTGGGTTTATTAGTAAATTTATTACATTAATAAATTAAAATAGAAGCATTAGATAAATGTGTTAGCGACTGCGTCGCGGATTTTAGAAATAAAATAGATAGTTCCAGAATAAAAAGATTACAATAACTTAAGCTGAACTGCTCTGTTTAAAATCTATATATATAAAAATGAATGTATGTATGTTTGTCCTTTATGCATTACTATACCACTCATCCGATCCTGACCAAATTTGGCACAGACAATCTATAGGACCATGGAAAGAACATAGGCTATATGAGAATTCCCAAAAGTTCCAAAAATTCTCAAAAGAACCAAAATTCCCAAAAGATCCAAATATCACAAAAGTTTTAAAATTCTCAATAGATACAAAAATTCTCAATAGATTCAAAAATTCCCAAAAGATCCAAAATTCTCAAAAGGTCAAAAACGTCCACCGGGCGCGAGCGCGAAGCGCGAGTAGTCTGTGATTGATAAGAAAATTCACCGAGCGAAGCCGGGTCACTACGCTAGTACAAAATACAACCTTACTTCCAGCAATTGTGGTCGCGCAAACGATAACTTATCCTTAATTATAAACAGTAAAACTCTATGATTTATGGACATGCACCTTCTTGCATATCCAGACAGAAAGGGTTAAGCGGTAAGCGACTTGTCAAGGCGCTTACAAATGTTATTTCAAAAATGTTTTGTTATAACGACCATTACTACAAAAAAAATTACGTTATCGTGATAATAGATTATAAGCACAAATCAAGTTTGAATGGGATGCAACGGGTATAAGCAGGAAGCTAAAAATACCAAGGAGTGCAAACTACTTTGCAACGACAAGACGGACAATGATATAAACGAAAAAATGGGTCAGTGGTTTAATATACTTGACAATAAGAATTTATGGAAATAGGAAAAAAGAAGAACTGTATCTACATGTTTAAACAAAAAAAAACTGCAAAGTTTAACGTTTATTGCAATAATTTAACAATAAATAGGTTCTACAAATTTGCCCAACGATATTATATTCCATTGCAATATTACACGGTGTCCACTTGAAAATAGGAATCCAATATTGTCTAACGTTTTCGGGGATTCCCGCTCGCAAACTTAACTCATTAAAGAGGTGAAATATAAAACAATTATTATTGTGATTCAATCGTAGGCTATTTATTTTTGTTTTTGTATTTTTTTAAAGATATTTGTCAAAAACATAATTTTTAATTTTTAATTTTAAAAGGCCATGATTTTGTATAAACTTTTATTTTGTGAGAATTTGCTTATTAATTTAATCATTTCCTTTCCTAGTAACACATTAGGTTAATGTTTTTTAAAATTTATCAACATGAATAAATACTTCAATGAAGAAAGGATTTTCATGACAAAATTTTTTTACGGTTGCCATAGTTTGGGGAGAGTAAGAGATTTTTTTCCTGTTTTATTTAATTAAATTTTTCTGTAGAGCCACCTTGAAAGTAAAATACCTATGCAAAGGACGTAATCCAAATGTTAATTCTTTAATTTTTAAAGAAAGATATAGGTAGTTGCAGAATGTGAAATAAATTATGAATTATGATGTAAGAATTTTTTCTTTAATAGACTGGGCTATTGTTAAATTTAAAATAGCGTTTACTTGAACATTTATTATAATTTTCTTCTACCATTGTTAAAACATTGCAGTCTTAAAATATCTATAGGTACATATTTTTAGATTATACTTGCAGAATGTAAAGGTCTCTCAACAAATTGAACAGCAAACAAATCTCTCTCCTTGTAAATTTTGGCCACTGTAAAAAGTTTTTTACCACGTAAACGTTCTTTATTATTGTTAAAAACGTTTTTATTCAATTATTTATTAAACTGTTTTTATTTTATTTACATGTAGGTATGTAATATTTATAGAAATAATGACACATTTACGATAATAATTGTCAATGTTCGACTTTGCAAGTGAACACGTGTATCTAATTTCCTTAACAAATAATGCAAATTGTTTTAAAAACTTTTTTGTTATGAAAGAAGTCTTTTAGTAAAATTTTTTAAAGTTAAAAAATAAGTTACTATACTGAAAGCTATTTGCAATGTTTGAACTACGTAATGTAAAAAATATTTTTGCTTGAAAGGTGAAGAGGATTTTGAATTTTCCACTTAGAGTAATCAAATAAAAAGGTCTGAGACGACAATAAATTTTATATTTCAGGTTGGTCGGTCACCAAACTGACAGAAGTGTTTCCCTCCATCTTTAACTGAACTTGGTATCTGACAGTTGTCTGACCCTAATCAAAGCAAAATCAATGAACGTATTTCCGCTGCAGCACCAAGAATCTTAGCCTTGTACTTAAAATCGTTAATGCACACCTTCCACAGAGATTACTTAGAATAATGGGAGCGTTCGCGAGAGATAATCTCAAAAGTACGGTCTTAGTGACGAATTTCGCTCGCATAATTCCGAGAAATAAACAACTGTAAAATGTTTAGTGAAAATTTATGGCTTTATTATGTAAGTAGAATAAAGGTAAAGGTGTTTATTTGAGTAATATTAGTTCTTACATTTTTTAATGGAAATTTAAACGTTTGGAAATCCTTCAAAAGTGTGTTGAAAAATGTATGATAAATTCTATTAGGTATCCTTCATCTAACTTTATATCTTGGAAAGATAACAGATAAGTTGGTGGATGTAAAATACGCATAATTAAAACATCATCAGTTACCTTCCATACGAACACAAACCATTTTTTTTTTAAATAATTTAAGTCAATTGAAGGGCTACATTTTGGAGAATATTGTTAATTTTTATTGGCCGCTCGTTAACTTCAAAGCCATAGGCCTCACCTCACGTTGTTATTTGAAGCAAATCCTTGGTTATAACCTGACCGCTACTATAAACTATTGTAAGGACGTAGGAAAGTTGGTATGAAGTTCCTTTAAACTTTGTTGAGATTGTGTTTTAAGTTAATTTAATATCTGCATGAAACATTAACCTGATACAGTTTATAGTTGATACTAGGAAATTATAATTTCCTCTAGTGAGTGGTTTAATGTGGTTGGCTGCTATTGTTCCAGTGCATGAAATTATATCCTTAGGCGCTTCCATAAAGGGGGGAGGTTTGAGGTACATATACAATTCATATATCAGGTTGCAATAGTACCTAATACATTTAACTCGCTCTCAATTATTTGAGAAAAGTAAGTCAAATTTCTTTTAAATACACTTCTCGTCACCATAATTTAGGCCCAGGTCCTCAAACATAACCTTGTTATCTTCATTAATTTGTTGGTTTTCTATGATCTGGAAAGTTTCCTTTAACCCACTTAGGCCCAAATTATTTTTTTTGTGTTTTTTTGAAGATATTTTATTAACTTACCTCTAAGGTCTATATGAGCATATTACTATTAAAAACAAAGTTGTCAGATTAATAGTTGCGGAGATATAGACCATCCTCATATGAGGACGCTGGGCGTTTGAAAGTACTTTTTCTATAATATGAATCATAGAATCATATCTTACATCTTTTCGAACCTTAGCTGCAGAAGTAACTGGTAAGCACATAGATCAACCACGTGCCAACCGTGCTCCATGTCCTTTTTTCAAATATGTCACAGCTATTTGTCTTCGAAAATCCTTGATGGATATTGAGTTACTGCCGTGCACTAGTTTGTACAACACAAAACCATTCACAACAGCCATGCCTATCAAACGGGTGAACAAAGGCCAATACAATTTTTTACGTCTGATAGCAATGGTATGTTTTTCTGATGGCCAGTCATGGTGATCCACCCCTCCCATGAATTTGTTGTGAGCTTGAATAGCTGCAGGCTGCTGAACGTTTGTAGTTGTTTTTTGTTCGCGACTCCAACAGTAACAGTAAGATGTGTAATAATACAATTGGGATAAATCTTTTATCATAAAGGTATCTGGCTGCTAATTAATTACTGTTAACATGACTAAACGAAATGAATATCGCACCTCCTAACATTTGTGTAATTCATTTTAAAGACCAAGACGTTACGATATGAAAACACCCATCAATTCTATCCAATATGAACATACACAAACCATGGTAACCACCAAAATGAATCGTTTCATCTTGGAATATTTAATGGTTCATGTTTACTTATTTTATTTTTTACTCAAAAACTGTAGGTTTTCTATAAAAAGTGTTTTAATCAACGCTTGTAGCGTTCTGTAATATTAAATAAAACTGGTCTTTAAGAAACCAACCTCTAATTTATTTCTCAGTTTCTAAAGTTCACCCATTGGTGTTCTTGAGTTTCTGCTAATATGCACACTCCATTATGATTTTCGCACTGCACTCTGCTTTTTGAACATTTAAACTAACTCATGTGGCTTAGTTTTCTTCAGTCTTCTGTTAAGGTCATTTACATCGAGAAGTTGGATTGCCTCGATATTAACGTGCTGATTTAGTCTCGCTTCATGTTTAGGTAGGAAAAGTTATAATTTTAAAAAAGTTTCTTAATAAATTAAGGTTTTTAAATAATAAATTTAAATTAAAAAATTTCAACCCTTTAAAAAGTCCTGATGGAAAAACCAACAAGGGTCGCACTTTTTAACATCCCGTGAAGGTGGGAGATAATTAAAAAAATTACTATGGGGAACCTTTTAATAAGTATAAAACCTCTACACATATCCAAATTTAAGAAATAAAATAAAAACCTAATTTTACCGCTCTCCTTTAGGGGGGTGAAACTCCGAAAGGAGACATCCAAAATAAAATTATATTAAACCCCCCCCCCTTAATTAATTAGCTGACGAAGTTTTTCGCAATATTTAAGAAACACCCTGTATATGAAACTAAATACCAACTAAGTATGTGTGACCTTTTCTAAAATGTTTTCATGTATTTTTCATATATTTTACAATGAATATATTGACCAAAACGGATAAATCAAAAATATAGAGGTACAAAATTAAAAATTAATACGAATATATACTTTTTAGGCAACTAGACTAAACCGTCATCCATAATTATGTAATATACACTCTCTAAAATATATTTGATAAATACTTTACCGTCTCTAAATCCTACATAAACTGTCACTCTTTACATTATATCTCCCATTTCACCTTTATCGTAAATGTCAGTCAGGTTTAAATATAAATTCTGCGTCATGTTGCTAGATATCCCCACGATATCCTAATCAAATTAGCCCAGGATTAAAGGATGCACGTATTGTACTGTGAGGCAATCTGATAGCACATAAGAAACCTATTTAATATCGTGTTGTTATCGTATCTTGTATTCCGTATTGTATCAATTGTACTAACGTTATTACAGCTATGTACTCATGGACTTGACAATAAGCATCAGTTGCAAGGTTTACAAACGACCGATTCGTGAAAATCACGTGTGAACTGAACAGATGTGGTTTAAAAATGGCAAAGCATAAAGAAGCGATCGTTGAAATTAAATCCTGACAAATAGCCAGCGATTGGGAGGAAAAATTGCCCTTAATATATTTTGTCACATATGGTGAGTCCACAAAGTGAGTCACAAGTGATTTGAAATGAATACACATTTATTTTTATCTGCTTTTATAATATTTAGACAAACAAAACAATTTTGTTATACAATTTCATAGTTTTGTTCTTTTATGTACACTAGCGTCGGAAAGTTTGGAAACGACATATATTATGCCAATATTTTTAATAAAAGCGTATTCATCTTAAACCTTACTACGTATTATCAAACTATAATTACAAACTCATAAATTAACGACGTTTTCAATCTTGTTAATAAATCATCACACGAATGAGCCCAATTTATTAAAAAAATGCAAAATTTGCAAAATCTAATGGTTTGTAACAATACTAAGAAATATGTAATAAATAGCTGGTTTCCTTGCTTTCTTTTATTTTTTTTTTGACGTTTTGTTAATAAGCAACGATTATTTCGTGTTTAGTATTATTGTGTGTGTACTAAGTGATTAAAATATTACCAAAAACTGTTTGGAAAATACAGGCTACACTTTTAATTTTCGAAAATTCATATTTATATATTTTGTTCAATGTTTAATAATTAAATATGACCCATAAAAAGCAAATAAGTATTGAAAAGCGTTCAACCATTTGTACTTTAAGAAATGAAGGCTATTCCATGTCCCAAATTGCCCAAAAAGTAGGTGTTTCCAAAAAAGGTGTTTACACCACCTTAGACCGAAGTCAAAAATTTGGTAGTTTGGTGGACTGAAAACGATCAGGAAGGCCGAGGAAGACAACAAAGGCTGAGGACAAGTATATAATAATGAAGAGTAAAAGAATCGACTTACAGCAGTCGATATTGCTAATGACTTTAATTTTGGAAAATCTTTAAAAATTTCAATTACTACGGTAAAGACACGTCTTCTACATGCGGGTCTGAGAGGAAGAGTTGCAATGAAGAAACCTCTTTTACGGAATGGTAATAAGAAAAAACGACTAGAATGGGCCAAAAAACATGCGAATTGAACTGCTCAACAATGGAATAGTGTTTTATGGACAGATGAGTTTAAATTTGAAATCTTCGGATCAAAGCGAAGAGTGTACGTTCGGCGTTTTCCTGGAGAGCAAACAAACGATGACTGTGTGGTTTCTACAATTAAGCATGGAAATGGAAATGTGATGGTTTGGGGATGTTTTGCTGGAAATCGTGTTGGAACATTAAAAAAAAATTGATGGCATTCTTCGCAAGGAGGACTATCTTTCAATTTTAAGAGACACCGCTATTCCGTGTGGAAGACAACTTTGTGGTGGAAACTTCGTGTTCCAAGAGGATAACGATCCCAAACACTCCTCAGCATTGTGTCGAAATTATCTGCAAGGCCTAGATAGAAAAAACGTTTGCAAACGAATGATTTGGCCTGCTCGTCACCAGATCTTTCTCCCATTGAGTTTTTGTGTGATGAATTGGACCGGCAAGTCCGAAAAACTGCAACTACAAATGAAAAAAACTTTTGGTTAAGACTTCAACAAGCATGGGTCAACATCCCACACGAAACTTTGCAAAAATTAGTTAACAGGATGCCAAGAATATGCCAAGCAGTTATTAAAGCAAATGGTGGTCATTTTGACGAAAATGCCGTTTAATTATTATAAATATAGTTTTATGAGAATAGTTGTCTTATTTATACTCATTATAATTAAAAATAAATTATTATTATTTTTTTGTTGAAAATGTTCATACATATTTTAATTAAACAACAAAAAAAAAACTGCAAAAATTGTGAATAATATTTAATATTATGTATATATCATTATCGTTTCCAAACTTTCCGACCGTAGTGTATGCATTAGCAAAAATAAATACTAAATGATATCAAAAAATATTTTTTTAAAATTATATTTAACTGGGCTTCGCAGGCCCGAGCCGTGTAAAAGTGTAGAAATTTTCAGGTGTGGATCCTAGAACAGTTAGAATGTCTTTTGGCTTACTAGTGTTTTTGATATGAATATTAGCTAAAACCTATTTCTAAATCTTTTTAGACTTGGTCTGTGGTCATGGAGAAAGAACACTTTTTATTGCTTGTTGTTTGAAAATCTTCGTTATTAAACACAATGTTTTATTCCAGAGCAGTTGAAACACTGTAACAGTATTGCTGTAGGAATAACAATTCTTTGCAGTACCGAGAAACGCTGATCAAATTGTTTGTCGTTATTTCTCACAAAGGTTGTAAATTGTTACAACTCCTTTGTTCTCCTATGAAGACGCAGTAGTTCGAGCGGGATACAGAGGATTCTCTCGGGGTTTTATATTGTCGTAATCTTATTATTCTAGATTTGTATGTTAATACGCTTCGACATCGTTCCGTATAAAGAGATTGATAAAGCGATTTGATAAGACATTTAAGCTCATGATACACAGATTAGTATTAAGACGTTGCTTTCAAAACGAACAAAAAGCGACTTACATTTTAGTTAATTCAGGATTTAACTTGCTTCCTTAAGATTTTGTTAATGGTGTGGAGGTAAATATTTTAAATACGTTAAGCTTTAGAATCGCTCGTCTCTGAAATTTATTGCAATTTTCAATTAATTTGTTTTAATTACAAGTTTAATAAACAGTTTGCTGTGAGGAATTTGAAAATCGATGTAAGTTGATTAAAATTTACAGTAAAGTTTCTTAAGATCGTAAACCAATTAAAACATGCAACATGCTCCATTTAAGGTCCTTAAATTAATGTTTTACTAGTTTATTTACCATTACTTAAAATTCTTGTCTTAGTTTAATTCTAGGCTCAAATATATTGGTTGTGTTTTTGATATAACATGCAAATATATTCAGCAAGCAATTATTACGTTTCCATGCACTACTAAATTCCTATTAAACCAATTCAAAATTCATTGGTTCGATATAACGAACGACTTCTTCTCAGATTCGTTCTTTAAAGGCCCGGAGTTTGTGTGGTCTTGGTGGTTGAATCGTGTGATTTCAAGTACCCCCAAAGGAAGAAATCACGCGCGGGCATATGATGCTACCTTAAAAGTTTCCATGAATTTCGTAAGAAATTTATTTTCTAATCAAGTCATATGGAAGAACGAGAATATTCTGTGCCAATTTTTTTGAAACATCCATCTTGTTTCACATTGTTGACTATAAACAAAGTTCTTCAATCTTCTTAACCCTCCTATTGTGTTCGGGTCGATATGACCCGGTTAATATATTCTCACCACTGTTAATTGTTTAATTATTGAAATATTCTACGAAAACGTATAAAAGACCATTGACAGACAAAGAACTCGAAGAAGTTTTATATGCTTCTCTAGAAGACGATTTGGAATCTGAATAGACGATCATTTATCTGAAGAGGATGTGCAGAGCGAATCAAGCGAAGATGAGGACGTTATAACTTCAGACAATGATGATAAGAGTAGAGGCGTCACTTCTTAACATGGCACTATCAAGTGGAACTCTGAACCTGCAATTCAACAAGGAAGATTTTCGATAAAAAAATAATATTCGGACAAAACCGGGTCCAACAACTTACACCGTTTCCAGAATAAGTGATAAGAAATCTACATTTTTCTTGTTTTTTACACCAATAATTGTGAATTCAACTTTGAAGATGGGCAATCTCGAAGGGAAAAAAATGTATGGTGATCAATTTTAAGAAATCACTGCAATAGATTTGGAAGCGTATTTTGGTGTACTAATTTTACCTGGCATATATAGATCCTATGCAGAAGCAACGTCTTGTTTATGGGATGAAAACGTTGGTCATCCCATTTTAACATAAATATGTTACTACAGCGGCTTCACATTATTTCAAGGTTTATTCTCTTTGATGACAAAGGAACTCGCCCACAACGCCATACCGACAAATTGGCAGCTATACCTGAATTATGGGATGAATGGGTCACGGTCCTTCCAAACCTTTTTAATGTGAATGAAAAGGTTCTTGTAGATGAGGAACTGGTACTCTTCAGAGACCGTAGTCCATTTCGACAGTATATGTCCAGTAAACCAGCAAAGAACAGAATAAAAATTTGGACACTGTGCGATTCTGAAAACTTTTACATGTACAATACGGAAGTATACCTTGGTAAACCAGAAGGAAGAGCACCAGTAAAAGGTCAAGGCAAGAAGGTAGTGCTAGCTCTTACTAATAGTCTAGAAGGACACAATGCAACATGAGACTATTTTTTACTTCTTACGAGTTGGGGCAAATGTAACTGAAAAGAAACATTACATTGCTCGGAACAATCAGAAAAATAAGCCCAAGCTACAGCCAGAAATTATTTAAAATAGATAGGAAATTTTGTACTAAAAATTTTATATTGAGAGACACACGACAATACTTTCATATATCCCAAAGTGAAATTAAAATGTAAAGCTTCTGAGCACTTGCATCATGTAATGAAAATCACAAAAAAAAAATACACTTTTGATTTCAGATTATAATAAAACTGAAGGGTGTTTGGTGAAAACAAGGAATGCAAATTTTTATTAGTTCTTTACAATTCGATTTTAAAGATTTTAAAGTCTACTGTTTTTTTGTTCATAGAGCTGTATCAACCAAAGTTTATTTTACTATGGATCATATTATTATAAATGAGTACTAACCAAAGAATGTGAAAAGTATTTTTTTTTTAATTACAATAATTAGTTATTCTAAATGACCTGTCAATTTACGGTTTAACATATTAAGTAATGTCAATGAAAAAATACCATTTATTGTAACTTATTTAAAACAATAATAGTCTTAGGATGCGACTTAGAATTAATTATTTACACTCGCTAACAACTAATTATATTATTTATTAATAAAATTGTTTTAATGAAGTAAATTATTAGATTCCAAATTTAAAAAAATTGAAAGATGTGCAATATCTTTGTATTTTTCTTCATTTAGTGGAAGCAGTTTATAGCGTGATTGTGTTGGCGATTAAAATTTTTTATTTTCTGTTGGCCTTGTTTGTCTTATTACCAATTCCCAGTGTTCTGCAAACCTTTTCCTGCTTATTATAATTAGCGGATATACTTATTGTCCCGTTAGTCTCGCAAGGGTTAATGGGATTTCGATGAAATATTCTATTAACCATTCATCTGTTAATATTCTTTGTACTTATAATAATTAACTTTAGTACTGCTTTCTTTAAACAATTCAATTTTAAATTCTTCTTTTATTTTCTGTAAGAATGTCTAATTATACAGCGGTGTCAAAATTTGCAATTCAATGTTCGTTCTTATTAATATATAATTAAAGATGATGAAATATTTTAACGCCAATGCGTTTTTTTATTTTGTAATTTTTGATAAACAAATAATCAACACTTAATATATATTTGGTGATAATTTCTTTTGTTATTGAATGTTTTAAAACTTTCTAATAAAAACAAAAAATAAGGCTTTAAGCAGGAACCGGAACTGAACTGTTTTCACCAAACCCGTACCGATTTATCACAACCGAGAAGTTACAATTCGTTGAACCTGTAACCGGCACTGCACCGTTATTCTTTGCGGTTTGGGTCCCTGCTTTTTACCCTGCTTTTTGTTCTTTGACCGTAAAAATAGAGCCACAGCACAAACTATTTCTATAAAATGAGAGTATTTAACGACTGTTTAGTCGCAAGTGCGCGATCCATACAATTATCTTGCGACTGCGATTTTATAGTCGCGGCGACAGAAAATCGCATGTGCCCAAGAGAATCAGCTGTTGACAATCGAAGAGTTTGCTGCAAAAAGGGATTAGCTCCAATTTTATAAATGGGTGAGAAAATTAAAAAAACGTTTTAACAGTTCAAATCTCAAGTTACAAGATTTTTTTTTTAACTTATTGTACACAAGTTTCACTATTAGCATGAAAAATATCTCTTCTGGAGTAATGGGCCATGTTTTGAATGTTGGTGCTACCTCCTTGCCCCAAAGTATGTGATCAACCACTTTGTAGGGTAGGGGTCGCAAACTCAAATGGTACTACGGGCCAGTAAATTAGATGTGTGAGTAACGCGGGCCGCATTGAATAAGTGGGACCTTTTTTTTCTTTTTTTTTAGCTCAAAGCCTCTCTTTTTACTTTTTTTTTAAAATTATTAAAAAACAATGTCCAAGTACAAAAAACACAAATCTTCTGTCAAAATAACGTACTACCACACGTATAACAACAAAATCTGAAACTATAACCTTAATGTCAACAAACCACCTCAGCTATTTGTCACAATAAGGAGGGAGCTCCAGGAGCTGCATCTTTTTTGCCCCAAACGAACAAGATAGTCAAATCTATATGTGGAATAACTCAGAAATTAATGCTAGGAGCTACCTCGTTCTTGTACCAATCAAAAGAGTTTTTTTTTGCACAAGATAGGATGTCTAACTCAAAACGCACAAAATTTGGAGCTAACCCCTTTTTGCAGCAAACCCTTCAATCTTTGTTTTCTCCTGCTCACGGTATGACATACAACGTTTTCTCCCAAACTGCCTGCATTTGTGTGTGGAATTACTCTTGACAACACTGGTATTCTTTTAAACCGAATAAACTATGACTTAGTACAGAAAGATATCTATCAGATGGTACCAATATCTCCAAATCGATAAAAAATTACATTCCTTGTTTTCACCTAACACCCTTCAACTAAAGGAGCGGTAGACATTTTGGACAAGTTAGCAATACCGTGATGACAAACTAAACCAGCATGTCTTGACACGCAGATTGAAAAATGCTGGATAAAGCATTAAAACAACAGAACAATTTTCTTTTGAGAAGTTAAGGTCCTTAAAATTAAAAGATCTAAAAACTCTAAATAAGTGGAAGACATTTACGAAAATACAATTTTTTAAAAAGGTTTTTATAACAATATTAATAAACAATACCCTATTTTGTACAAGCTAGTTGGATTCCTAGATAAAAACGGTTATTATAAAACAGTTTAATATAAAATATACGTAAAAGAGCTTTAAAATTAGATAGAACAGGATCAAGCTTAGGCATGCATTCAGCAAGCTGGTAAAGTACATGTGTTAAGCTGAGCTTCTTTTTCTCCACTGGCACAGCCTCCAGATACACAATGACGCCATCTGGTAATTTTTCCCAGACCACAAGTAACCGAACAAGTTGACCATTTACCCCAATGATCCCATATTTTTGGCCCCTTTCGTTTATTATCACGTCGCCTGTCGGCCCGCATGCTTCCCCAAAATCCTAGACAAATTAATAATAGCATTAATATTTTATGCAGTTTTCGCTAAATCTGTGAAATGTAAATAAAAGGGACACATCTCTTAAACAACTGGCATCTGCCTTGCAATACGGCACGACACGCTCTTGTATTGAATTATTCACACCTGGTGATCACACCTTTATTTCGAGGGTTCCGAGCTTTACGGTGTCTTTTACGCTTTGCTCCTGTCGCCAGCAAAAATTTACTGAATTGTTGGCACTGATTTGCTCTAGGCGGATTGAAAAACATTTGAAAGTCAATTCAAGTGTCGAAAGATTAAATTAACCACATCAGTACAGGGAAACCGGGTTAGCAAAAGCCACAGCATAACACATAATGTTATTTTAACCCAAAATGTAATTAAATCCACAAAACACTTTCTTTTTCCCTTAAATAAATATAAAACTTAAGTATATCCTTTAAATTTGCACCCGTTATTTGGTGAGTAGAAATTAGCATCAATTATTCGGCATGAATATATCTAAGCGATAGTTTAAACATTTTAATTTTTGTAGAGGACTTAGACAGATTCTTTCTTAAATATAAACATTTGAAATCAAATTTCATACGCTTAAAAGGTAAACGATAAATGTTTTGTACCTACTAAAAATGCATAAAATGTTTCTTATTTTGTGTGTTTTAAATCTAGAATTCTTTTAGTAGTTCCTTCATTTATACCGTGATATCAAAAATTATCTTGGTCAAAGCTGGTCATGGAATGGAAAACTGCCGTCTAAGAGCTGTTTTAATGTAAAGTGGTTTTTGACGCAGAAACCAAAACTAGTCCAAAGCATTTATTACTGCGGAACCTAAAAACATCCGTCTGTTTCAGCAAAGTGATTATAACTTATAAATTTATTTACCGTTACTCAACATTTTGGAAAAGTCTAAATTTCAACCGCCATCCCCTCTCTTTGCGCATATTGCGGTTTACTTTAAGTTAAAACTGCTATAGCTTACACTGGGTCAAAAGGTCAAAGGTCACGTGTTTTGTTCCGCTCGCGCGGAGACTGCTTCAGTCGTAAGAGGTACAAGAATAATAAGTAGGGATGTGGATAGTCAAGGATGGGCAAGGATAGGTGGAAGTACTGCCACAGCATTTGCCTTAACCATAGAGGAAACCACCTGAAACCTCTACAATGACAGTCGGCCCTGGGAATCGAACCCAGGACCTCGCGATTACAAGTTAGGTTGTTTTACCAACCAGCCAACAAGCTCGGTTAACACTGGGTGCGAGCAAGCGTCACACTACCATTATAGTTTTTAATATCTTTTGCTGCAAACAAAAGATTTAAGTTTTTAAAAATTATATTTAATTAAGGTTCAAAATTCATTTTTTTAATCTTTTGGCAAAAATGTCGATTAAATGCGATCCACCAGCAGCTATGCAATGTTCAGCTCTTTTTACCCCAGTTTTCATAACATCGTTTAAAATTTCTGGCGATATTGCTTCTATTGCATTGCAAATGTTGTTCTTAAGTTGTTGAACTGTTTCCAGTTTGTTCGCATACACTTTTTCTTCACATACCTACGCCCACCAAAAATGATCTGGTTCAGTCAGATCAGGAGATCTTGGTGACCACTTGAAATCACAAAAATATGTATTAAACGACCAAGAAACATATCCTTTTGTACTGTTTCTTGGGATGTGTGTAGCGTGGCACCATCTTGTTGGAACCGCATATTTACCAGTCCTTGTTTTTCAAATTTTTTTAGCCAAAAAGTTCTCAGTCATTTTTCGATAGTCCTCACAAATGACAATAATTGATTCACCTCTTTGGTTTTCAAAAAAATAGGGCCCAATTTTTTTTTGCCCGTGAGCGCCACATTAGTAGCTCACTTTAACAAAATATAATGCTGATGTTTGATTTCGACGAAGATTTTTCCTTGTCCAGAAACGTCTATTTTGCTTGTTGACCACTGAGATGAAAATAGGCCTCATCGCTTTTAGCAGTTTTTGATGAAAATGGTCAATTTCACTTGACTAATTTAAAATGGTTAATTTTTTGGGGTTAATCCTTGTGTACACGGAAAATTTTACAACCTTAAACACACGGATAGGTACATTTGTACCTCTGCATAACTTCAACGCTTTATACGTTGACGAACGTCATTAACAACTTCTTTTGTACGAACGGTTGGCTTACCAGCACTTTTTTATGAGTCACAGAGCCAGTTTCCCCAAAACACACAACACAATTTATAACACATGCATAAATATTCTTTGATATTACTGCTAAGTCTGGCAAGAGCTCCCAAAAACCGTCCGAACATAAAATTTAACTGTATTTCCAAATTCCATTTACTAGCAGTCTAGTTCTAAAATAGGCTTAATCATGTTAATTTTGTTAAAAACCACACTTAAAATGACTTGAAAACTGCGTTAAATTACAATAGAAAAAAATCTTCACCAAAACCGCCTTACAAATTTTAACAATTAAAAATTATTGATATAAATGCGCGATACTAGCATTGACAATTATTTTAAAATCAATGTGAACTTTCGAAGGACCAAAATAAGTTTTGATATTGTCACAAAGGCATTAATATTTTAATATTGTATTTAGTATTGTTGTATTGTTATACTATAACTTTTATGAAAATTCAATGATGTAATAATGATGTAATGTGCTTACGCAATTAGCCTTCAGTCATAGATTAGGCATCTGAGAATAGTTAACCACATCTGATGCAAACTTGCAAACTTACGCCAAATTGATGACGTGTTTCTTGCTAAAATTATATATAGATAAGGTTGTTAGAAATAGGACGATTATATTTTTAGGAATGATTATGTGATTGTAACAATGACCATATACGGCTAGGACCGGTATGACTCTTTGGCCGCCGCAAAAACGTGGGAAAGTAGCTAATATAAAAAGGACGCTCTAAAACATAGAAAAAAGAGAAGATCATCAAAAGTTCATCAGTGAACATCAGAAGCCTTCCCGAAGTGCTGCCGAAACCCGAAGGTGTCCACCCTAGGCGTTCCAAGTACCTCCAAGCGAGTTCTACCAGGACAACTGAAGTCCACGAGCCAGAGATCCAAGTCTACACAACAGAGCCATACTCTCTCACGAAGGATGAATCCTCATCAAGCCAGGTTAGAGTCAAACCGAGTCGTACCCGTATTGCTGTCCACAATTATGTAAGTTAACTTTAATATATCTTATAAGTGTTTTGAGAACTTCGGCCTTTTATTGAACCCCCGTCACACTGCTACGACCCCATTGGAAAACTCTTGGAATTCCATAAACGTGACAATATCACGGTACAAAATATTATAAATAAGTAGGTTCAATAAATTACTAATGTCATTGCAGATATTTGTAGCAAATTTTCATTTGTATACAGGCTCATACTAATTCCGGACATTAATAGGTATCTATATCTCTTACAACAGTTAAAAATAATAGGTTTAAATTTGGCAAAGCTGATCAATTTTAATAGCAAAGTTATCATGTTCTACAAAGTTTGGATCTTAAAATACCATCTTATAATAATGTTTGTTTTGTTGCAGGTTTATAATAACATCTGCAAGGATAACAAGGACTATACATGCAAAAGGAAAAGCTTTTGACGCAGGCAAGTTAACAGATTATAATACATGCATGGTATTCTGCTTAATATTTTAAATATGATAACCTTGTGAAGTAAAAAGATGGTAAACAACTCAAGTGAAATTAAACGAAGTGTAAATTACTTGATAACATGTTTATAAACCGCCTTCCAGATGAAAAGTTTGAATATGAGCTAATATCTACCTTAATACGTAAAAGTTCTGGATATTCGGTTAAATCAACAAAATTTATGTGCTACTATGTTTGTAATGCAAACGTTTGATGTTGTTAACCAGACAAGATTTATAATAAATCAGAATTTGAGATTATAACAACAAAAAAAACTTTCAAATTAGGTACATGTTTTTTCCACATACTAACCATATTTGATTTTCTTGTTAAAGCCAACTAACTGTTAATGTAGTTTTTCTGCTTTTTGTCTACTGAATTTACATGTAGAACCACATCCACATAAATTAATATTTTGCTTATCCAACTAAAAGCTTAGTGCATTATGTATCATAAAAAATTCTTACTTGTCATTACTATTTAAATAATTAGTGGACGCTAAATAAGTTTTATTTCTAAGTAAACTTATATGGAATTATGTTTTTAGTGACCAATAGAGCAACTTCTTGTTTGGGCAACATACCCTTACCCACCTCATTCTTGTTCCGTTCCGCTCCGCTTATATACAGGGTGATTTATTAGTGCGTCGGGCTTTCATAGCGCCCCGCCCATAGGAGATAGAAAAAAAACTGAAATACATAAAGTTATTGATTTGAAAAGATCTGCGTCGTAAAATTATTTTCATCTATACAGGGTGTCCCATTTTTGCGCTATAACAAAAACAAAGGTTTTTTTAAATGGAACACCCTGTATCTCTTCAGGTCAGCGGATGTCATTTTTTAACCTCTACATGAATGTCTGTTTATTTTTTGATTTAGTGCCAGTGTTGCCAACTTATTATTATTTTTCCGAAAAATCTTACACAAGCAGGCTTAACTTTAAAAAATCGTAGCCACCTCGTTTTTTAAAGTTAAGAAATAAGTTTTAGCAATTATGTTAGTCCAGTTGGGAGCAACATTTTAAAAATAAAAAATTTAAATTTATTGACACAGGGTGTTCACAAAAAAATGCCAAACTTTCCAAACGTCAAAGGGACATAACTAATTTTTTTTTCAAACGTAAACACCCTTGTTTTATTATGCTATTCGATAGCATTTTTTCTCCCCTTCAATTTATTTGAAGGGTGTCCTATGTCTAAACCCCGTAGTTGTTGAGATATTCAACACTTTTCAAAAAAGTAGCCATTAAATTGCATTTTTATGCACCGAAGTAGGCCGCGCTGATGCAAAACAAGTGCCAAAATGTAAGCTATATATATAAAAGCTATTTTGCAGCTCGTTAAGGCCCAGAGCTTGGTAATGTTTTTCCACACTCTGCTCTCTTTCGCTTTCTTCCTCCAATTCGTTGTTTTTCTCTCTTAGTTCTGCCTCCACAGCTTCTCTCCATTTTTTCTGGATCTTCCTCTTTTTTCTTGAATGTAGGCTCTTTCCACGCTATATCTTTTATTATTCTGCTGTCCTCCCTTCTCCTAGCCATTGTATCCTTTTGGTATCTATTACTTTGTCTATGGTTGCTTCTTTGAAAATTGTATATACCTCCTCGTTCGTACTTCTTATATATCCCTCATCTGTTCTTTTGCCTTCCACTATTCTGCTAATTATCTTTCTTTCCCATCTTTTTAGGGCTTCCTTTGCAATTTTGTTCAGTACCCAGCTCTCACACCCATAGATCGCTGTAGGTCTTAGTATTGTTTTATACAACCGTAGTTTGGTGCTCCTAGATAACTGTTTTGCTCTTGTTAGGTTATTTAAAGCTCATGCACTTTTATTGACTTACAGAATTCTCAGTTTTATGTCTTTTCCTTTTTCCATTCTGTTTCTGAGTATTGTCCCTAAGTACACAAATTCATTTACTTCCTCAAATTCCCCTACCAGTAGCTTGTCTTCTATTGTTTGTTGTGCTATTCTCATTATCTTGGACTTATCTTCGTTTATTCTTAATTCCATTTTTTGTGCTGCTTCTGCCATTCTGACTGTGATTTTTCCCGTTCCTTTAAAGTTCTTGCCAGTATAGCTACAAGCTACATCATCGGTGTAACTTATGAGTTGGTGAATTTAGTTTAGTATTGTTCCCTCTCTGTGCAGTGCCCGTCTCTTACTATTTTTTCCAAAACCACGTTGAACACGAGGGTCTTTTTTTATTTTTAACATAAGCTGCAGTTGTCTCTAAACAGGTTTTGTTTTTCATTTTAAAGGTATGACTTTGCAGGCAGGTACAAATAAAGGGTGGACCAATGAAATGCGATTTTAAATGCTAAATATTTATTTCTGAAATTCTGGAATTCTGCATTCGTAAACTGCACAAATTCTCAACATCTTGGTTGTGGGTTGCCTATCACACTCACACATTGCAATATTTCCAAGGGATGAGACACGTGTTTCTAAGTACCTTGTGGAAAAGACCTTTGAAAACTTTGCCACAAAAAAAATATAGCATGCGGTCAGATCTGGCGATCTAAGATCAAGATATGAATAATGTATGTTGCAAAAGAGAGATCAACTTAGCAACTTAGTAGTGTTTAGAACTTATTAAGTCTTTTAACATACAGGTACAAACAAATGCTTATGTGTATGTTTCATATTCGCAAATGATTACTTCAGACATTTATTATAAACAAAATAAAATAAGAGAAAATGTACAAAGCTGTATCTCCACGTAACTTGAAATTTATTGTGACCAATAACACTTTAAACGTTTGCTAAATGAATTTGTAGCCACCTTATTATCCATTAATTCGCTGTACACTTGTGGATAGCCGTTATCAGATAGACCCTTGACGAAAATGCACCCTAAGTTACTCGAAATTTACTTCCCATTGGATTACATGCTTGAACCATCGCGTGTTGTTAAAGATACAACCAGATTCTTTTCTTTCTTGTTTCTTGATGCATTTTTGTTTTAAGTCCTGGTAATTTTAATTTTGTAGATTGTAATTAATTTACAGTTTTTTACATTAAAAGAGTTGAAGATAAGTTATTTCGATAGCTTTCATTTTATATTTTAGAAACTATATTTTTTGTTGAAACTTTACATATTCCCCTTATGAATCAGAACATTTTTTATTTCGTTCGTAATAACTGCAGCATTACCTTTTCCTTCTAGCGATATAACAATATTTTCACAAGTTTTTAAGAGTTTAACGACTTTAACTTCTTTAATACGTAAATTTAACTTTCGTAGTTGGAAGTTCATTACTATATGCGCTACGTCTCGCTAAATTGTTGAGCATTTCCTGTTTTTATGCAACTTAAAAGGCTTTTTATAACTATGTCGTTATTTTTGAACATTCTAAAAGACTGTTAAAAACTTATAACAATTCACCTACAATTTTTAACTGTAGTCTAAAAGATCTTTGTAGTTAATAAGACAGGCAATTTTAAATCAAACTTGTTTATTTGAAGAGCAATAGCTAATAAAGCAAATATGGTTTTTCTGTGACAATTATTGTTACATAAAATATATATTAAACTTTTAGCAATATTTATAGTATAATTTAGTCTAATGGAATAATTTTTTTCTTTACTTTTTCTGCAATAACTAATCACATTTTATTAACATGTTTTCAAAATATAAATGTTTTTCCTTTAATAAACTTTTTTTTTAAATAATTTATTATTAGAAATAGAAAAACCGACATAATAAAAGCGTTGTACGAAAAAACTGTAAATATTCTAAGAACCCAAAATGAAGAATCGAAAGGGTTTGAAATAAAAAAGGCTTAAAACAAGGCTTCCTGCTCAGCCCATTATTATTCTTAGTGGTCATGGGATGATTAAAGAAATAAAACAAAAAATGAAACCGTTTTACCTAGGCAACTGAAAAATGAAAAAAAAAATAACATAACTGAGCTAATATTCGCAGACGACATGGTCTTAGAAGCGAAAACAGAAAAAACCTGCAACATAATTTAAAAACTCTAACCTGGAATTGGAAAAAATTAATATGGAAATAAATATCGAAAAGACTAAAACTATGATCGTTACAACAGAAAACAAAGGGCATAACATCACTTTAAATGAGCTTAGATTGGATTAGATAGAAAGCTTTAAATATTTAGTAGTGATCATAGAGAAAAATGGAGAAATGGACAAGGAAATAAGCGAAAGGACAGGAAATGTGGAAAGGATATTTAACAGTTTAAGAACAACATTTTCTGGAAATAGAGAAGTCCCAAAACGAACAAAAGTGGAAGTGGTCAAGAAGGTAGTAACTCCGGCACTTTTATACGGAAGTAAACCGTAAACACTCACAAATAAAAATAGTAGTCGAGTGAATGCAGCAGAAATGAGGTTTCTAAGAAAAATCCAAGGAAAAACCAAAAAAGGTAGAATCAGAAACGAAACACAAAAAATAGTTAAGGACTAAATTAGTTGTAACAAAAATACAAGAAAGACAGCTAAGATGGTTGGGTCACATTAACAGGATAAAAGAAGAAAGGTTAACCAGAAAAGCCTATGAAGCAAGATCACAAGGAAAAAACAAAAGAGGTAGACCAAAAAAAAAGAACTGGCAAGACGAAGTTAAAAAAGCAGCAACGGATAGCAACATCAAATGGAAAGACATAAAAAAGCTAGCACAAGATAGAAAAACATGGAATAAAGTCAGCACAACACAACTGAGGCGCCAATTTGCAAAACTTTCTACATCCGCCATAACTAATTTCACAGGAAACGCGAAAAACCTATACGTCGATTTATAATTGACTATGTATGTTCATAATGCACAGTTGTTTGCAGAAGGCATTAAAAAATTGATCGGCAATTACTGAAAAAAGAAAGATGATCGCGGAAAAAGTTATTTTAGAAAATATTTTGGATTTAGAGAGTTTTGCAAACTATCTGTGGATTTAAAAAGTTTTGAAACATTGTTTAAAGAACATAGTTCGCTTTTTAAAAAGAAATTAGAACTATTTTACAAATTTTTATTTTTAGTTTTTTGAAATTCCAAAATACGGTACAAAAAATAGTTGTAATACAGGAGAAAGAATTTAAATTCTAAGACCATCGTCCTCAGGATACAATATTTCCTCTTCATCAGGATTTTCATTTTCATTTGTTATATTTTCTTCATGAAAAGTATCGATCAAATCTCTATAAAATGACAAATCAGTTTCTGGATTGTTTCTCCAATCAACGCCAAAGTGTTTCTTTAAAAGGTTGTCAACATCAATTAGCTTTAACTGTTTGACTGGAACGTTGTTAGGAAGTTCCTCTGGAGTGATATTGGCCACAGTCTTTCCTCTTTTCAGAACAGCATCCCAACAAAAAGGCTCTTCAACGCTGTACAACAACGATACTCAAGGATTTTTCCTCCCAAAAGAAGAATCGGCAAAAATAAAAACCCTAGAATCCCAGCTCAATGCAGCCAACAAAGAGATACAAGAATTAAGAGAGATGATCGCTTCTTTACAATCTAATAAAAATTATAGCCCAATCAACTCGGATGAAGAAGAGGAACTAGTAGCTAAAGAAACAGCTTGGCTATTACCAAAATATAAAAAGAGAAAAATGGCATTATCACCAGAACAAAAGGTAATTAGTTCTAAACCTACACCAAATTCAGACGTTGCAAAAAAACATAAACCACCACCAGTGGTTCTGAGCAATATAGAAGATTATACCGAAATAAATCAGGCCCTAAAGACCAGAAACTTGAACTTTAAAGCCAACTTAATGAATAATAACCAATTAAAAATTAACGTTGATACCGAACTGGAATACAGAGAAGTAACAAACCTCATGAACGATGCCAAAATAGAATGGCACACGTATGAGAACAAACAAACAAGACCCATTAGAGTCATGGCTAGGAATTTGCACCCAACTTGCAAACCGGAAGACATCAAAGACGAACTAACAAGTAGAGGTTTCAAAATACTTGATGTAGTAAATAAAATCAGAAAAACTAAAGAACATGGCAGAGTGGTGACTACCCCACTTCCTTTGTTCATGCTGACCTTCGAAAATTCGGAAGAGATTAAAAAGATCTATGAAATACAATACCTATGCCATATGAGGATCAAAATCGAAGCACTCAAAAATAACAAATTAATCCCGCAGTGTAAGAGGTGTCAACGATATGGTCATACCCAGAGATTCTGCCAACGCGAAGCTAATTGCGTTAAATGTGCCGGCAAACACTTAACCACCGAATGCAGCAAACCAAAAAATGATCCACCAAAGTGCTCCAACTGCGCAGAGGCCCACCCTGCAAATTATCGTGCCTGTTTAGTTGCAAAAGAACTTCAAAAGAGAAGAGATAACCTAATCAACCCTAAGAAACCACAATATACCCAACAGAAAATATTTTCAAGCAAAAAAATTACCAATGAGGTATCATTTGCGCAAGCAGTCCAAGCTAGCAAAACCCAACCTGGTCCAAAGCTAAATGAACAACAAACAATAATGCAGATGATGCAGAATTTGACAAATTTGATGAACAAATTCTCAGAAAGGCTGGACAGATTGGAAGCCAAGCACACTGGAACAGCAGCTCGAGGAACAAATTAATGGACCAGCGTGAATTAAAAATAGCTACATGGAACGCAAATGGCATTCAGAATAGAAAAGAAGAAATAGAACTATTTTTAAACACACAAAATATCGATGTATGCCTCGTCTCGGAAACGCACTCAACAAATCAGTCCTACATAAAACTAACAGGCTACAAAATTTACCAAACCACTCACCCCGATAACAAAGCGAAAGGAGGAAGTGCTATCATTATAAAAGATAATATCAATCATTATGAAGAGTGCCATATTCAAAGCGCAGAAATCCAGCTTACAGTGGTTGGAATTAAGTCCATCAAGCAAAAACTGACTATAGGTGCCTTATATTGCCCACCAAGATATAACCTTAAGAAATTAGATTATAAAAACTTCCTGCGGCATATGGGCGACAGATTCATTTTGGGAGGCGACCTCAATGCGAAACACGTTGATTGGGGATCCAGGCTTACAACAACGAAGGGAAAAGAATTGAGAGAAGCCATTAGGGAAATGGGCTGTACCTATCACTCCACAGGTAAGCCAACCTACTGGCCCACAGATCTAAACAAAATTCCAGATCTTCTCGACTTCTTTATATCAAAAAGAGTTTCCCCAAACTTTATTGATATTGCAGAAAACTTTGACTTAGACTCTGATCACTCCGCAATAATTTTAACTCTGAGTGAAAAAATCATAAAAAAGGAGAACAGACCAACATTGGCAAACAAAACTACAGACTGGATGAACTTCAAAACAGAACTAGCAAATAAGATCAATTTAAATATACAACTGCAAACTTTGGAGCAACTAGAAACAGAAGTGGAAAAGTTCAACAGTGTTATACAACAAGCGGCATGGAACAGCACCAAAGAGTACACTCACAGATCAATAGCGAACAATTACCCCAAGGAGATCAAAGAACTGGTTAAGGAAAAAAGACGAGCAAGACGAAGATATCAACAAACAAGAGATCCCGCCGACAAAAATATACTTAATAACAAAACCCAACAACTCAAAAGGAAAATCCAAAAATTGAAAGAAGAGTCAATTAATAAGTTCTTGGAAAATCTAACAGCCGATAAAAAAACGGAATACTCATTATGGAAAGCAACGAGAAAACTTAAAAGGCCGATTACTCTATCTCCACCAATAAGAAAGCCAGATGGCACCTGGGCAAGAGAGAATAAGCAGAAAGCCGAAACTTTTGCCGATCACCTTGCCGAAATATTCAAATGTAACGACATCCACCCTGATGCCTATATACACGAAACTGAAAACGTTGAAGACACAGAAATTGAACTAGTAACTCCCAAAGAAGTGGCCAAAGAAATTAAGACCAACATAAATCCCAACAAAGCTCCAGGGTTTGATCTTATCACCGGTGAAATTTTGAAACAACTCCCAAAGAAAGGCATAGTCATGCTGACGTATTTAATAAATGCAGCGTTTAGACTTCGACACGTTCCTAGTTCCTGGAAAGTAGCAGAAGTTATCATGATACAAAAGCCAGGCAAACCACCAAATGAAGCCAAATCGTACCGGCCTATATCACTCTTACCGATCATCTCCAAGTTATTCGAGAAACTGTTTCTAAAGAGACTACAACCCGTAATAGAAAGGAAAAAGCTAATACCAAACCATCAATTCGGCTTTAGACACAGACACTCTACGATAGACCAAGTGCACAGGATAACGGACGTAATAGAAAAGGCACTAGAAGAAAAATTAATCTGCTCTACCATCTTTCTTGATGTGGCTCAAGCCTTCGATAGGGTTTCTCATGAAGGACTGATACTGAAACTTAACAGAATACTACCAAAACATCATGTAGAACTGTTAATGTCGTACATATCAGGTAGATTGTTTAGAATAAAACAAGAAAATGAATATTCTGCACTGAAAGAAGTGAAAGCAGGAGTCCCTCAAGGCAGCGTCCTGGGCCCAGTCCTCTACTTACTGTACACACATGATTTGCCACAACTGCAAAACATTACAACAGCCACATTTGCAGATGATACTGCAATCATGGCAGTAGGTAAAGATACAGAAGAGGCAGCGATAAAACTGCAGAATGCATGTAATAGAATCAGCAATTGGATGAGCGAGTGGAGTATAAAACTGAATGATCAAAAATCTTCTCACATATATTTTACGAATAAAAAAATTACACAAATTCCAATAACGATTAATGGGAACGTCGTCCCGAATAAAACGACAGCCAAGTATTTAGGCATGACTCTCGACACGCGACTGAGGTGGAAGCCACATATAAAAACAAAAAAAGAAGAGCTAAGTATAAAATACAGAAAACTGTATTGGCTTCTAGGACGAAGATCCCAATTATCGATGTATAATAAAATTATTATCTATAACCAGATACTAAAACCTGTCTGGGTTTATGGCATACAGTTGTGGGGATGTGCCAAACAGTGCAACATCAAGAAAGTACAGGTATTCCAAAATAAAGTTCTTCGTAACGCAGTTGACGCGCCATGGTACGTAAGAAACAAGGACATTCATCGTGATCTCTGTATCCCAGAGGTATCTAGTGAAATCAAACGATTTGCAAAAAAACACGCAACCCGACTGCAAAACCATATAAACCCAGAGGCACTACAACTGCTAGACAACCATGGGTTGGTCAGAAGATTAAAAAGACAAAAACCATTTGAACTTGTATAGTGTAGGATAGTTTATTAGTGAAACAGAGTGCCATCTTCAGGACACCGATGGGTGAACTCTAGTATTAAGTAATCATTTCATCCTCATCAATTTCATTTTATTACATTTCCATTTTATTATATAGAAAAATTAATGGTTGGCCCAGCCGGACCAGTATTAATCACTTACATCATAAAAAAAAAAAAAAAAAAAAAGAACAACATTTTCTGGAAATAGAGAAGTCCCAAAACGAACAAAAGTGGAAGTGGTCAAGAAGGTAGTAACTCCGGCACTTTTATACGGAAGTAAACCGTAAACACTCACAAATAAAAATAGTAGTCGAGTGAATGCAGCAGAAATGAGGTTTCTAAGAAAAATCCAAGGAAAAACCAAAAAAGGTAGAATCAGAAACGAAACACAAAAAATAGTTAAGGACTAAATTAGTTGTAACAAAAATACAAGAAAGACAGCTAAGATGGTTGGGTCACATTAACAGGATAAAAGAAGAAAGGTTAACCAGAAAAGCCTATGAAGCAAGATCACAAGGAAAAAACAAAAGAGGTAGACCAAAAAAAAAGAACTGGCAAGACGAAGTTAAAAAAGCAGCAACGGATAGCAACATCAAATGGAAAGACATAAAAAAGCTAGCACAAGATAGAAAAACATGGAATAAAGTCAGCACAACACAACTGAGGCGCCAATTTGCAAAACTTTCTACATCCGCCATAACTAATTTCACAGGAAACGCGAAAAACCTATACGTCGATTTATAATTGACTATGTATGTTCATAATGCACAGTTGTTTGCAGAAGGCATTAAAAAATTGATCGGCAATTACTGAAAAAAGAAAGATGATCGCGGAAAAAGTTATTTTAGAAAATATTTTGGATTTAGAGAGTTTTGCAAACTATCTGTGGATTTAAAAAGTTTTGAAACATTGTTTAAAGAACATAGTTCGCTTTTTAAAAAGAAATTAGAACTATTTTACAAATTTTTATTTTTAGTTTTTTGAAATTCCAAAATACGGTACAAAAAATAGTTGTAATACAGGAGAAAGAATTTAAATTCTAAGACCATCGTCCTCAGGATACAATATTTCCTCTTCATCAGGATTTTCATTTTCATTTGTTATATTTTCTTCATGAAAAGTATCGATCAAATCTCTATAAAATGACAAATCAGTTTCTGGATTGTTTCTCCAATCAACGCCAAAGTGTTTCTTTAAAAGGTTGTCAACATCAATTAGCTTTAACTGTTTGACTGGAACGTTGTTAGGAAGTTCCTCTGGAGTGATATTGGCCACAGTCTTTCCTCTTTTCAGAACAGATTTGTATACTCCAATGTTGCTTTTATAATGGATTTCACCTTTTATAGTTATACTTCCTGACTTGTTTTTTAATAAAAAATCGCTTTGCCATAGAAAATTGAAAATGCCATTGACCAGGAGGCTTTATGCAAGATTCAACTGCTTTCTTCCAATCAAAACCAGTGAAATCCTTGGGCAGTTCTAGAACAGTTGCATATTCAGCAAATATTTTTTTCTTCCTTTTTCAATCAAAGAAGATGTTGGAGAAATTTCCATAATCAAAATATTTGTTAAACAAAACACAAAAACACAGTAGACTGTCTTTAAAAACAAAACACGTGCGTTTCGGATGTCAAATACAGAACACTAATAAAAGCACAAAATATAAAAGATATTAGGTAAGGATATATGATGTTTTGATTCCGTAAAATAACTAACAGGGTAAAATGGCGCTGGATGTTATGTAATAATCACTTCTAGAATGGATAAAAAGAGTTTTGAAGTAGTAGTAATGGTGGATTGAAAGAGTTTTGCAACGTTAGACAGTTTTCATGTATAAAATGAGCTGGGAAAATATAAGTTTTGTTGCATTATGATTTAGTAACCATATGACGGACTGTTTAAAGTCAACAGCGCCACCACTATCTAATTTTCTTACTAAATTGGATGTTTTGCAAGTTGACGCCTCAACTCAACAGTCCTACACCTAACAGTAGAAGGACTCATGACTAAATAATAAATTATTTTTGAGGTAATAATTTTTATTATTATTCAGACTTATTAGAATTATTATAAAGGAACTGGGCCACAATCAGAATATATTCTTACCAATCACTTAAAAACACACTTATCTTCTAGTTGAACTAACCTTCTTTTTCAAGATTTCTAGCTTTTTTACGTTGATACATACATTAGTTATATAAGTGCTTAATCTTTGAGCATTACAACGAAATTAAAAATTTTTGGTAAGTTCAATAAGATTCTCTTTGAAAGCAGTACTTACTATCGTAATCTTCATTTTTCTCTTCGTCGTCGCTTTCTTCTTCATCAGAAAACTGATTATTACCGCCTGTTAAATCGTTTACCAAGTCAGAATCTACATCATCTTCCTTCTTTTTAAAACGATCTCCAACATTTTCATTACTTGCGATGCTGTGTTCCGCGGGACTTTCGTTTTTAACTAAACTCAGTTTCAACTTTTTATTTGGTACTAGAATAAGACTTTCAACGTCTCGTTTTTCTTTGAGTATATTTTCGGACTGTGTTTTTAAGCTTTCATTATCAGTTTCTCCAAAAACCAATTTAAGCACGAAAAGGGTATATAAAAATAAAAACATTTTTAATAGTATATTGACAAACTGTCTAGTTCTAGTACATGACGTGTGACATCTAGATATTTAATAGATAAAATAGAAAACAATCTTAACGTTTTTATCAACTTCTTAATGAAATTGGCTCGCGAATAATATTTTACTTAAAAAGTTTTGTTTTTCTGTTTGCATTCAGATATTTTGTGAGCGGTACTCATTTTTTTTAACCTAATCAGTTTAGCAATTCGTTTTATTTTCTTCAAAGTATGTTGTATGTTATACCATAGTATATTACAAAGCAAGAGTTGTAAGAAGCATATTACGCACGGGTGGAAAAGTTGTGCACGGAGCCGAGTGCGTATTTTTACGAGTGCGTAATTGCTATACAACTCGTGTTATGTAGCTTACTTTTTCTACGAACACATAATACCTACGATTTTTTTGGCTTTTTGGCTAATATGCACATGCAATTACGTTGTCTTGTCAATTTTGACATGCCTACTTTGACATTTCTAGACAAGTGTGCGTTTTGCTTACCGTATGTTATAACTTACTGAAATAAGAAAGTTAAAGTTGGTCTAAAATAGACCAAATAACTTACATAAAATCTAATTAAAAATAAGGAAATAAAGTAACAAAGAAAAACAGCTAGTGAATCGTCGGTTAACCCATTAAGACCCAAATTATTATTATTTTTTTAAAGATATTTTAGTAACTTACCCCTATGATCTATATGAGCATATTACAATAAATTTTTTTTTTTGTCAGAATAATAGTTGCGGAGATATAGGCCGTCCTCATAATATGAGAACGCTGGGCGTTTGAGAGTACCTACTTGCTATAGCAGATAACGATGTATAACAAACAACATTGAGCTTTCGAGAGTTCGCTGGTCCAGTAAGTGTTTTTATCTACTGACAGTGATGAAATAAACAATAGTAAATAAAATATTTATTGATACATAACTTAATTTATTGGCTTTCAATAGAAATAAACATGAAATATTATTACAAACGAAACTAATAACTGAAATAATAATTTACTTATGAATGAAATATTTTAACTATTTCTTAAATGATATTTCGGAAAACCTGTAATGCACAAAGATACATTGCATTTTCCACAAAAGGTCCTTGGCTTTCCTTTGCAGGTTTTCATTTGGCAACGTTTGATTGCTCCTTTTTTCTATAATATGATTCATAGAATCATATCTTACATCTTTTGGAACCTTAGCTGCAGAAGTAACTGGTAAGCACATAGGTCGACCACGTGCCAACCGTGCTCCATGTCCTTTTTTTTCAAATATGTCACAGCTATTTGTCTTCGAAAATCCTTGATGGATATTGAGTTACTGCCGTGCACTAGTTTGTACAACACAAAACCATTCACAACAACCATGCTTATCAAACGGGTGAACAAAGGTCAATACCATTTTTTACCTCTGATAGCAATGGTATGTTTTTCTAATAGCCAGTCATGGTGATCCACCCCTCCCAAGAATTTGTTGTGAGCTTGAATGGCTGCATGCTGCTGAACGTTTGTAGTTGTTTTTTGTTCGCGACTTCAACGCTGGACTTTCACCGTTGGCTTTACTTTATCAAAATTGGTTGCTAGTGTTACTGAGTTGTTATCATTCCATCTTATTATTAGAATTTCATTTTTTTTATCGAATCGATAGTCCATGAATCCTCTAGCTTGTTTTTGCATTTCTTTAGGTGTTATAAGAGTACATTTTGCAAATCTATTATCCCTTATTGTTCCGCTAGCGCATTTTTTTTCTCCCTTAGATATATTTAGATAGAGTTGGTCATCATCTATAATTCTATACCTTCTTCGTCGGTTAGTACATCTACTTCTGGCGGTAAAGCAACAATGTCACATTCTATTTCTTCACAGATAAGATATTCGAATGCTTCTTCGACAGTTTTGAATATATTTTTATCCATATTTTTAATGGGTTGAAAAGTACGATGCAAGATCAAAATATACATGTAAGCACTATAAGTCATTCAAATATTTTAGCACAAACATGTACACTGCAATAAAAGTGTCCTCAAAAGATAAAGCTAGGCTCTAATTTAAAAAGATGTCACAAACGCCCAGCGTCCTCATTTAATGACAGGGAGATTGGAGGGTGTATAATTTAAAAGCAATATGAACAGACTATGGAAAATGTGTCTTAATGTAATTTAGTATCGTTTTTGATTATAACTATAACAAAAATAATCACTTACTTGAAGTTTTGACTCGAAAAAGAAAAACGTAACGAACGGTATCTGACTACTTAAAATCGGTCTGATTCAAACCAGTGCTGCTCAACAAGTATTCAAACTAAATGTATCTAATATGATTACCTGTCATCGTTGGTACTCCATTTAACGAATAAAATGAAAAGTAATAGAAATTACGAAGAAAGAAAAAAGTTTTGGAGCAAATATACGCTTGTCCTCAAACGAGGACGCTTTAAGGGACAAAAAAGACGTCGATCACCTGATCTGCGTTACCTAATGTATCAATAAAAGTTGTCTCCCGTTTTAAACAATAATTTTCTTCCTTCCCTTTCTCTTCTGCCATCATTGCTCCTCAGTAAAGGATAAGTTCTCGTTACATTTTCATTTATTTATGAATCAGATTTGAGGGTGGCCACCGATTATTTATATTAAAATTATTGCCTTTGTAAAATAATGACTCTATATTCATCCAAAAAACTATTCGTCCGTTCCTAAGTACCGCACTAAAGACGAATATGGAGATTCCACTGTATTTTCACCAAACAAGAACTGAGAGTTTTGTGAGGTATAAATTACCTCAGAGTAAACAAAATTATAGCACACATGAGGTGGAGCATGAAAATTTATTAACTCAGTAATGCCTAAGGTGTGTACCACTTCAGAGCAATCAACATGTAAATATTAGTTTTGGCGATTTTAGCGGCGGTTTAATATAATAATATACGACATAATAAATATTGAAATAACATATCTTCAAATTTGTCGAGGTAATTGCAAAGCACCTTATACAAATTAATTTTAAATTGTGGGCCCCTATTCTGTGGCGCAAGATAAATTAAATGGAAGTTTGTCTTTGTCATTTGAATTGTTCCCATTGCATGGCCTACGTGTCTTCAACATCACAAACAGATAGTTGGTGTGAGGAGAGCCATCACATTGTACTGTAAATTAGCACAATACGAGATCATTAAAGCTTTCAAAGCTGCCATAATAGCAAATTTCATGCATTTTAAACCAGATGTATCATCCAACTTCACATGAAATGCTTGCTGTAACAATATGCGTTTGCTGAAAACCATAAAATTGTTTATTTCCAATTTAAATTGCAGCTTCAGGGGTTCTATTCAAATTTTGCATTTGTTACAGCACAATATGCTCAATTTTTTTTGCAACAAACTTTGAAACGGATTGGAATATCGTGTTTTGAAAATTATTCAGTATTAAATAAAAACCACCAAAGTTTAATTTATTTTAGAGTACACAATTTTTGACCAATGTAGAAATTATTAAGGAGAATATATGTATTTAAAAACTGTCTTTTTAAATGATATATGCGGTAATAATTTTTATGCAAATGAAAAGTAAAGCAATTGAAATTTAAATTAAATAATTATTTTTAACCTTCCGATGACCAGGAGGGGTATTAACCCTACGGGAGTCGCGGTCTAAAAGTTACAGCGTAGGTCGCGTGTATCTGAGAGATACATATAGTACTAATAGATGCTAAAATGCGATACAACTTTTAAAAAATCTGTAAATGTAATTGGCAGTCAAGAACTTATTAGTAAAAAATATGAATAATAAAATATTTCTATCAAAATAACGTAAACATAAACATTGAAAAAAAAATAACGCCAAACAAGTCTTTTTAACATTAATTAATCAGAATTGTTGATTGTTGGATTTGTTAAACAATATGATAATTTATTTATTTATTTACGTTTTTAATTTAGAACTAAAAAATATTAAATATAATTAATAAAATCTTTGTAACAAAATAACAGAAAATATAAATAATAAAATTTTTCTAACAAAATAACGTAAACATAAATATTGAAATGAAATAACGCTAAACAAGTCTCTTTAACGTTAATTAATCAGAATTTTCAATTGTTGGATTTCTTCTTTTGAAATAATATATTATTCAGGGTCCGTATCTTCTAAACGAACCTCAACAGAATCATTATCTTCTAAATCACATCTAACATTCTCATTTTCATCATCGGATTCGCTGATGTTCTTCAACATCTAATGAACGATCTAATCGATATATTTTTTCAGCAATTTTTAACGGTAAATTAAATAAACAACCAACAGTGACGTCGGAGTTCGCGGTATCTCTCAGATACAATTTAGTGTCGATTGTCACAAATCTTTATAAAACACGAGCTATTGTAAAACTGCTTACCCATCCTTGACTATCCACATCCCTACCCATTATCCTTGTACCTCTTACGACTGAAGAGGGGGTCAACCCCCCTATAGCAGTCTCCGCGCGAGCCGAACAAACACGTGAATCCCCTCCGCCCTTCTCTGTAGGTACATGCCAGTCATTTAAATAAAAACATTTCATTACCGTAAACCTATTCGTTAAGATTAAATTTGCTGTTTATCTGTCATTATAATATAATAAAACTTTGCCTTATCGCAATTCGTTTCAACTACTTCAAACTTCGCGATTGACTTTCTGAAAAGAAAGTAATATTGGTACTTAAAAGCACAGACCTCTGGAAATACATTTAACTTACTGCTCAATTCTGTTTGATTTAATTAATCTTAAACTTTTTGGAATGAAAATGTTCTTGTTTCCGTTTTCGATACAAAGTTTATTGTTCTCATAATAATTATGTATACTTTGGGTATGTTTTTTTTTTTTTGTCAAATACTGAGAAATTTTACTAAAATTATGCTGTTTTTTATAAGCATATAAAAAAATGCCATTACCTATTCTTTAACTTCTTTACTATTTTTATGCAAAGTTAAGTGGTCAGTTAAAATCGCTGTGCAGAAGTATATGAAGTCTAAAATTTTTAACACGACTGTGTTAACGACTCAAACATCCTGTCTACTACCACAATTTTTATCGACTTTGACCCATGAAAAACATAGTGTGACTACCTTTAATTTAAAATTAATGGTTTAATAATACACTAAAGTAAAATGTAAAATTTCTGTTGTTATGTTAAAATCCTATTTATATCTAAAACGCTTCGTCTAAAGTCAAACGGTCTCTTTACGAAGCTAGTCCAATTTTCTCATTATTTATGTTGTTCCAGGTGTCGCTTCCCATCATGGACCAACCACTTCGAAAAGGGTTTAGCATGGAGTCGGCAGGTAAGGCACTGAATAAGAAATGAGGTTCGAACGTGTAATGAAAAATGTTGTTTATACGCTTAACGTAACTTACCCACTTTTATCTTAGCAATGTTATCTGCATAATATCGATAAATTTTAAGCTTTTAAGGTAATTTAAGCATATCTACAAGTGGTTTTCTATAACGTATGTAGGAAGCATATACGAAAAGTAAGTACTGTTTGAGGAATTAAAAAAATAAATTTTGAAATCTTTTAAATTTCATTAGGTTTGCCATCTGTTAAACTACTTCTCTATATGTATAGTGTGAAGTATTATTGAGATATTTATCATAACGCGGTACCTACCATATTTTGTATACCGTCTTCATAGAACAGGGCCATCTCAGAGGAGCAACGCAGGAGTGGCTATCTTCACATGCTTTGAAGAGGGTATACAAAAGCTGATGCCTCGTTATGATAAATGCCTCAATAATGTTAGAAACTACATTGAGAAGTTGTTGAAATTATAAAAATTACAATAAAAATTAAATATTTTTTAAATTAATTCTAGTTTTGTTTTGTAATAGCTCAATGGCAATACTTTTCGATTATGACTGTAAAATATTTTAGTGTTTTAACGCCTATCTACATCGTATGTACAAAAGAACTACAAGTAATGCTTAACCCTTTCAGGTGAAGTGGTATCTCTGCGAAACCACATTTTCAAAAATTTCTAGGCTAAATGTGTAGCGATTTTAGCGGGAATTTTCGCGTCAATGGTCTATAGTATCCCCATCTGTCGATCTATAGCGCAAAATTTGCTCAAATGCATTCAATAGCCAATGGAATACATATTTTAGTCGGTACTTTACCAAGTTTTTGAAATAATAGTGATTTTTTCGAAAAAAGTGACTAAAAGGCCGTTTCAACTAAAAATTTTTAATTACGTGGTTTCATTATGAAACCACTATGCTTTTTGGCACCAACTTATTCATAATTTTCGTCGATAAAAAGCGGTTATTTGCCTTTTAACCGTAAAAAAAACTGTTTTTTCAAATATTATGTAAAACAACTTTTGTTTGGTTATAAAAATATATGCTTTTATGTAAGTAAGCATATAGAATAAATTACAATACTACAACTTATCTATTTATTTTGTACCACCTACCACTCAGGCATTGTGGTTTCACTGCGTAACCACATCATATTGTCAAAACGGACCAATTAAAAAAAAAAAAAAATAATCCTTTTTATTTAAGTCATATTAAGCTTATTTATAAAATTTCATTAAAAATTTTTAAGTATTTTATGTACTGTGCTTGAAAGGGTTAAGCACAATAATTGCTATGTTGCAGTATTTTAAATCAACTGAAAACCTTTGAGCTGTACAATAAATTATAATGTTAAAATTACTGCAAAACAGGTCACACTTGAAAAAGAAAAATTTTTTGGGTCATTATTTATAATATTTTATTGCATTGTCTGACTTTATGCGTTCTTAGTTTTTGAAAAAGAACAAATTTTCTACCTTTGACTATTTAGAACTCTAAGGCCCGATTGCACAAAACAACTTTGGTGTAAAAATACAAGTTTCCTAAAACTAGGCAAAATCACCACCAACTAAGCTGCGACTTTGACTAGTCTTAGGGTTAATGTAATCCCGGAATTAATCCCAGGTTTAAAAACAATTTTTATAATGCCATCTGATTATTAATTATTTTACCTCTCGAGTTAATTCAATTTTGATCTTAAGATAAATACGTAAACTCAAAAATTTGTCAAATATCATCTATTTTAAAAGCCTTATAAACACTGCCATAACTTGTGGATATGTACCTTCTAAAATATTGGACTAAATTTTAAAAATTACTAGGTACTAAATTATTGTCATAAAATATAGTTTTTTTCACTAAATTGGTTTTTCTTATGTATTTTAAGAAATAATTGATAGTTTCTTGTTAGATAACATTCCTAATGTTTGCAATTTTTTGTTAAAGTAACGTTACCACATTATAAAAATGTTTTTTACCTCTAAACCGCTAAGTAAATTGGCCGATTACCGATGTGTAATTCGGCGATAGCTTATTTCCGATTAAATAAGCCGATTTATAGCTTTTACACATAATTTATTACACCGACTGAGTTTTGTTAGGCAGTATCTTCGCAATATTGGTTAAATTCCCAGCTAAAACTTGAAAGAAATAATACCTATTATCGAAAAAATGGAGTGGTTTCTTTATTGTAATTTAAGAGTAATGGAATTTAATATTATTTAGTAAACGTTATTTTTGTCCTTGATTGCATTATTTGCTATAGGTCAAAAATTGTGTTTTGGTTTTATTGGCCAGAAGAGAAAATTAAATTAAATAGAACCGATTAATCAAACTAAGAGTATTATACAGGTGTGATTTTAAAGAGTGAATGGTAAGCCTTAAACACAAAGTTCTTGCAATAATAGAGAAATGCGTTACATTTTACACAGAAAAATTGGAAGACATTGTTTTAATGGAGAAAAAATAACATTATTCCAAACTAGTATATTCATAAATAAATAATATTTCTAAATATTATGAAAAAGTCATTTTTAAATAAAAAGCAACGTAAACTTGTTGTATATACCAAGCCTTTACTAGAGATTATTCGTTCCATGTAAAATAAGACTCATTTAAAATTTTCATATGTGCACCGCCTGCTCAAAGCGTTAGGTTTAAGAATAACAATGAAATGCCCCCGCTTCGTCTTTTAATATTTAATAATGTCATTTTTTACATACAGTGCGTTCACGCTGAAAGGAATAAATTCATTTAAACAATAGCTATTAGTTTGAGAAAAAAACGCTCGGACCCATCGATTTTTGTTTTTAAATTGACATTTTTTAACGCATGTGCCAACCCGATATCACTTCCGGTTTACCCGGAAGTGACATTAACTTTGTTATTTTAAATACAACACCCTGTATATTTTTACATTTTTGGATTCCCCTTTAAGTGTTCTTTATAAAATGTATAAGGTCATGTTGTCCTTAAATTAACCGTTTTCGTGTAATTTATATTTCCGTAAAAATTTTGTGCCGTGCATCACTTTTGAAAATTTGCGATATTTTAAAATTTTACAAATTTAACGAATGAAAAGAGTTTACTAAGGTATTATTTATTAAACTTTAAAAGGAATTAAGGCTTACTTATCAAAATTTTAAAATATCGCAAATTTTCAAAAGTGATGCACGGCCCAAAATTTTTACGGATATATAAATTACACGAAAACGGTTAATTTAAGGACACCACAACCTTGTACATTTTATAAAGACCACTTAACCCCTTAACGCTCGTTTTTTTAAGAAAAAATTGGCCGAAAAAAATCATTTTTTTTTATTGTTAATTTTTAATATTTAAATATTTTTAAAATTAGAAATAAAAAGAAAAGACCAAAATAATAACTACGATGTGTTATAAAAATATTTATAACATTCTTGTTAGCCCTTTCGTCCCTGGTGGTTTGACTGTGAAACTACCTTTTTAATGATCAGTTTCTTAAGTCCTAGTGGTTTAGAAAAGCAACCACCTACATTATCAGTTACACTTTGAAAACCTTCTTTTGAATTGAAGTTAAAATTTTATGTTTAGATGGCCTGTGTAAATTTAAATTACTCTAAAACTATTACTAAGTGAAATGTTGACTGGGTTTTGTGTATTTCTTTATTTTTTTACAATTTTGAAATAAAAAGTGAACAGGAATGGCTGATAAGTATTTTATTTTCATAATTATTATTATTAAAAAGCATACATAAGATATTAACTGAATATTTTCACATATACTTCAAATAATAGTTATTTACACAACAAGTGAGCAAGGTATATTTTTGAATCCTTGTCTACAGAACGGTTGCTAAGAAACCAAATATATTCAGTGTTGCCAATTAACGGATTTTGTTTGTACTAGATGACATTGGCAACACTGAATAGATCGTAGAGTAAATCGCGTAATTCCTAACTCAAAACTTATTTCTGTGAGTACAAAACCTAAAATTCGGAACGTCCAGAATTGCAATATTTATTTTCTTACAAAAATAACGAAATTAGCTGTTGTACTATTAAAATTTTGAATCGACAAAATTTTGTAGTTTTCTTACATGCATGAACAAAAATTTATAATAAATAACAAGTTTTGAAAGGTTTGAAAAATGTCGCAAAATTATCGTAAATGACTTGGGTAAATAACAACACTTATCTACGTAAAGTTTTGACTTCCGAAATAAACTAAAATGACAAAATATGAAAATAATTTTAACAGTTATACGTTTTACAACGTGTTGGCTTCTAGTAATGGTGTTCCAGAGTCGCACTCGGGCACGTACATACCGGTAATCTAAAATCTAGTGTTGCCCGAGTCTCACTCGGGTTTGGGCAAAAACGCACGTACGCTTGCCCGAGTGTGACTCGGGCTTGGGCGTTAAGGGGTTAAAGGGGAATCCAAAAATGTAAAAATATACAGGGTGTTGTATTTAAAATAACAAAGTTAATGTCACTTCCGGTTTACCCGGAAGTGATATCGGTTTGGAACATGCGTTAAAAAATGTCAATTTAAAAACAAAAATCGACGGGTCCGAGCGTTTTTTTCTCAAACTAATAGCTATTGTTTAAATGAATTTATTCCTTTTAGCGTGAACGCACTGTATGCATGAAGATTGTCACACTGTCTTAATGAAATATAAATTGATAATTAGCGAATGCATGACTGCAACGATCAGTTTACATAGTAATGATGCATAATATTAGTTGCGAATATAATAATAATGTAATTTATTTAGCGATTAGCTAGTTCTGTGTACATTTTATTCCTTACGTATATAAATATATAAAAAACTTAATCTTTCCCTTAATATAACTACTGAGGTTAGGTTTAAACCTTTTAATAAGTATTAGTTTTATTTTTAAGTTCGCTTGTTAGATCGTTATAAAATTTCAGTCATTTATAAAATAAAGATTTTTGAGGGTAATTTTGTGTTCTGAATTGCAAGTCTTTACAGTTCCTAGTCGGATAATTATGAATATCAGAGTTTTGGGTAATAGATTTTAACAAAGAATTTGGAAGCAGGTTATTTATAATCTTGAAAATAAAAATACTCGTATTAAAAATTATCCGTTGTTTAATACTAAACCACTGTAGAATGTCTAGCATTGGGGTAATTTTCGTATACCTGAAACAGTGTAAAATAATTCTCATAGCCTTATTCAGCAATTTTTGAAGCCGGTCTAAATCATTTGTGTTTGCCAGAAATAAAAAAGTTAGACCAGTATTCGAAATGGGGTGTCATGATACTTTTGTATATTAAAATTTTATTAAGGACTGGGAGTTTACTGCTTAATCTACCAAGAAAACCTATTTTTGGATAACCTATTTTAACTATATAATCAGAAATACTTTTAATATATGTATAGAATAGAGAACTTATTTTCCATATATTCGCGATGTAATAAACAAAATAAAAAGTCCTTTCACCCAACAGTCTAATCAGCTTACACAGATAAAATATTGCGCTAAAACTTTCGAAATTTGCCCTCGAGATTAAAACTGTATCGGCATACTTCGGTTTTTATGGCCTTTCCACGCCACACATCAATATTCAGTTCGCTCGACAAGCTTTGGAAAAAATGCGGTCGTTATATTTACCAGTTGACAGAATACTTCCATCAAATAATTTTATGAGGATACCACGTTTTAACGGAAGTATCCATCGTTTTTAGGCGAATCAAGGAAATTGGATATATAACTTTTGATAAAGCAAACATAAATAAGCTACATTATACTTGTTGAGAAAAATATTCAGGAAATTTAGGGTAAACGGGTGCGTTATCCGGCACCTCGCTTAAAAAATTATTTTTCCAATTTTCACAGGGCTCAATTCGGCAAATTCAGCCATTAAGTCTCGCTAATTATAAAAATTTCAACGTTAATTAAATTGTGATAATTCTGCGTTAGCTAAGGTCTATAACAAAGTAAATTTAATTAAGTACTTTCATCCAAAACAAAATTAAAAATGAGATCAACAATAAACTATTTTTGTTTCCACTTGGGCACATGCAGACTTGATATTGAAAATTATTGCTTCTGCAGCGATAATTATGGTCAAAATAGAATATAAATGAGTTTGAAATTGTAGGTGCTCTGCAATATGATTTCGCTTGTTTTAAGGACGGCTATTTTTTATTTTTAGCAGAAGTAATTATTTAGATACATTATTTTCTTCAAAATATTTAGTATTCATTCGTATTGTATTGGTATTGGTTGTATTGATTACTTCCCTTATGTTTTTATTTTACTTTTTTTTTGTAAGCTAGTGATCGTCT